>JBBBDQ010002252.1:1272500-1727500 GCA_037127315.1 Ascarosepion bandense | reverse complement strand
CTATCCATATCTATCTATCTATCTATCCATCTATCTATCCATATCTATCTATCTATCTATCTATCTCTGTCTGTATATCTATCTATCTATCTATCTCAGTCTGTTCATATCTCAGTCTGTCTATCTATCTATCTATCTATCTATCTATCTATCTATCTCAGTCTGTTCATTTCTATCTATCTCAGTCTGTCTATCTATCTATCTATCTATCTCAGTCTATCCATATCTATCTATCTATCTATCTATCTATCTATCTATCTCAGTCTATCCATATCTATCTATGTATCCTAGTCTATCCATATCTATCTATCTATCTCAGTCTATCCATATCTATCTATCTATCTCAGTCTATCCATATCTATCTATCTATCTCAGTCTATCCATATCTATCTATCTATTCAGTCTATCCATATCTATCTATCTATCTATCTCAGTCTATCCATATCTATCTATCTCAGTCTATCCATATCTATCTATCTCAGTCTATCCATATCTATCTATCTATCTATCTATCTCAGTCTATCCATATCTATCTATCTATCTATCTATCTATCTATCTATCCATATATCTATCTATTCAGTCTGTTCATTTCAATCTATTTATCTATCTCAGTCTGTTCATATCTATCTCAGTCTATCCATATCTATCTATCTATCTATCTCAGTCTATCCATATCTATCTGTCTATCTCAGTCTATCACTATCTATCTCTCTCAGTCTATCCATATCTATCTATCTCAGTCTATCCATATCTGTCTATCTATATCAGTCTATTCATATCTATCTAAGACTATCCATATCTATCTATCTCAGACTATCCATCTATCTGTCTCAGTCTATCCATGTATCTATCCATCTCAGTCTATCCATATCTATCTATCTGTCTATCCATATCTATCTATCTATCTATCCATATCTATCTATCTCAGTCTATCCATATCTATCTATCTCAGTCTATCCATATCTATCTATCTATCTCAGTCTATCCATATCCATCTATATCATCTATCTATATCTGTCTATCTCAGTCTATCCATATCTATCTATCTCAGTCAATTCATATCTATCTATCTGTCTATCCATATCTATCATCCAGTCTATCCATATCTATCTATCTACCTATCCATATCTATCTATCTATCTATCTATCTGTCTGTCTATCTATCAGTCTGTCTATATCTATCTATCTATCAGTCTGTCACATTCATCTATCTATCATGCCAGTCTGTCTATCTATCTATCTATCTATCTATCTATCTATCACAGAAGTCTGTTCATATCTATCTATCACAGTCTGTTCATATCTATCTGCCAGCCTGTTCATATCTATCATTCATTCATATCTATCACAGTCTGTCTATCTATCAGTCTGTCTACCTATCTATCTATCTATCATGTCTGTCTATCTATCTATCTATCTATCATCTATCTATCATCTATCTATCTATCGTTCGTTCATCTATCTATCTATCTATCACAGAAACAAGTATCTATCATCTATCTACAGTCTGTCTATCTATCTATCTATCTATCTCAGTCTATCTATCTATCTATCTGTCTGTTCATATCTATCTATCTATCTCAGTCTGTCTATCTATCTATCTATCTGGCTCACTCATCTATCTATCTATCTCAGTCTGTTCATATCTATCTATCTATCTCAGTCTGTCTACCATATCTATCTATCTATCTATCTATGTATCTATCTATCACAGTCTGTCTATATCTATCTATCAGTCTGTCTATATCTATCTATCTATCACAGTCTGTCTATATCATCTATCTATCTATCTGTCTATATCTATCTATCTATCACAGTCTGTTCATATCTATCTATATATCTATCACAGTCTGTTCATATCTATCACAGTCTGTTCATATCTATCTATCTATCTATCACAGTCTGTTCATATATTTCAGTCTGTTCATATCTATCTATCACAGTCTGTTCATATCTATCTATCTATCTATCTATCTATCTGTCACAGTCTCTTCATCATATCTATCTATCTATCTATCCTGTCACAGTCTGTTCATATCTATCTATCTATCTACCTGTCACAGTCTGTTCATATCTATCTATCTATCTACCTGTCACAGTCTGTTCATATCTATCTATCTATCTACCTGTCACAGTCTGTTCATATCTATCTATCTATCTACCTGTCACAGTCTGTTCATATCTATCTATCTATCTACCTGTCACAGTCTGTTCATTATCTATCTATCTATCTATCTATCTATCTATCTATCTACCTATCTGTCACAGTCTGTTCATATCTATCTATCTATCTACCTATCTGTCACAGTCTGTTCATATCTATCTATCTACCTATCTGTCACAGTCTGTTCATATCTATCTATCTATCTACCTATCTGTCACAGTCTGTTCATATCTATCTAGCTATCTACCTATCTGTCACAGTCTGTTCATATCTATCTATCTATCTATCTACCTATCTATCTATCTATCTATCACAGTCTGTTCATATCTATCTATCTATCACAGTCTGTTCATATCTATCTATCTATCTATCTATCACAGTCTGTTCATATCTATCTATCTATCTCAGTCTGTTCATATCTATCTATCTATCACAGTCTGTTCATATCTATCTATCTATCACAGTCTGTTCATATCTATCTATCTATCTATCTATCACAGTCTGTTCATATCTATCTATCTATCTCAGTCTGTTCATATCTATCTATCTATCACAGTCTGTTCATATCTATCTATCTATCACAGTCTGTTCATATCTATCTATCTCTCCCAGATGTTACAAAGCATTGATCAGCACCTACATTTCATTTCATATTCAGCTCTTAACTTCTCCCATCCGATGACAACGCATCCGACACCCCCGCTACACCTCGTCCTTTCCCCCTTCCTGAGCTCTCACACACCGGGGCCTTCTATGATGCGGGGAGAGAAAAGAGCCAACACCCAGCATTTATTTCATTATTACTAATGGCCTACATTCTCCTGTCCCAGCAGCAACAAGTCTTTTTCACACTGAATGTCTGCATGCATGTACCTGGCCTCTTCTGTATCTGTCAGGTAGTCACACATGTGTACGTGTGTTTGCATGCTGAGCTGTGTGCGGGTGTGTAGATAGATATAAAAAAAAAAAACATGAAAAATAGATGATAAATAATATTTCATTTTTGAATCACTAAAACCCTGATTTTGTATATGCACCAGAGTTTGGATATCATAATAATCATCTCTCTCTCTCATAATTCCTATATAAGTAGAAAGAGTTTGCAATAGCCCTGATGAGTGAGATCATAACAGGTATCCTCATAAAACATCAAAGTCAGCATGAATCTGCTCAGCCAAAAAGACAAACTCTTTGTACTTATTAATGCTCTATTTCCATCCTAATATCGAGCACTTTACAATAAAATATCTGCTTGTAAAAATACATTTTATTAGTAGTCACTCAGTTAAATGCCATATGTGAAACACACTTGGATGATCATGTCTCTTTTGAGATATGATTGACTGGGCAGAAGACTATCCCGCAGTAGGTTGCCATTGCTTTCTGCGGTAGATTGGTTGCCAGCCAAGGCCATAGAACTCAATCTGTCCTGCTATTTAACCCATAACTGGAGGGAAGAGATGGATTAATACCTTTCCCAAGGGTATTTGTGCGTAAGTAAATGCAATGGATTCAACTGGAATTCGAACTCAGCTCCCCGATTTATCGTTCCAAGCCAATATCCACTGCACCACAACGCACATTATTAGTAGTACCACGGAAAAAACAACTTTGGCACTAAACATTATCACAATTACACACACACACACACAAAAGACAAAATGAAAACTTTTCTTTACCAATGCATCTGTATTTCTATTGTCCTTTTTCAGTTATTTTTTTTTTATTAATATTTTACACACATTACATATATTTTAATTTTATATATAGATGTGTAATCAAAACAAAATGATAGCCTATGTTAGTTACCATTAATACGCTAAGCTTTTTCTTTCTTCTTTTTCCCTATTTTTTCTTCCTCCTTGACTTTTGTGATAGAAATTTGATGCATGCATACATATAGACACATATTAAAACACATTTGCCACAAGTGTGTGTGTGTGTGTCTAATTAAATGCAAACATGAATAATCATCAAAGAAATTAAATAAGTTAAATGTCATTTTCTGAGAGACATTTGCATAAATGAGAATAAAGTACCATAATTTCTAAATGAATGCTTACACACATTTAAAATATGAGTGTATAAAGTACATAGACATGATTTTCACTTAATATAAACATACGAAAAGATATATATATATATATATATATATATATATATATAATAGTAAGTACATCAATAATTTTAAAGAGTTTTGATAAAAAAATAATTTATTTTACACAACAAATATTCGTTTTTCAATTTAATCCCTTTCTTTGTTAATGAAGTCGTAACTTCAGTGGATAATAATCGATGATATAAATCAAAGATTATATAGTGAAATTTTCAAATACAAATTCAACCAATATCTACATGTTAAACTACAGACTTATTGATCTACCATTACACACACACACACACAAGCATATTTATTGCATGAATATTTATGCATAAATATCCATGTTTGCATCTGCCTCTCTATGACGTTTTTTGTATTTTTCTTTCTATGACTGAGCAGCAGTCAAGAAGAAATGAATAAATAACAACAAGCCAAGCCACTCAATACCTGAAATACTTGATCAGAAAACTTTGTTGCAAACAACCAAGTTGCCATCAATCATGTTTGCAAGAAAAGATACGGTTTTCTCTTTTGCTCTTTACATAAGAAAAAGGCTCTCAACACTAAACATCTCTGCTAACAACATAAACAGTTCTATTAAAATCAGTAATGTCCTGAAACCAGCATAGAAAATTCTCAAATCATTCTGCGTAAGTGTTCGCTAGTCAGACAATTTTTCAAAGCTTTCATGATTAGAAAGTTTGACAAATTAACTGAATCAAGCAAATTCTGAATCATTAACCCATTACAATTTCACCAACTCTCATCTTAAAATTTAGTTTTATCCTATCATCTAAAATTGGTAAACCAATAAGACATATACTTCCTTGATTATCTGGACACCTTGAAGCAGGGGTTGAAAAAATGTTTGGATAATTCAAAATTTCAGAAAAGTAAAGAAGAATGTTAAATTTCTTTCAGCAAATGACTTATCTCATCAAATAACATTTTCAAAATGCTTGGTTCACGGTTTTTGTCCAGTTCATTTTTTTAATGAAGAAATGAATCCGTATCCCACTGGTCTTGTTTTTGTACTGACTTCCAAACCTGGATTCAAGTCGATGTATTTGTGAGGATAACTTCTGGTTGAAAGTACAATCAACTTAGATATTTGTCAAACAATCATTGATTTAGAGTTTGAAATTGGGGTTATTGGACTTCAACAGGGGCAATATCACCTTTAACATTTTCCATCATGGTTATAAGTTCAACAATAAATACCCTGCTTACTTAGGTGTTTATACTCTAGGCTGTCTGCATCGAACCAATCATTTATCCCTGCTTTATTTACATTGATATTTAATGCTTCAAACTGATCAATAAAAGAATGGTTTTCTAAATTCTGAAAATAATTGTCAGAGATGAAATATTAGAATGGGTTTTGTTTCGATAAATTAAAAATATTCAGAGGATTTCAATTTCATGTTCAAATCAGCTTGGTAAATTGAGGTATCAATAATCAAGGAACTATTGTACTGAGGTTCAGTTTTACAACATGTTATATTTTTCTTGAATCAATATCAACTAGTTTTTCATCTTTATAATTTATTAGAAAAATTAAATAAAATGAACTAAAGTTTGGGAGATTAGAGAAATATTATTGGTTGCAAGTAAATGAGTCTGTCAAGCCAAATAATTTCAAATGCCCACTGATAATTTTATTCAGATGTGACAAATCAACTGTTGCTAATCTATTAACATAATAAAGAAATTATTCTTTGTAGCAATTTCTAAATTTACAGCAAAAGTTTAGTGGGTGCATTAAATGTTTGGAGCAAATAACTTTATCACAAGCTGCTGATAAAATTCTTGGAATTTTCCTATAAGGAAAAAATTGCAAGTAATATTTTACTGTAAATATTTAAAACGCTTAACTTCATCTGAAATAAATAATAAGCATCAAACTTACTGACACTTGAAAGATATGATTGTTAACCATCACTCTATGAGAAAAAGAGAAAGCAAACTATTAGAATAGAACTGACAGTCGCATTTAGATAGTTCAACAGTAAAATGGTGAGCTCTAATTGCCAATCTAGTAGCACCCTTAAATTTATGCAGTTGAGGTACTAAGGATAAAAGCACATCAGAGCAATTGCTATGACGATATTTAGAAAAGACAGAGGGAAGTCACATTGGTGAAAAAGTACCCAAATTTGAGATGCCAGGTCAGGATTGATTACATTAAAGAACTTTCTTTGTCAAGAATCTCAAGAAGTATAGTAGAAACACTAGAACAGATATAGCAGTATTCAGTGGAAAATGTGAAATCAAGACAGTGTAGAGTGTTACACTCCTGGAGGTTAGCATCAGCCATATTCATTAGCAGTCAAACAAGGTCCTCTGTGGGGATTAAATGAAAACGGGGGGTTTTTTTTGGTGGGGGGGGAGTATTAAAATTTACCAGGCAATCCTTGCTCCAGTTAACCATTGATTGGAGGTCCTTTTCCATGTTTACTTTGCTGGATCTGTCAAACTTGCTACTAGAACAGAAGTAAATAGTTGTTTCATCTTCATAAATACTTAGTTGGTAATTGATGACATTGTGGGGAGAGATCATTATTAAAGATCAGAAACAGTGTAGATCCAAAGATAGAACCCTGGGTGTGTGTGTATGTGTGTGTGTGTGTGGGGGTAAATGAATTAGATGTGTATTCATTCAACACAAATCTTACATGACTTGTTAGAAATGATTGGTTTTTCTCAGCAGATGTTTTGCTTTTATTTTAGATAAAATAATTAATTATAAAAGAGAGAAAAATAAATTGTTTGTGTATTCTAAAAACTTTCATAGAAAAAATAAACTGAATGGTTTTAAAAAAACAGTGAGAGAGAAAGAGAAATATAGAATCTAGTAAGTAAGAAAGTTGTTTTAAAAGCAAGTTTTTTTGAAAGTCAAGGAAATAAATTTTAAACTAATTATATTAAATTTACACAAAATGTTTTAAAAGGAAGTGGATACTGTGTGTAGCTTATCTTTCACTGGTAACCCTACCTCATTTCTAGATTACTCCTTGCTGTCTGTAAACAGCAATAAAATAGCCTCAGCTATTAATTAACCCTTATTGTGTGCACCCACACAAAGCCAACACACCTAATTGTAACCGATATTAAAATAGTTTTATTTGAATCAGAAAAACCAAGAAACAGAATAATTTTAGTGATATTTCTCTTAATTCCCCGAATGTCTCAAAGACATGTCTTAAATAAACAGAAACAAAAAAAAAAAAAAAAAAAAGAGAAATTTAATAAAAGACTAATACTATAAATGTTACAATGGAGGTCTGTAACCAAGCAAGAACTATTTCTAGCTTGAATCCATGTCTGTCAGATGTAGTCATAAAGCATACTTATAGAGCTCACCTAACTTACCTCTCTCCCTCCTCCCCAATTTATACCATACGATCTACTTACTTTAACTACCTACTTAGGTGGATACCTGGTTGTATTATCTATCTTGACTCCAATGTCCCCACTATCATAAAGCCATTAGTCTCAGCTTTGGTGTCCTTGACACATTACATCATGGGCACAAACTAGTCATCATTAATAACCAAATCTCTTTCTCTCGCCCTCTCTCTCTCTCTCTCTCATCTGATCCAACCAAATGGAAGAGTGACTGAAAACTTTCCAGAATTTTCTACTGTGACTCAAATCAAAGTATTTTATTTGTACCTTTTAGTCAAAAGAAACTGTTGCATACAGAAAGAGGCCGAGGCATACCAATTTTGAGAGGTAGGAAGGGCATACAAAACTGGTATCTGTCAAATATTTAATGATTATTGAAACTAAAATAAAAATGAAAAACAAAGTTTGAATCCCTTGAGCAGAACTAATTAACACAATTTTTTTTTTTAAAATCATTTCACCCCAAGCAAGGCATTCCACTGCCACTATTGCGCATGGGGCTACATAGGGGAAGGTAAAGAGAAAGAGTGGTTAGATATAGGAAATGTCAAAAGGAGGGTGATAGATAGGTAAGAATACCAAGGATGAGGGTTAGGCAGATGGGAAGAGTGTTTGAAAAAATGGGAGCGAGTTAGTGTGTTAGGAGGTGTCTATTGACCTTACATTTAAACTCCTCGAGATTGTAGCCGTTGGGGAAGCAATCATGTGGAAGGGAATTCCACAGTTGCGAAGCACGAGAAAGGAAACTGTTGGAGTAGAAATTGCGGTTGCATTTTATTGGTTTCACTGTAAAAGGGTGGGATCTAGTTGCTAATCTAGTATCTCGTGCAAATTCGTACCTAGGGGGAACCAGTGATCTAAGTTCATCAGAGCAGAAGCCGTGAAAGTATTTATAGAAGAGACACAGGGAAGCCACGTCACGTCGGTGAGAGTGACTGCAGGCGGTTAGCCAAGTCGGTATCGATCACATAATAGAAGAATGCAATTAATTTCTCAAATTCATTAGAATCGGCTTAGAATGACATCTTACAAACACAAGACAGCTATTCATATGTGAGATAATCACGGATTTTATTAGTATATCTACTGACGACAAAATAGTAGAAAGATTGTGTAGTCTTATTTTTTATCACCAAAGATAAATTCTCTAGATAGATAAATAAAAAGTGAATAATACGTCAAAATGTAGTAATTGTTTTATATAAATTGATACTTGAAGGATTAAATCAAATAAATTGAAAACCTCAAAATTAAGTGATAATTAGAAACATCATTGCCCATCAAATAAATTTAATCTTATAATCATGGGAATTTCAAACAACCACTTTACAATTTTTGTCAAGATGGAAGTTCCAAGACATCAGATGCAAGAATATCAATGACGTCATGTTATCCTTTTTTTTTCTTTACAATTCAGCAAACATCAAAAAAGATGCAATGTTCCAATGCAAGTTTTCTATATACTTAGAAAAGCCGTGCATTTGATTCTTTCAATATTTTTTACAGGCTACATACCAAAATTCCCATAACCTGATAGGGCCATACTTACTTTTACCCTTTTTAATCATTTCATCCAAAACAGGATGAGAAAAGACTCTTAGGATGCTACTGAGAGTGAAAGAAACAGAGCGAATGATAAAAAGAACAGAATTCAAGAAGACAGAAGATAATGATTGTTGTTGCATTTAAATTTCTGAAGATCATAGTTGACAAGAAAGTAAAAATCCAGACAAGAGTTGCACAAGCAAGTGTTGGAGAACAAACTATTAGTATAGAAATTATGGTCACAACTAACAAATTCAACAGTAAAATTATGAGACCTACCTTCCAATCTAGTACTGCACTTAAATTTCTAATATCAAAATACCAAATATGCTTATCAGAATAATTACTATGAAAACATTTATAGAAATGATACAGAGACGGTATATTAAGGTAGTTGGAAAATAACCGAAACCAAGATGCTAGGTCAGGACTGATAATATTGCAGATTCTTGTTTAAATTTTGTCAAGAATCTGTAGATATATAGTAGAAGCTCCATATCAGATCTGGCAGTAATATTCGATGCTTAGATGAATGGTAGACTTATAAATGGGCAGGGTATATTTTGTTAAAAAACATTGTCATAGAACAGAGTCAACCAACTTTCTTAGCAGCAGATATAGCATAGAATCATTCCATTTCATTTCAGTGGAAAATGCAAGATCAAGAAGGTGTGTTGAATTGCTATCCTAGAGGTTAGCATCATCCATGTTTATGGAAGGCAAAAAAGTTTCTTTAAGATGATTAATAGAAAGCAGTTTCATTTTAGATGCATTCAAATTAACAAGACACTTCTTGCCCCAGATAACAAACTGATTGAAGGTCATTTTCAAGATCAACAGCCAATTGGATTTTATCAAACCTATCAGACTTATGATTAGGGCAGTAATAAATAGTTGTGCCATCAGCACAAATACAGAGTTTTGAACTAATCAGATCAGGAATGTTGTTGATGAAAATAAGGAACAAAGTAGATCCATGGATAGAGCCCAGGGACATGCCTGCACCAATACAAAAAAGAACTAGATGAGTGGCCATTGAAGATAACCTTCATTATACATCTTTTTGATAAGAAAGATTGAATCAAATCAAATGGCAGGAAACACCATCATGCTTCATCTGAATAAGACCAGCATACCAAATGCCTTTGAGATATCAAAAGCAACAGCCTCAGTTTTGCAATTATTCTTGTCTTGATAGCTTGACAGACTCTTTCGGTAATAACTACCAATACCTGTGCTATTTAACCTATGGAAGCAGAAGCCATATTGTTTGTCTGAAAGAAGTAGCCATTCACAGCAGTGGTGTATCTTGAGCAATGTTTATCTTTCCACTAGCAGTATAGCCCGACATTGCTCGGGTGTAATGAAAGCTTTAAAACTAATCCATGGTCCTGGAGCTCAGACTCTTTGGACGTTGGCACGAAAGACTAAAAAGCAATAGTCGTTTCCAGTTAAAGCGAAACTGTAGAGTGAAAGAAAAATGAATGGATGTAAGTCAAATGTTGATTTCCTGGTATTGATATCAAATAAGATTTTTTTATCGTAAACTGAATTTTGAATAAATAAGTCCTCTCTAGTAACTGGTATCATGGCTGAGACTAAGAACTACAATTATACCTACTTAGAGCCAAACCCGAAGCAAAAACTAAAATAAAAGGGCTGAAAAAAATACAGGCATACAGGCAGATAAACACACACACACACACACAAACATCTTGCCTTTTATATATATTATCGATTTTCTGCACTATTGTCAGAACTGCAACCTTGAAACTTCTGAATATCGTTTCTTACGTCTTTGTCTATGAGTGTATCAAATTTGATTAAAATCAGACCACTCCTTCTATAACCCGATTTTTTTTATTATCGATTTCTGATATTTATCGGGGGTACCTCGACACAAAACTTAGCTAAGAACACTCACAGACGCTTATAGCACAATTGAGTAAATTTTCAAGAAAATCGGTTCAGCCATTTCGGAGTCTATAGGTAACGGACACAGAGACAAAGTTCCATTTATAAATAAGTTTAGATTAGATTTAGATGTTGCTGTTACACTATGCACACATACTTTTACAGGCATCAGAATATGACAAAATATAACAGTTATTTTACGACTAATATTCTCATCTTAGTTGTATTTTTCTATACTTCTGAGGTGAGGTAGCATTTACATTATTTACACTGTTCGGACTGTTATCCTCATCTTTATTGCCAGGTTTACAATGTTCCGGCCACTGTACACTCTGGCCTTCTTTAGGTGCTAAGAATTTTGAACCAAGCCCTTTATTTGTTCACACATGGAATGAGAACACTCTACCCCAGTGATCAAAATAAAGAGTTTCATTCAAAATTTCTAGCTACTGAAGAAGGCCGGAGCGTCAATGGCTGAAAGGTCATAAACATAGCAATAAAGATAACGAACAGTCTGAACAATGTAAATAATGTCATCTTAGTTGACTGGTAAATCCTGAAGTTGTGATCAAATTTGCTTCAACTCGAAACAAAGCCTTAGGAATTCATTTTATCCAGAATTTAAACACGTCATTCTTATGCCTAAATTAGCAAATATTTTGTTTTGTTCAGAGATCCTCAACAGATGGCAAAATATTAAAAAAAACAAAATTGAAGACACAAAGTAAAAGAAATTTTCAAGTTGATCTGAACAACTTTTCCAAATTTGATGGAACTCATCAAGATGGTTAATCTTAGAATACATCTGAATGGTTATTTTCTATTTCAAACTATATTAATATGGGTGAATTCTCAAAAACTGATTTATAAATTCTGAAAAGTGAATGCGCATTGTGGTGTAATTGATATCGGTTCAGAATGAGAAATTGGAGATCCGAGTTCGAATTCCAGTTGAATTCGTTACATTCACTTACACACAAATACCTCTTGGGAAAGGTAGGAACCCATCTCTTCTCTCTCCAGATGCGAGTTAAATAGTAGGAAAAATTGGGTTCTATAGTCTTGGTTACCAACCAGTCTACTGCAGAAAGAAATGACAACCTACTGTGGAAAAATCTACCAAGTCAGTCATGGATTGAAAGCGACATGATCACCCAAGTGTGTATCGTGTATGGCAATTAACTGACTGAGCAGAGGAAAGAATTTTTATTTACTGGTCTTAAGGGCATCAATTTCATCTTGAGATTTCATAATTGACAAAATTTCTAATAATCAGGTTTATATATATCTATTTAATTTTGACTTAATGTCAATTCAGAGGTTACAGAGTTCATAGATTCTGTCAGCATTTAATCAAGATTACTTCTATTTGTTTTATAATCATTTCACCCCAAGCAAGCCAGGACCACCACTGGTGCGCACGGGGGGTTACAGTGACAGAAAAAAACAAGGTACAGGGAATGTCAAGAAGTGGGTAAGAGAAGGATGAGAATTAATGAGATAGAAGATAGCAATTAATGTTGCATTTAAACTTTTGGAGATTGTAGCTATCAGGGAATTAAGCAAACGGAAGAGATTTCCACGAACAGAAAGTGCAATAAAAAAACTGTTAGAACAGAAAAAGCGTTTACATTTAACTATTTTGATGGTAAAAGGGAAGGGACCTAGCTGCCACTCTAGTAGCACATGTAAATATATGTGGTCAGGGAACCAGGGGAAAAAAAAAAGTTTGTCGTCAAAGCTGTTGCTAAGAAAATACTTGCAAAAAAAGATTGAGAGAAGCCACATCACATCTGTGAGAAAGTGACTGAAGTCGAGATGCCAAGTCAGGATCAATTATATTGCAGATCCTACTTTGGATTTTGTTGAGAACCTCAAGATGAATACCAGTAGCACCCGACCAGATGTGGCAACACAGACGAATGATAGATTGATAAATGAGTAAAATGGATTCTGACGAGAAAAACTTCCTGACTCGACTCAATAACCCAACTTTCTCTATTTTGTGTGTAAAAATCCCCACACAACATTGTATTCAGCTTTCTGTTTTACCCCAACACTCATTTCAATATCACAGCTTTTACTATTAACATCTCGTGTTGTACCTTTTCAAAAGATTAATAATAATGAAGTCCAACAATCTTTCTGTTATATCCTCACAGACAGGTTAGTAATGCTCATTATCACAATTAGAAAAACCCTGATTGCATGCTAAAGTACTTTAATCTATTAATGCTTAATCTAGTACTTGTAAAAACCACCATTATAACCTGGGTGCAGTATTTTCATTTCTTTGACTTCTCTATTATGATGGATTTCCAGCTGGGGGTTAAATAGTTGTGTTTTTTAGCTTTGGTTGGCAACCAGTCTAAGAGAAGAAAATTCTGGATTTAAAACCATGAAAAAAGCAAAGAGAAAAAACTCAATTATTTTTTCAAAATTGTCATGGCAAATCACAGATAATAAAGATAAAAGAATTTGTGGAGAGCCACGATAATCTAAATCCTGAAGGGAAATGGTCTTTTTTCTTTTTAAATTACAGTGAAACCAAATTGTATAGAGCATAATGCTTAGTAAACTCATTCCACATGTTTATTCCTTCTTTCAGTGAGTGTGATTTTTACTGTGTTTCCCTGTTCCAAATTTTGTGCCAAAGATAACCTTAGTAAATAAGCATAATCTAAACTTATTTATAAATGGAACTTTGTTTGTGTCTGTCCGTTACCTATAGGCTCCGAAACGGCTGAACTGATTTTCTCGAAAATTTACTCAGTTGTACTATAAGTGTCTGCAAGTGTTCAAAAAAATCGGTTATAAAAGGAGTGGTCCAATTTTAATCAAATTTGATACACTCATAGACAATGACATAAGAAACGATATTCAGAAGTTTCAACATTGCAGTTCTTACAATAGTGCAGAAAATCGATAATATATATATATAAAAGGCAAGATGTTTGTGTGTGTCTGTTTATCTGCCTGTATATCTGTATTTTTTCAGCCCTTTTATTTTAGTTTTTGCTTCGGGTTTGGCTCTAAGTAGGTATAATTGTAGTTCTTAGTCTCAGCCATGATATGATACCATTTACTCAGAGGACTTATTTAGCCTTCAAAATTCAGTTTACGACGAAAAAAACTTATTTGATATCGATACGAGGAAATCAAAATTTGACTTACATCCATTAATTTTTCTTTCACTCTACGGTTTCGCTTTAACTGGAAACAGCTATTGCATTTTAGTCTTTCATGTCAGCGTCCAAAGAGTCTGAGCTCCAGGACCATGAATTAGTTTTAAAGCTTTCATTACACCCGAGCAACAGTGGGCTATACTGCTAGTGAAACATAAATTTGAACAATAGAATTGTTCAAATAAGTGTTTGAGAAAGTATATAAAATATATATGTATATTTGAGAAAATAAATACAATTGTTCAAATACGTATAATGAAATGAAATCATATAAGAATAAATATATTATTTTTAACAAAAACATTTTATTAAAAAACAAGTCAAATTTTGGATAATTTGTAAAAATTATTCATAAAACCTCTGGTGAAATTCAAATTTACAAGTGATGTTTTTTGGGAAAATTGCTATAGACATCTGCAGAAGGAAAGAATTAAATTAATTTTTTTTAAATTTTTTTTATTTGAACTTTTCATATGAAAACAATTTTTATATTCGATAAATGTTTACATCTTAAATTTTAACAGCACAGCAATGATTTTCATAACATAACAAGTCTCCGCTTTAGATAACTAAGCCAAGAATCTTTATAAGTCGAAAACGTTTGTATTTTATTCTTAGGCTAAAAGATTTTTAGACATTAGTGAAAACAAATCATTCAGTAATTACCAACTGTCAACTTGTATTGGTTAATATTTTCTTAAAATGTTTTTATTCATTTGAAAATATTTATCTTCTTTTTTTCTCTCGAAAGTCTCTCCATTATTTACCACTGCCTGATTCTCACTTTTACAAATCATTGAAAACAGCAACAAAATGAATTCAATACATTTCCAGAATCATACAATTGTAAAACACTTCTAAATGTATTCCTATAGCAAATCATATGTAATGCTAGTTTTTTATTGTTAACCACTACTGTTAGTATATCACTTCAATTTATCTTAGCAATAAATGATGTCTTACTTTTATTCAAAGATGTATAGTTTGCAGATGAAAACAAAAAACAAAAAAAAAAAAAACAATTAAAAAGAGAAACCCTGAAAGCTGATGAGAAAATAAAGTGTTCTATAAATAATCCATTATCTAACTTGAGAAAAAGTCAACACAGAAGGTTTTTCCATTTAGGGGAAATCATAAAAAAAACAATCTCCAGACTCTTGGTTAAAAATAAACACGACTGATTCAGTGTTTGAGCCAACATGTTGATTGAAAAATATTTTTCTTTTGCTTTTCCTACTTTTCATGAACTCTGTTCAAACAGGATCAAAGGTACGATAACTGACAGAACACTGAAATTTAAGGTTCATTTCTCACAAAACAATCATTTGTTTATGATAATCATATTAAGTAGTGGAATCCATGGAATTTCCATGGAAGGATAATTATGATTTCCTGGAAAAATTTGACTTAGTCATACTACAAATGATAGTAACGTCTTCAAACATAAAAGTATTGGACAATAAAATAACGATAACACAAAGTGTAATTTTATTAAAATATCCATAAAAGTACTGTCCATAGAAGCTACTTTACTGCAATCTTCTATTATATTAAGCAGCGTATACACAGACCATAACCAAAATACTGTACGCTATTTTTTGTGAGAGATTTTGAAACAGAAAAAAATTTTTTTTATTACTGAAAAATCATGGCTCCTGCATCCAGTGTAAATAGAAAAGAACAACTGAGTAATGGCCAAGGGTGTAGAGGCCAGAAATTTCATTATTAGGTTGCGGGATACGACAACAAACCTACCTATTTTTACTATATTGTACAGTACACACACTCACACACACACAATTACTGCTACAAGCACCAGCTTAAGCTGCTACTGCTACAGTAATGCTATAGGCTCTCTCCTCCTACTCTCTCACTATTTACTACCCTTCCATTTGGCAAAGCTGAAAGAAAGGCTGAGAAGATTATAAAAAGATAGAGGGGAAGGAAAACCTCATGTAGAGAGTAAATGCGTTATTTTTCTTCAGTAGCATAACTGACAGACCAACTAACTAAGGAAGGAACAAGTAGAATTATTATATGATTTGTTGACAAACTGCTACGTTAGAGACAAGTCAAAATGACTTGGTGATACAGCTAAGGCAGGCCAACCATTGACACATGTATGAAAAAGAGGGCACATGGTATGTTAAATCCCAGAGATTTTTGCCAATAATTTTACAACTGACACTCATACACTATAGAGTTTTGTTTTATTTAATATTAAGTAATATTTGCAGTTTTTTCTAAAATTTTATCTTTTCTTAAAATTCAGTTTCCCATCACAAAAAAACAAAACCAAAGAAAATGAAGAGAACAGTAGAAAATGATAGTAAGCGTAAATGTTATGATCAATGGAAAAATAAGAGAAAAACTACATTCTGGTATTAATAAACTCATTTTCACTTAAAAAATAATTTATAAATTCAGTACAAGAACATTTCTAGCAACATACACAGGTAAATTGTGGATATAAAAATAAATTCTTGAAAATTAAATTTGATGAGTTTGCCTCAATCAGAAATTCTTCTGACATTATTTCTGATAATCATTTCATGAATATTTTACAAAATTAAGCAAATTTTCAGAACACTGTACAGATGTGAACAAGCATTTTCAGCTATTAAAGTGTTTAGAAACAAAACGAAAAAATTCATGATTGACCTGACAAAGTTCCAAGAATTCTCTGCTGCTCTCAATTATTATTTTAATTCTAAACCTAAAAATAAATTCAAAAGTCTCATTAAAAAAATTCCTGCTTTTATATATTTTTATATTAAATCAATAAATTATGTAAAAATTCTAAATATATTTAAATAAATATTTTAATGGGAATACAAAATTTGCATGGTGCATCTAAAATCATGCTTAGCAAAACTGACACATGGAATATGGAACATTTGACAACCCTTGTGGGTAAAGGGCATGCAGAGATATTAGCATCGTAGAAAGACAAGCAGTAATAACCAGAGTTTGAATTTGACCTGCCAATTTCATTTTTTGGAATCATCAACAATTGTACATCTCATCTACACCTCTACCTAAAGACGTTTTATATATATAATCATATCACCCCAAGCAAGGCATTTTACTGACACTGTTTTGCAGGGGGTTACATATGAGGAAAGTTATGAGAAAGAGTGACAGGTTATAGGTCGTGTCAGGAAGTGGGTAAGAGAAGGATGAGAATACTGATGAGAGTGGATTGAGATATGAGCATGAGAGAGAGGATGCAAATTAGTGAGATAGGAGATGACTATTGACTTTACATTTAAATTCTTGGAAATTGTAGTTGTCAGGGAAACAAGTAAACGGAAGGGAATTCCACGGCAGGAAGTGCAAGAGAAGAAGCTGATGGAGAAAAATTTGCGTTTAGAATTTATTGGTTTCACAGTAAAAGGGTGGGACCTAGTTGCTAATCTTGTGGCTCGAGTAAATTTATATATAGGAGGCACTAGTGAGCTAAGTTCATCGGAGCAGAAGCCATGAAAGTATTTGTAGAAGAGACACAAGGAAGCCACATTACGCCGGTGAGAAAGTGACTGTATCTGAGCTGCCAAGTTAGGATCTATTACATTACAGATTCTCCGTTGGATTTTGTCAAAGACACCTAGGTGGATAGCAGGAGCAACCAACCAGATATGGCAGCAGTATTCAATGCATGGGCAGATGGTAGATTTATATATGTGCAGGATTGTTTCAGGTGGAAAAAACTTCCTGGCCCTACATAGAGAAGCGACATTCTTAGCAGTGGATTTAGCTATGGATTCTATATAGTCATTCCACTTCAGGTCTGTTGTGAGAGTTAAGCTGAGAAGACGCAGTGTTTTGCTTTCAGGGAGACTAGCCGGATCCATGCTAATGGGAATAGGAGTGATTGTCTGTGATGTTTAATAGATAGCAGCTTTGTTTTGGAAGCATTAAAATTCACGAGCCATTTCTTACCCCAGTCCACCACAGATCGGAGGTCCTTTTCAAGCTCGGCAGCAAGGTTTGCTTTGTCAGCTTCGGTAGATTTTTGATTGATGCGAGAGTAAAGCATAGTGTCATCAGCGTATATGCCTACTTGGGATCTTACTTTTTCTGTCTATCATTTATTAGTATTTTCTTATTAGTATTTTCTTATCATTTATTAGTATTTTCTTAATTCATTAAACCACTTTCATCGATTTTTGATTGAGCCATAGAAATGCAATTCATCTACAGTTAATGGGTTACTCTCCTTTTCTATTGTCACTTCTGGTGTGAGTCCGGTTGAGAAGCTTCTTCCAGAATCCATACACCTTTGTTCAATTTGGATCCTTTAAAACAGACACACAGGCTTCTCTTTTGGTAGGGCATCATTTATGGTGGTCTGGATAGGAGTTTTGGTTACATCTGCTAATCACACAAAAGTATAGCAAATCAGCACAAAGTCCAGCACTTACAATTTAAATGTCTTACACAAACTCAAAATCTACCTGAATTTTTACTGCAAATCTCCACTATCAAAGAAAACCAATGTCCATTATCTACATTTTTTACAAAAGTTCTGACATTAGTTGTTGATAATCTGCAAAGGAACCAGATAGTTTTCATATCATTGTGAATCATCTAATGACATATTTAAAAACATAAATGGAATGACTGTCTCTTTGAGTTTTATATACAGAGTGGATACTTTTTTTCTATTGGCTTCCAGACTAGTCTTTATTCTTTCTAATGGATTTTTGAGGTGTTTTAATTTTCTTCTGACTCAGGGGTTCTGAAATCAAGCAGATACAAAAATTTAAATATCTGGGAAATGTTTCAAACAGAGAACAGAATGTGCAACACTGAGATCCAAAGGCAAATTGGCATGGGCAAGGATGCATTCCAGAAGATGAGTAGAGTATAAAGAGACAGGAAAATTTTGTTGGAAACAAAGAAGAGAGTATTAGATTCTTATGTGATGTCTATCCTTCAATATGGTAACAAATGCTGGACAATTTTATCAAAGATGAAGAAAAGACTTGAAGCAACCAAAATGTGGTTCTATAGAATAATGCCGAGGATACCATGGACCAAATATGCAAGCAACGGTGTGTTTTGGAGAGGATGAAAATGAAAAGGAAATTTGTAAATAACATCAGGAAAATACAGCCAAAGTTTCTGGGACATGTAATGAGGAAGGAGGTCTTGGAGAATCTGATACTCACAGGTCAGATAAAGGATTGAAACAAAAAGGAAAGTAATACTTAACATCAGGAAAAGACAGCTGAAGTTCCCAGGATATGTAATGAGAAAGGAGGTCTTGGAGAATCTGATACTCACAGGACAAGTAGAGGGAGAGACACGGGAAAGCAACACATGACATACATGATGTGTTTGGGCAAATTGATAGCAGGGCAAGGCTTGAGAGGAGTAACAAGAGAAAAGGTGTTAAGAGCTACAAGGAATAGGAAGATGTGGAGGGCTATGATCACCTACGTCCTGAAAGAAGAAGTACAAACGTTGCTTATATCAGGTCCACATGTCTCTTTCTTATGCTTCTATTCTCTATTATTACATATCACTCGCTCAACTCCCTTCATCCATTTGTGTGACATATTTTCTCGCAATTACCATGTCACCCACATTGAACACTCAAAGTGAAACTTGTCTTCTCTGGATTTTTTTTCATGGTTTTGAAAACCAGCAATCTACAGTGTAGACAACATTTCATTAGTCATTCCGCTGAAGATATTTCTGTCACATTATGGGAAGTGCATCGATATGAAAATAGTAATCATCTCACTTTAGTCTTCTCTAATGCTGCTTTCATTGTCTGGACCCATCTCTCTAATGATGATGGATAGTAAGGCGCTGATATCACACATTCTGTTTGTAAATCAAAGTGTCTCAAACACAAAACTTAATCACATTGTCTGTCACTTACACCTTAAAAAATCCGAGCTTTTTTCTATCATGGGTTAATTTGCTAAAATCGTCATGCCCAGCCAGAAACCACCTTTTTTTAAAAAAGACAAAAAAAAAAAAAAAAGTGATCAGCATGGTCTCTCTGCAACCTTTGTCATGTCTCTGTGCTTTACTCCCTTAGGTAAGAGGAGTGGATTTGATTGGAATGTTACTCATTTTTACGGATCTTTTACATGGCTTCACATATTGCTCTGTTTTTTGCAAACCCATATCAATCTTCATAGCTTCTTGCTAATACTTTCATAAAGACTATTCCAATATGTATTCCAACCTGAATGTTTTCCAACCAAATTTTTCAAGGACTCATTACTGTAGAACTCCATAGCAAAATATCCATATCAATAGTTAATTTTTTTTTATTTTGTAATTTAATAATTCCTCATTATACTCACCTACAGGCCAACCTTCCAAAATATTTGTGTTCAGATAGGTAATGCTTGTCAGTTGAAGGGCTTCACGAATAACTTAAACATTCTCTTCCAAGGCCTATACTCTACTATCTCTTTGTTTTCTAAAAAAAACTAACATTTTTTTCTAAAGCTTCATTTCTTTGCAACGCCCCCAAAATTCCTTATAGATTTTCAAAGTACTCTTGGTCATTTTGGTAACTTATGTCATATACAACTGCATAGGGTAAACGACTCACTTAGCATTAAAATATTTTTGTCACATTGTACCACATAAACAAAAAATTTAAAAAAAATTTAAAAGAGTCACATTGGCTTATAAAATATTTGAGAGGTCAAGCTTGGTAAAATTATCACCTTTCTTCAGTGTCATCAAATGGTCTCCAGTTCTGGACACAGGATAAGAATCACATTTTAAGCATCACTGTAATTTTTATAACAGCCATTTTGATTGCACCATCTTCTTTCTGGACAAGAACTACAGTTGCACAGTCTGAATACTTCACTGTGAAGAATTTGCACAACACTCTGAAATTCTACAATTCTACAAGAAAACTTATTAACATATTGTTGAATTTAATAACAAATAGGCTAATCTTAAATTTAATTGTTTAAAATTTGTTATATTTATTGGGAAGTATGGTTAATATTGAGAACAGAGCGTTTGTAGATATTACCAGTTTAGGTATAAAAAGCAACTTTGCATATGAGTGGCAGTTTCATGCCTTAAACAATCATCAAGGTCAGGCAGGGTCAGATATAAATATCTTTTTTCAAATCAAACATTTTAAAGTTGGCATTAAAATTCACAGAACATTTCTCAGAAAATGAAAAGCTGACCAACAGTAAACACAAAAGACTGAGAAGATAGCAATAGAAATAGGAAGGAGTGAAATTCCAACACAATGTTGAGTTTGAGTTTTGTTTAACAGCACATCAACACCTCTGTGGGTTATTTGATGCCAGAAAGGTGGGGGTTTTAAAGTATTTTTTTAATGTATAGTTATACTGAGAAAGTTGATGTGGTCAGATTTTGATGAAAAATTTTTTATTTTTATTTTTTTTATTTTAGAAAACTGAAGATGTTTTCTAGTTTTGTATTCAAAAATGTATTGCTGGTAATAATTTTTTCTTCCTTCAAAAATGTATATTTTTCTATAAAAGTCTATTTTTATACTTACATAGTATTTTGACCCCAGTTTGGAGGTTAACTATTTGCCCATAGCTGGGACCCTAGCAGGTGCTACCACTCCAGGTCAGAGTGAACCTGAGAACAACAGCAATTAAGAGGTGGTTCCATGCTCTTCACAACCTCCCAACAGGAGGCTTTGCTGCCAGATGCAATTTACTCAGGACCACTTCCAACAAAAATATGAGAGGGCGAAAAAGAAAACAATGTGCATTATAAGCTGTATATTCATTAAGTTAGCTATACATCATCTTCAACAGGGACATTTAATGATCACATAATTATAACACTAAAGTATAAATTGGTGTTTTAATATGGAAAGACGGTCAACAAGCAGTTATCAGAGTCTATTACTACTGTAGTGAGTTTTATCTTCACTGGGTAACCAATATTTGTGGCATTTTGATAGACAAAGCTAAATACCTCAGTTGTTGAAGATGGAAATTGATTAATTAATAATAGTTTATACACCTTTCAACTTGAAAACACAAATTCTCCAACCTTTTCTTTGTATTTCTTGCTTTTATTTAAAGTAGATAATTCATTTGTGCTTTTCAAGTCAAATTCAGCACCTGATGTCCTTAGTGGACCCTAAATATTTTAATACTTCAAAAGTTATTTTTTAGTGGATACTCTTGTTTGAAATAGATGCCATCTTTTTATTTAAAACAGGGTGTATTACATTGCTCTGGCACTTGAGAAATCTTAAAGACAATGTACTCTCTTCAAGATTTTTAAAGTGAGTGTGTGCAGGTCCTTAATATACACTGTTTGAAATAGGAATAAGACATCTATTTCAAAAACAGCTATCCACTCAAAATAAATTCTGAATTAATAAAAATAAACCTATTAATTCTTTATAAGTTACATCTAACTTTTTCACTTGCGATACCTAAGTTTTAAAATGAATTTTTAAAAATGAAAAAGTTTTTTGAAGCTTTCATTTTAGATTTAATTGAAGGCTAAAAGATAAAATTTCTATTTCCACGAAGCAAAATAATACTCCGTAGTGTATTTTTTCAAACAGGAATTACACTGACTGAAATCTAATTTAAAATCTTTTTTTTTTCTAAAATGTCTGATTAGTGCCCTTTTTTTAACCGGCTTTCATCACAATGTAATTTTTTTATTAAAAAAAAACTTCCAAATTAAAATATACTTTCTTTCTCTTTAATTTTTGTTTGAAAGAATAAAAATATGGATTCTTGCAACAGAAGATCAATTAGAAAGGCTGAAATTACAAATTTTAAAGCTTTTAATTCAATTAACTGAAAGATTTGAAACCATTAACTCTTGATATAGAACTTGTTTCCCCCTTTATTTCAGAAAATATAACATGTATGAACAGGTGAAGAGGCTCATCCCTTGTTCCCTGTTTAGGATGTGATTCCCGGCTTTCTCTTTTCCAATCTTCTCACTCCTTTTTTTTTCCAATTGGAGTAGATAGACTAAACTATTGCCCGGTTCACACTCCACCCACGTCTATTGAACAGGTGAAGAGGCTTGTTCCCTGTGGTCTCCGGTTTTCTCTTTTCCAATCTTTTCACTCTTACGTAGCCCCCTGCACATCAGTAGCATTATTGCCTTGCTCAGGGTGATATGATTTAAAAAAAAAAAAAAAAAGAGAGAGAGAGAGAGACCAACCCATAAACACAGTCTAGACTTTTAAAAATGACAAAACAGTAAAATGTTAAAGAAAGTACCAGGAGACTCAGTTTTTCACTCATACATATTAAGTTATTATTTTATTAATATCTTGAATTTTATATTCAGTCCATTTTACATACTAATCATTATATAATTATTTTAAATTATACATTAATCATAAATAGGCTGGCTCTTTGTACAGTGATACAAGCAATCAGCATTCAGTTTTATTGTGTCAACTCTGAAGCTTAAGGGGTGATGGGTCATGAAAGCACTTTATTATACAAAAACATGAAAACCTATAATAAAAATTGAAAACTGACTGTTTGAGGATTGGAAATTATGGTAAACCTATTAATATCAACCAAATACTTGCTTTGAAAAAGAGAGAGAGAAGAAGACAGAACATACATTTCATGATAGCAGCAGTGAGATTGCTATAAGAAATCAAAACAAAATTCATATCAACTAATACTTCTGAAACACTGCAGTTGTTTTTTTTTTTTTATCTTCTTACTGCTTTGAGATACTTTGTTCATAAAACAAGATTGTGATTAGAGGAGTGTCCTTCTTTAGTCAAAAAAGAAAGAAACCCATCTTCATTAGTCTAACTGACCTCATATTAAGAAAAGTATATAAATAAAACATGCCTGCCTCAATTTCCTTTCCTTTGTTTTAATGGTAATGTATTTGCAATAAACAGTGGAAGCAATCTAAAGTTTCAGAATTAGTAGACTCATATAAATCAGAGAAAAGACCGGCAGAAAAGCTACCTTCTGAAGAGCAGGTCCTCTTTTTAAAACTAAAAATTAGAAAGTAACCTTTGGAGCTTAAAAATAACCTTTTATTTTTTAACTACATCAAATAATGTAGACTAGTTTAAAGAAAAAAAAAAAAAGAAAAGGTTATTTTTAAGCTCCAAATAACACGGATGTGTGTTGTAGTGCATTGGATATCAGCTTGGAACGAGAAACCAGAGAGCCAAGTTCAAATTCCAGTTGAATTCCTTGCATTCACTTACGCGCAAATATGCTTGGGAAATGTAGTAATCTGTCTATTCCTTTCAGTTATGGGTTAAATAACAAGACAGATTGGGTTCTATAGCCTTGGCTGGCAACCAGTCTACTGTAGAAAGCAATGGCAACCTACTGTGGGATAATCATCTGCCCAGTCAGTCAGGTCTCTTTCGAGACATGATCACCCAAGCGTGTATCACGTATGGCATTTAACTGACTGACATCAAATAATAAGGGTAGAAGATACATTTTTTTTTTGTGTTTGCTTGCCATTTTTGTTATATTATGCAATACGTTTTCTCTATTTTCATTTTTATTGGGCTTTTATTTCCTTTTTTTTGGCTAAACTCTTTTCTTGTCATTATAAATTGTTGGAAAATCCAACAAATATTCTCAATTAATTTTATTTATGACCATATTATACATTTCTATATAATTATTGAATTACTCGCAAACTTACTCATTTGTAACTTACGTTTTTTATTTAAAATAAAAAAGGAAAATGATGAATGTACTCTTTAAATTATTTTACTATAAAAGTTGAATCTCCATTTTTAAGATTCTTTGATCTAATATAACATGGATATATTTTCTTCATGCTTGTATTAAATTCTTTGTTAGGCAAATGATTCCCTTTCTCACTTCATAACCCAGCCTTAGAATGATTACTAAAATAAGTCTTCTGGAGTCAAGTAAGTAAATATTTACTTATTTATTAAGTTATAAACTTTCAAATATTGTATATTAAAAATCTAGCAAAATCAAGTGAATCCCTAAAAAATTTTAATCTAATTTAGAAAAATTCCAGGTATAAATATTTGTGCAGTTAAGAAAAAAAATAAAATGATTATACAAATTAGAAAAAATTTCAAAAAGATTTCTGTTCATAATATTACTTGACATTGGTGGACAAAACATCTTGCAAGAAATTTCTTTGTTATTTTTTACTCTCCCATTGAATTGGATTCAAGACAATTCTTAGATGGCAAGGAATACACTAAAAGCAATGATTGTTCTGAAGTGCCTTGCAAATTACTTAACCAGCATTACAGAAAACAAAACAAAACAAAACAAAACAAAAACAAAAAAATCAACAAAAAAGAAAGCTTTTCCTCCATTTTATATTTTCCTTGTGATCATAGCAATCAATAAAAACAAATAACGTTTACTTTATTTTCACAACAAATTTTATTTAAAAAAATGTAACAATTTGAATACAAATGAAAACTGAATTAAAAAAAAATGTTTTATTCTTGGACAACTTCCACAGAAAAATGAACAAAATTGGCTTGGAATTTATGTTTTAAATTATAAATGGCAGACATATCAACAGAATTATTTTGAGATAAATTAAAAATTTTAATCATTTAAATTAACTATTTAAAATAATTTAAAACATCACTGTTATATACAACATGCAACATTAGTTGTAATAGTTATTATGATATTAATCACAGACACAAGACATGTTTTTATTTTTGGTATCAATTTAATGTAATTACAGTATGTCTAACTTCTCAAGGTCACTGATTATGTGTGTGTATGAAATTTCCACCTAGTGAATCCCTCAAATTTGATGTCAATAAGGTCTGGACAAACCCAATCTATATTTACAAGATTGGTTATATATTATTATATATTATTTGTAACAAATTAAACATTTACTAAAAAAGAAAAGATAGCTAACTACTTAAACTGAATGCCATATTCACCTAAGGAAAGCCAGAGAATAGACGATATAAAATATTAAAACCAACAGATGAGGATATTAGTAACAAAACATCTGTGAGGGGGAAACACTAACTGTTGTCAAACATTTTAAAATAACAAAATACTTTAATACCTTGATATTATTTTTAGACACTTTACATCAGCTACATCAGTCAGTTGAGGTGCCAGACATGATACAGGCTTGGGTAATCATGTCTTGAAAGAGACATGACTAAATGGGCAGAAAGTTTTCCATCGGTAGGTTACCATTACTTTCTATTGGAGACCAGTTAGCAACCAAGGCTATAGAACCCAGTCTGTCCTGTTATTTAACCCATAATTGGAGGGGAAGCGATGGATTAATACCTTTCCTTAGGGTATTTGCATGTAAGTGAATGCAATGATTTCAACTGAAATTCGAACTCAACTCTCTGGTTCTCATTCTGAGCAAATACCCTTGGTTGGCAACCAGTCTACTGCAGAAAGTAATGGCAACCTACTGTGGGAAAATCTTCTGCCCAGTCAGTCATGTCTCTTTCAAGACTTGATTGCCCAAGTGTGTATCATGTATGGCACTTAACTGACTGATTTAAAAACAAACAACTGAGAATCCAATAAACATTTATTGAATTCAGCCAACTTTGTTACAAAACTGTATATTTGGACTATTGTCCGAATATTTATTGCTATTATTGCAACGTTTTTGTCCGTTGTACACTCCTGTCTTCTTTAGGTGCAAGGAATTTCGAACAAAACCCTTTATTACGATCACTGGGGTATATCATTCTCATTCCATGTCTGATGCCACTTCTGGTAGCCATGTAGTTATCTCCCCTAAACTTAACTCTCTAAGTTATTTGTTCCCCACTGCTGTAGAATGGTATTGGACACATCAAGGACATATGGCCCAGTGGATAAAAGTGTTGGTTTGTTCCAGTGACTTGACACAGAGTTGGGAGTTTAATACGTGGCTACAGCAGTGGTGAACAAATAACTTAGAGTTAAGTTAAATTAAAAAGAGATAAGTACATGGCTACCAGAAGTGGCATCCCACATGGAATGAGAATGATCATAATAAAGGGTTTGGTTTGGAATACCTAGTACCTGAAGAAGGCCAGAGTGTACAACGACTGAAATGTCATAATAATGGCAATAAAGATGAGGACAATAGCGTAAATACACTTCATCTCAGAAGTATAGACAAAGAAAGCCGTATAATTCGATTGTTCAGTGATTATTGAACGTAAAAAATATACAGATTAAAAAAAAAAAAAATTAACACATTTTTCATCATAAACGCAAATAGATAAGTTATGATTTAAAACTAATATTTTTTGTATTAAAAACAAACTTTTTTTCAGTTACAATAATGCGTCGTGGACTTTTCATTCATCCTAGTAAAATACATGACAAAATGAACGGTTATTATGCAACAGAAATGCACTCCAAAAATTAATGTATTGTAAAATTGTGTTAATAACATATGTACTATATAATAAATAAATAGTGAATGCGTCTGCAAAAGTTTTTAACTAAACCTGGAATTCTTTGTTCAGATTTCAAGAATAAAATGATGGGTATTTAGAAATAAGTATACCCAATACCTCAGTTTGAGGAGACTGCCCCATGATAAGCTGGCATTAATTTTGATTGAGGCTTAAAGGGTGTCGAGTCATGGAAGATAAAAAATATAATAACAGTTGAAAACTGTTTAGCGTTTTGAAATTATCAACCCGAAAATAAAAATATTGTCTCATCCAAATTTTAACCAAACCAATAAAGTAGGAAACGCAGTTTGGAAATTATAAAAATTAAGGTCAGATCTAAAAAGGAATGGAATCTATGCAAAACAAAAATGAATGATGTCAGTTTTTCAAATTACTTTTCACTAATTCACTGAAAAAACAGCATAGTATGAAGAAAAAAGCTCCAAATCTGATAAGACCTTTTTCCATCAAAATGTTTATGTTATTATTAAGAGGAACGATCAAAGTATTTTACATAACATTTAAATATTTTTTTAATCCTTACTAAGACGTTAGAAATTTTGGTAAAGCATCTTGTTTTGATTTTTGTAAGACAGTAAACAAATTGTTACCAGCTTTTACATGAACAATGTAATTTTACATAACTGTTTTTTTTTGTTCTTTTTTTCTGGTGAAAACATTAATTTGTAAATTCTTGCAAAACTCAAATAATAGTCAGATTTTAATGAAACTTTCAGGACTTATTCACAAATTTTTTAAATTATCATTTTTAGAAAATCTTGGTAAAAGTAATTTTTTTTATATCTTATCTCGCACCTTCATGTAAATTTATGAAATTTCAAGAAATTTAATTTTGTAGCGAAAATTAAACGCAGGATTCATTGAGGAATGTTGTAAATCATCTATTATTATTTTCAAACAATTGGATTTTTTTTCCGAAAATCTGCTCCAAATATTAAAATAAAAAAAATGGAATAAAACTATGACATTATTTAATTAGATAAGCTTTTATATTATATATATATATATTTTTTTTTTTACGGAAATTAACGAAGATTAACGAAACTTGGTTATAAACAACCGACAATTTTGAAATGATTTGTTTGAACATATATAATATATCTAAATAAATAAATACACACACATACATATATTAATGACAGTCTGAAGAATGAAATTTTACAAGAATTGTTTTAACTTTTTTTAAATCTAATAATTTAAACAAAATTATTTTTTAAATTCTACAAAGCCTGGTAGCTGTTAGGCTTAAGTTACTATATTTTTAGTTTTAAACGTTTTTGTTTTTTTTTTAACTCTAAAAATAGAGTATATGTAACACAAAATGTCTCTTTAAAATTATGTTCGTTAAGGAAGAAGAAAACCAAAATTGCACGCCGTCGTAAATTTTAGAAAGACATTAGCAATAATAATTGTCTATTCAGTGTTAATAATATTATCATTACTACCATTGTTAAAGATGTCCGTTTAAGCGGGGGGGGGGGGGGTGTATGGGTTAGGGTTAGAATCAATTGTCAAGTTAAGTAGCAACAAGAAACAAAGTTAGCAGAGAGGAAGGAAGGAAAAGGCTGCCAAAGTAACCACAGTGAATGGGACAAAGAGTACAGTGGTTATTGGGAGTTGAATCAGGCGTTAATTATTACTATCGCCATTATTATTGTTGTTGTTTTTATGAACGATGTGTAAGCGGCCAGGAAATTCACTCCATCACTCACTAGAGGAGAGTGAGAGAGAGAAAGAGAGTTTGTAAGAAGAAGAAAAAAAAGGAAAGGCGGCGTGTGAATGATTGCACGGGGGGGGGGGGGATGAAGATTTATATTTTGGGAATGAGACAAAATTGTAAAACAAAATCTCTTGATAACAAAAGCTTTTAATGCACTTTTTGGCACGAGTAATTCGTCGCAGTTTAAAAGATTGTGTCTTCTTTTTTAACCTACTCCACTTTTTTTCCTTCAACAGAAAAACTGAAGACTCAACTGATAACTAAAAAATGGTGACAATTTCATTCTGCTCTCAAAAAAACACTGATTTTCTAAGCGCCGCTTAGATATGGTACAAGACCGAAAGTATCGAGTACCCAATGAGGATCGAACTCACTACTCAGTTGTAAGAGATTCATACTCGTCTTTGACTAAGAGCGCGTGGGTCATGGCTCATCTTAAGATCAATTATGCTCAGAAAATGTTAGATCTTCGAAACTATGAGCTGGCATCAAACCTTTCAACGTCAATGTTTAAGAATAGTTTTATTCATTCATCTTTCAGTATCCATCAATAAAATAAGGGATCCACGTTTATGGCTTAGCGGTAATTACTTTGGTCCTTGCAATCTTTCATTTTTATGTAAAAAATAAATAATGTCGATACTCACAAAAAGGCCCGCCAAACTATACACTTAAAAGCACACCAGGTGTCCAAAATTACCGGTAAGAAAGGATCATTGCCTCTCACTCGTTTTTAATAGTGACAAATGTTTTATCAATCCACCAATTTGTTAGGGTGGCCATAAAGAAAAAGCCTGTCACAGATAGGCAGGAAATAGTTAATTATGTTGCCAAAGTAAAACAGAACTACCGAAACTGGATGGAAAATAAACAATTTAATTAGCAGAAAATATTGATGAATCAGTAGAAGAGAATAATACGCATAAAGAAATACTCTCTCTCTCTCTTTCTCAAAAAAAAAAAAAAAAAAGAGAGTAGTTTGTTTCTTTTTAGTTTTTATGCTTACCAAATTTCCAAGCCTCAATAATGTAGAAATTGTAGTCTTTCTTTTCATGTAAAAGTATTTTCAATCGTGGCCTAACTCCTCTCAACTTCAGAGAGTGACACACAAAATAAAAACGAATTCTCTACTGAAGCATGTGGCCTGGCGAGTTTATTAAAATTATAAAATATTAACAAACGATAAATATAAATATAGGCTAAAAAAATAAAATAAAATAAATAATAATAATAATAATCTATAGCAAAATTATAAATTTAGAAATTTAATTAGTTTCCTAATCGGAAAAGGAAAAAAACCTTTTTTTTCCAAAATGCATTTCATTTACTTCGGCTGTGACTTCAGTTTTTCACGAATATAATAAATAATTTTAAAATTTTATAGCAAAGTTCCTATGATCGTATGAAATAATGGATAACTACGAGCAAAAAAATTAATCAATTAAATTTTAAAAGTTCCAAGCCACTTTCTTTACGAGTAAAAACTGCTGATAATTTTTAGCCAAACATTTTTAAATGGTAATAGAGAATTTTTTGATTTCAAGATGAAGATTAATTGGAATGCATAATAAATTTTGGTTCCCAAGAGTTTTGAAAAGTAAACAAAAAGTGATTTTTTAAACGGTTTTACTTTGTTTGTGTGCACGTGTTTTGTTTTGTTTTATACACAAATACTGTAAAATGCTCTATTTAGCAACCCCCACCTCGAATAAGAATTTAAAAGTGGGCGACTAAACGAATGTATTTGAGAATCCATAGATATATAGATGCGGATGCTGAGGGTCAGGAAGCTGTTGATATATTGATTAATTGATATAGTGATATTGAAGGACTGAATAATTTAATTATGATTTGTTAAAAATGACAGGTTGTTGTTATGTTCATGCAAATTTTGAAAATGGCTAAAAATTGCATTTTTTTTTTAAATAAGCGTCCCTCTCGATTAATTCACACCCCCTTCAAACAACATAAAAAATACCCTAGACACTAAATCGACGTTTACATGGTAATCGAAAACAATGGTAAAATTAAAGGTCGAAGAATTACAATATTCAATTTAGTCTAAAAAATCCTTTTTGGGGCGTAGCTTATTTTGACATGAAATGAAACATGTAACAATGTATTATCGATTTCTGAAGATAGTGCTGAAAAGTTCTCGGTTCGGCTCACTTTCCAAATCTGGGTTATTTTATCACTAAAATAAGCGTTTATATATTTTAAATAGGGGCAAAATATTTTCAGTATCCCCTCAAAAATGATTCTCTGACTTTGATAAGAAACGGGAATATTTGTTTATACGTTTCTAATATCATTTTCTAAAGAATTAAATTATTAAATGGATTTATTATTACAGTTTGCTTGAAGGAATAAAATAATGTCGAATTATGCAACGTAGCATCCTTTAAAAAAAGAATGAGAAAAAATTGCAAATTTTCCAACTTAAAAAGAAATGCACAAGATTTTTTTCTGAAACAATTTGGAGTTTTTGCAAGAAAGAAAAATAAACAAACTGCAGAAAATTGAAAAGGACCAATCCACGCTTGCATCGAAACAGTAAATAACAAAACAAAATGCAAGATTAAATATTTTTATGCAAACAATATTGAATTGCTTTAACAATATAAAGCATTTGTCAAAAAAAATCTTTGGTAAAAGTTTCAACAGCTCAATCGCTAAGAGCTCATCGCCTCCTCGCCAATTCTAGAATCTGAAAAGGGACCCTCAGTCTACAGTGACACAGACTCTATAGTAGAGTTTACGTTTACGACGTGTCAATTTTCATAAAGTAGAATTCACATAAAGTTTATATGAATTCTACTTTTTATAATATAAAATTTTCATAATGAAAACTTTATTGAAACTTAATTATGTACAATAAATATCACTGTAAATGTTTTATTAACATCGCAAATCATTTAAAACCAGAAATCAAAATAAGTATTATTACCAATGTAGCAAAAGAAAACATTGTTTGTGCATACTTTTCTTCTACGTCACTCTAAAAAATAATTTTTTTTATATTTTCGGCCATTTTCAAAGTTTTAAGAAATTCAATAAAATGAATTAACCTTTAAATTTTACGTTTCTAAAATGTGAAAGAGCATATTAATTTGAAGTTGCTTTTTAATAAAGTTGTAAATTTTAGATATTTGATTTTAAACTTCAGTTCACACATAAGTAGACATCTTTTCTTTCAATTTCTTTCAATAAAAAGGTAAATTTGTACTCATCCACCTTTCTTCGCTGTCCTTCGACTCAGTTTCAGAATCACGAGCCAACTCCTGTGTTTTCCTTACCCACGAGGACCGACTCTTCAGTGATATTCAACATCTTTGCACATAAAACTCAACTCTTCCTTTCAAAAATACTTTATGACGACTAGCGAGAGAACCTAAATTGTCACAGCTATCTTCCGTATCAGGTGACGACTTTCATAAGAAAACGTTAGTACAATTGTAGGAGAAGATGGCATATGCATAAGTGTAGCCCAGGGTAATCTCAGCTGCAGATTGCTAACGCGTTCAATATAATGGCTGAAAAATTAAAAATAATTTTGCGTATTTTTTCAAGACTTAGAAGAGCAAATGCATTCTCTATTTCTTCACGGATAAAGGATCCAGCGGTTTCTTTTTCAGTGGACATGATTTTTTGTAACAAGGATAACCTGTCCTCTCTTTTTAGATTACTTTTGGCTTGCTTTCAGCACTGTTGCAAGTCGCAATGAAGAGTTTCAAGTAAGTATCAACTATGTGATCCCAAAAAATCTTGAGAGCTTTTGTTCTTATCCTGATCACCAATTCTCTTTGTAGAATTAAAGGCAAATCTCTTGATCTCGTGAGACAATTCTTCTGGTTCAATGACATCTATTTTTTTTATTTTTATTTTTTTTCATAAAATCGTCTGCACTGTTCACTCAGATTGTCACATTTCATCGCATTCAAAAAAGATTCTGAATTTTGAATTCCAGTTGGATAGTTGTGAAAAAAAGACTATTATTAATTGAAGACAAACGCTGGTCATTAAGAGAGATTAAGAAGCTCGGGTGAAAATGGTTTTCCGGTATTTAAACTTCATTTAGTCAGTTAAGTGCCATACGTGATACACGATTGGGCGATCATGTCTCGAAAGAGACATGAATTACTGGGCAGATTTCCCCGCAGTAGGTTGCCATAACTTTCTGCAGTAGACTGGTTGCCAACCAAGGCTATAAAACCCAATCTGTCGTGCTGGAGGGAGAAGCGACGAATTAATACCCTTCCCACGGGTACTTGCGCGTAAGTGAATGCAACGAATTCAACTGGAATTCGAACTCTGCTCTCCGATTTTTTTTTCTGAGCCGATATCCACTGCACCACAACGCACATCCCTTTATTACGGAACTCGAAAACGTAGATAAAAAAGTGCCTTTTTTTAAAAAACTTTGATAAAATTGGAGTTACGATGGTAATATATTTGAAATAAAAGTATGTTTTTTACGCTTTATTTTAGCACATCTTTTTTTATCTCTTTGATTTCCATCTTTCTCTTCTCCTTTCTCCGACACTCCCAATATCTTGTTCCTCATCTTTTCGTTCTCCTATCATATAACCCCTTGTGCACCAGTGGCAATACTACCTTGCTTGAGGTGAAAACGATTTTATATATATAATCTAAACTTATTTATAAACGGAACTTTGTCTGTGTGTGTCTGTGTGTCTGTTACCTATAGACTCCGAAACGGCTGAACCGATTTTCTTGAAAATTTACACACTTGTACTATAAGCGTCTGCGAGTGTTCTTAGCTAGGTTTTGTGTCGAGGTACCCCCGATAAATATCGAAAATCGATAATCGAAAAAATCGGGTTATAGCAGGAGTGGTCCGATTTTAATCAAATTTGATACACTCATAGACAAAGGCATAAGAAACGATATTCATAAGTTTCAAGGTTGCAGTTCTTACAATAGTGCAGAAAATCGATAATATATATATATAATCGAGAATATATATATATTGCTAAAAGGCAAGATGTTTGTGTGTGTGTGTGTGTGTGTGTGTGTGTGTCTGTTTATCTGTCTGTATGTCCTTTATACAAATCCACAATTTTTATCTGATTCTCACCAAATTTCACACAAATATTCTTTAGGCTGAGTCTGAGCTCCAGGACCATGCATTAGTTTTAAAGCTTTCATTACACCCGAGCAACGCCGGGCTATACTGCTAGTTTTTCTATAAAAGTCTATTTTTCTAATTTTATAGTGTTTTGACCCCAGTTTGGGAATTAACTATTTTTCCCATAGCTGGGATCCTAACAGGTGATACCACTCCGAGTCAGGGTGGACCTGGGAACAACAGCAATTAAGAGGCGGTTCCATGCTCGTCACAACCTCCCAATCAGAGACCTTGCTTCTGGATGCAGTTTACCCTCATACCCAGGACCTATCGAAAATGAGTGGAGGTACCTATTTAAAAATTTACACGTAGTAAAGTGGTGGGGAATCATAGATTTGGTAGTGAGAGTACAAGACCCTTATATATATATATATATATATATATATATATATATATATATATAATCGTTTCACCCCGAGCAAGGCATTTCACTGCCATTATTGCGCAGGGGGTTACATAGAGTGGTGAGAAAGGATGGTTAGATATAGGAAAAGTCAGAAGGAGGGTGATAGACGGGTAAGGATACCGAGAATGAGGGTTGGGTAGATGGTGAGAGTGTTGGGAGAATAGATGCAAGTTAGTGTGATAGGAGGTATCTATTGACCTTACATTTAAACTCCTGGAGATTGTAGCCGTCGGGAAAGCAGACACGTGGAAGGGAATTCCACAGGCGGGAAGCGCGAGAAAAGAAGCTGTTAGAGTAGAAATTACGGTTACATCTTATCTGTTTTACTGTAAAAGAGTGGGACCTATTAGCTCTGTGTGTGTGTGCATGCATATATAACATACTTGATGATATTATTATTATAATGGACAATTGAAGGTAGCTAGAAACAAAAAGTAAATGTTGATAAAAATGGCTAAAGTCCCCAGACTGCTTCTGAGGTCCTCCCTTTCTAAACTACAAAGCTGGTGTTCCTTCGGCTCAAGAGTTTGCGTTAGTCCTGACTTGAATCTTTCATCACCATTATTATTAATATTGTCGTTGTCGGTTATTCACCCCTCAGTAACGTCTCAGTGACGTTATCCTCGATTATTTTCTCAAAAACATCTGCAGTCTTGTTAAAGACTTACATTATTTTAGTTTTACAATAGAAGTAGATAGACTAGTCTATCGTCCGGTTTATACACCTCTACAGTTTATTTATTTATTTTTAACAGGGGTAAAAGTTTAACCGTTGTTCCCTGTTTAGGACTGGGTTTCCGGTTCCTTCTAAAGTCTAATTCAACTCTACACGTCTAACGTCTACGCCTGAATTCTGAATTGTTTTTCGCTGATTATTTTTTCTACTCCCTCAATAGTAGATCGTTTGCCTATCGCCCGGTTCATACACCACCCCGATTTTTTGAACAGAAGTAGAAGTTTATCTCTTGTTTAGGATTGGGTTTCTGTTTTCTTCAACTTTGTACTTCTGACGTCACCGCTTGAAATATCAAATTTTATTCTGTAATTATTTTTTCCTCTCCCAATAGTAGATAGATTTGCCTATCGTCCTGTTCACACTCCTCCCCTCTCATTTGAACAAGAGTAGAGTTTCCTCTCTTGTTTCCTTTTTAGGACTGGGTTCCCGCTTTATTCTAATATCTCCTTCAAGTCTATACTCATAATGTCTCTACCTGAACTCTGAAATTTTATTCGCTAATTAAATCTTGAACTCTTAAAATCCAGAATTAGCTATTTTCCTGTTATCTTGCCTTTTCTTACGCTAATACAACCGCCCACAGTAATCCCCTACCTTGAGTTGCTCTTGGGTCTTTATAGGGTCAATTAAGTGCCATACGTGATACACGCCTTGGGTGATCATGTCTCGAATCCCGCAGTAGGTTACCATTGCTTTCTGCGGTAGACTGGTTGCTAACCAAGGCTGTAGAACCCAATCTGTCCTATTATTTGACCTATAACTGGAGGGAAAAGACGGATTAATATCTTTCCCAAGGGTATTTGTGCGTAAGTGAATGCCATAAATTCAAATGGAATTCGAACTCGGCTCCCCGATTTGTCGTTCCGACTCGAACATTAGTAAAAAAAAAAAACAAACAAACAAAAAACAAAAAACAAATAAGGACATTTGCTAATATGTCACGGATGCAACTGTTTCTTTAGTGGTTCCAGAACTTATGAATTTCCCCATTGAGAGCTATCTTTCTCAACAATTTAGAAACGAACTACTTATTTTAACGTAAAACCAATATTGGATCATAAGAAATCTCACAAACACTGATGCACAATACAGATTGTGTTGGACACCAAGAAATTCATTACTGAATATGGGCACCTCGAGGTGGTGTGATGGCTAGCAAGCTTGTCTCGATCCTCACTGGGTGTCCCATACTTTCGGCCTTGTGCCACATCTTAACTGCGATTAGAAAATCACCATTACTGAATATAAGTGGAAAATTTCTTCCAGTAATAATGTTCTAAATTACACATTAAAGAATTTGACTTTGATTTCATTCCTTAAGAGCAGTATCATGTACGCTGGAGTAAAGCTATATTGTCGGCTTGATAGTTTCTCTTGATAAGTAAAATATTGTACAGTGTAACCCTGATATAAGAGAGTTGTCGGGACCGGATACAAGTTCTCTTATATCCGGGTTTTGCATATTTTATATACATTACCACAAGCTCTAATTTGGGACCAGAGAAAATCTCTTATATACGGGTCTCTTATATCCGGGTTATACAAATACTGTAATCAAGATTCAAACCGAAAGATAGCAATAAGAAACCTAAGGCAAAGCAGCTGATTGACTTATTGAATGAAGTGATGAGGAAAGAACTTGAAAATTTAACATCTTTTATCGGTAGAAAGTTCAATACAGAACAATGATTAGCGTAATTGATTGTAACATGTTCTCTACCGAAAATTTAAATCAACCATTCAGTTTAATAATAAATAAATTGCACTGATCATCTCATATTCGTTATTTTTTTCTTAATCTAAAAAACAAAAGATAATCGTCTGTTAACTAACAAATAATTATCATTTGATAATAACTTTCAAACAATAATTATTTAAAAAAAAAGCAAATTATCGCGAAATTGTCATTCTGTCTTATGAATGACTAGCAGTATAGCCCGGCGTTGCTCGGGTGTAATGAAAGCTTTAAAACTAATCCATGACTCTGGAGCTCAGACTCTTTAAACGTTGGCACGAAAGACTAAAAAGCAATAGTCGTTTCCACTTAAAGCGAAACCGTAGAGTGAAAGAAAAATGAATGGATGTAAGTCAAATTTTAATTTCCTGGTATCGATATCAAATAAGTTTTTTTGTCGTAAACTGAATTTTGAAGGCTAAATAAGTCCTCTGAGTAAATGGTATCATGGCTGAGACTAAGAACTACAATTATACCTACTTAGAGCCAAACCCGAAGCAAAAACTAAAATAAAAGGGCTGAAAAAAATACAGACAGGCAGATAAACACACACACACACACACACAAACATCTTGCCTTTTATTATATATATTATCGATTTTCTGCACTATTGTAAGAATTGCAACCTTGAAACTTCTGAATATCGTTTCTTATGTCTTTGTCTATGAGTGTATCAAATTTGTGATTCAAATCGGACCACTCCTTATGTAACCCGTTTTTTTCGATTATCGATATTTATCGGGAGTACCTCGACACAAAACCTAGCTAAGAACACTCACAGACGCTTATAGTACAACTGTGTAAATGTTAAAGAAAATCGATTCAGCCGTTTCGGAGTCTATAGGCAACGGACACACACACACAGACAAAGTTCCATTTATAAATAAGTTTAGATACAATGTCAGCTTTAAACACACACACACACACACACACACACACACAAATATGATCCTGAAAAATTATTGATATTTTCAATCTTGAAAGTGTTATCACTTTGATAAAACGAATAAAACATTAACCAATGATAAGTATCAAGTGGGATCCGTTCCTTGAACACCAAATCTGAAGTTCGTACTAATTTTTGATTATTATCAGTGATTACTATTCAAAATTAATTATGCTTATAAAAAGTTAATACAATACATTAATTCTGAATCATCTTTTTTTTCCAATCTTTTTGAATTTTTTAAACACCTAAAATATAAAGCATAGAAAGACGAATTTAATCAGAAATTAAATAGAAATAAAGATTTACTTTAATGTGTAATTAGATACCATATACTTTTAGTTTTCAATTTTTTATGAAGGAATTAAGATGAGTTCGTTCAAGCAACATTCAAATAGTGCAAAATATGCTTGGGGTGGAGGTAGACATTTCAATATAATTAAATGTTTTTATCATCCTACACAGGACTGACGCTTGGTGATATTTTTTCATTTATTTGTTTATTGCTGGAAACAGCTGTTACTTAAACAACAATAACATTGACGACTTGCTTCCGACATTAAAAAGATGGATGGATTCACTTTCGTTTTTTAAAAAGGTTCAATAACCTTCCTTCTTCGCTTTACTCTCTAAAAAAATTACAACATATAACAAAAACTAGTTACTACATTTTAAAATTTTAAATTTGATCATATTATATACAGCTTAAAACTAGAGAAGGTTATATTTTGTCTACTTCATTGGTTTTCTAAATGTGTGTATGAACAGAAAGGCATCAGATGAATTCAATTTAGGGATAAGCCAGGCTTACCTCAACTGAAATATTACAAAATATCCCGAAACTATTTCGACGACAGTAAGAGTCTTTTCTAGGGTTAAGAACCAATTAGGAACAGAATATCATAAGAGAGAGAGAGAGAGAGAGAGTCTGCTGATGGTCACGTGACAGTTCATTTTTAAAAATATTGGCTTTCTGAGATACTAGCAGTCATTTCTATCTATTAATCATAAAAATGGGATAATCCTTATTTTATTTATTTAATATCATTTCGTAGTGGCAACTACTATGAATATTTTCAATAGGTTTTAAAGATCTTTCCAAGATATGACTACTACAAGCATTAAAAGATTAAAAAATAAAACAAACCCTGACCTCACCCACACACACGCAAATAATCTCTTTTTCTTGATCGAGTTAAATATTTCTGTATCTTTAAAAAACTTAGCTACATGTATGTGCATGTACAGTTTGAAATGGTACTGAAATAAGAACATCTTCCAAATCAACTTTAACCAAGGCTGAGATACTAACAATCGAGTCCTTTGCTGTACCTATTAATAATACTTCTAAATGTAATCAAGATTACAATTAAATTTTAAATACCAAATTATTAATCAAGACATTATTTTGAAAAATATAGCGATTTGAATTACAATTAAAAAAAAAGATTAATTATATATATCTTTTTAGATCATGACTATTGTGAATTAATAAAATTTACATATAACTTTAGTTTTAAATGTATGCTGGTTGCTGAAAAATTCTCGGCAAAACCCACTTGCTAAAATTTGACAAAATGACTAAACATGCCGAGGAAAAGGTTCTTGGTCTAGCCAAGAACGTTTCAGTGACTTCCTGTTTTGACTTCCCTTCGGTGTCTCTAATTTCAACGTCGAAGAAATAGAATTTCAGCCTACAGATCAGTCAAAAATGTTTGATCATTTTTTTCAATTTTAGAGTTTCTATTTATTGAAAAAAATAAATTTTAAATTCATAATTATTTTTCTTGTCTGACATAATGATATTTTAAAAACGAGCAGTTAGTTTCTGACATGAGAGAAAACTAAAAAATATTTTATTTAAAGATGGCGAACCTTTAGCTTGAATAGTGATCAAAATAGTCAAACGAGATTAACTGTACTTGACCATGAACTTGATAATCGTTGAAGGGTAAGTTTTTAGAAATATTTACAATATTGAAAAATCTCCATGAAAATGAATATTTTTTACATGTCTTCCGAATTGCTGACAAAAAATCTGAATTAGAATTTTAAGAAATAAGGTGTCCAGAATTCTGCTTGTTACTAACGAAACTTATTCTGGGATTTCAGCTCAAAAATTATTTTTTGTTATTTTCTTTGATTTCAGGAATATCATTTTAAAATTGATCAGATTGGGAGAGGAAAAAAAGATTTACTACATGCAAAAAGCAAATCTCTTTATGTAAAATTCGAACTAAGCCTCATTCTACAAACAGTCGACGTTGACTTGATAACACAAAAAAATTAGATTTGTATGTGTTATCATTTCATCTGCTGCACTCATCACTTTGATATCTTTTTCTTTTCGTAATACTTCCAACTTGACAGCCAGCCAGGATCCTAGAAGGGTTTGAAACAGAGTCCCTCCTTAAGGTAATTTCATGTATATGTTGTCTTTGAACGATATAAATCACTCTCAAGGGAACGGGCACTATGCTTGAATTAATGAATATAGAAATGTGCGTTGTGGTACAGTGGATATCGGAACGAGAAACCGGGTAGCCGAGTTCGAATTCCAGTTGAATCCATTGTATTCACTTACGCGCAAATACCCTTGGGAAAGGTATTAATCCGTCTCTTCCTTCCAGTTATGGGTTAAATAGCAGGACAGATTGGGTTCTATAGCCTTGGTCGGCAACCAGTCTACCGCAGAAAGCAATGGTAACCTACTGTGGGATAATCTTCTGCCCAGTCAGTCATGTCTCGAAAGAGACATGATCGCCCAAGCGTTTACCACGTATGACACTTAAGTGAATAATACTTCTAGGTCACTGTGTCCTTCTTAAAGTTTTCCTTCAGAATTTAAAAAAAGGATTTCTATTGATGAAGTATGGATAGCTTAATACATCCGGTGATAAGTATGTGCGTTGTTGGTTATGTTCAGTAGGGGGAGGGCTGAATTTAATAAAAAGCATGACAATGAAATGCACTAGGTAGACCAAGACGGTGAATATTTTGGAGAAATTATGGACAATGAACATTGTCTATTCTTCGATTTTTGTTACATTTGCTCGTGTATACTTTTATAGAAATAAAGAAATATACACTTGTTCTCTATAATTTCTGATTCTTCTATATTCTAAATATAAATCATCTTTTTATTAGAATCTTTCGAGAAAAGTAACATTACTTCAAAAACATTTAAATGGCGACTTGCAAGCATAACTGACATGGGGGAAAATAGTTCTTTTAAAATATTTAATACAAATTTATTCTCCACGGTTTTAGGCATAGATTTCTTCAATCTGTCAAAAACTGTAATATTTACTTAGTAAGGAAAAAGAAAAAATCCATTTTCATAAAATCAAACCCAAAAATGGAATACATTTTTAACACCGTTCATCGAAAGTAGGATTCTTGTAATGTAGTGTCTCAATCTATCATTCTGGAAGTACTTCTTAATAAGGGAATCGTCGGAATAGTTCATGTTCACTTTGTACTTTGGGAAAGGCATAACCCCATTCTCTCTCATTATATATAAAATCAAACTGGCTGAACTCATACTGGAAAGACGAATAACCACGTCCTAGTTAGTTCAGTTGAAAACGTCAACCAATTGATTAACAAATGGTTGATGCAGCTCATTCCTGCACTTCATAAAACCAACCCAAATTTAAATGGGGAACAGAATGTGAAAGAAAAGAAAAAAGGTATGAGGTAAGAAATTTGAAGATAAATGAAGATGAGAAAAGATGCCAATGGAAATGATAAAAGTATTCCAGGTTGAATATGAAGAGGGAAGACGAAGAAAAAAAAACAGGTGCAAATGAAAAGGTATACAAATTGTGATATATTAAAAATAAAATTCTCTATGAGGAGCAAACAAACGAAAGATAAGAGAGGCTGCTTTTGAAAATATATTTCTCTTTTTTTTTGTCTATTTGATAAAGACATGGATGGACAATGAAGATTGGAACGGATAAAGACAGAGGGAATAAGACAAAAAAATATAGAATATATATAGAAGTATTTCAATTTCATCCATCACCGATAATATATTTTGAAAACAAAAATTAATGACATTTACTATATTTTCTTTTTTAAGCAAACAGAAGCTGTGCTGTGAAAAGGCCATCTTGTAAAAAAACGTCCTCAATTTAATCTATATACTCTTCTGGTGATACGGTTTTCTAGGCGCCACTTAGATATGGCACAAGGTCGAAAGTAAGGGAAGGGCTATCCAGTGAGGATCGAACTCACCCTTGATTGGTAAGAAGAGAAATTGAATTTTTTTTTTTTAATAATCGTTATTCTCTTTGTAAAAAGCTGAAAGGGGCGGCAAAATTGACCACTTTTCATTTAAAATTTGAAAAATAAAGATTCATTTTTAATTTTAGTAATTAATGTAAAAGCAAAGTAAATAAATAATATCTCTGTTTTAAAAAAACACACTGCATCAATAATTGGTGCAAAAAGGCGATTTAAATTTAAAATTTGGAACATGTTGCACACAATCACACATCTTTCAACAAAAAAAAAAAACGAATCCAGAAAGAAAAGGGTTTCTAAAATTAAAATATACACAACTTACTTTCTTAAAATTGCCTAAGAACTTATTTTACCGGGGATAATAAAAAACGAATTTCTATGGGAACTACAAAAAAAAAAAAAAACTTTTTGAACAGAAAAAAAGATTTTTTTCATAACAAGAACATTTTTAAAACTAAAAAAAAACATTGAAAAATTCATGACATGCAAAACAAAATGTCTATTTTTTTTATCTCGTACTATAAAAGTTGGTATAATTTCGATGAAGTTTTAAATAAATCTCTTGAAAAAAAATTAAATAAAAGATGCAGGTGTAAACAGCTTTTATAGTCCGTACCATTCCAATATTTGATGAAGGAAGAAGAAACAGAAGAGAAGGAAATATTCCAAATCTAGGTATTCAAGAAAAAAAAGTCAAACAAACCCGAAGTAAATTGGTCCCAAAAAAGTAAACATAAAAAAGGAAATAAAACGATACAAAAACAAAAGGTACGGTTTGTCATAATTTGAAACATAAATGTAAATGACAATGTCTTTAAAAATGTTTGTCAGGAAAACTTGACTTTAAAGAAAACAGGAACAGGAAACTGATTATTACCTTTTGAACTCATCGATGATTAAAAAAAAAAAACAGGCGTGAGATTCATTATTTCACATCGTAAGTCAATTTTGCCATGAGTTTCACTGTTTGAAAGCCAACTTTTTGATAAACTGCGTAATTAAAAAATAATTTTTGGTCTCAATAAACGTTATTTCAGAATTTTTTTTTTTTTTTTTGCTTGTTTTACTTTTTCGATTTTGACTCCACCTGGAAATACAAAACAACTGTTTCTTTTTGTAGTAAAATGAACACACCCAACAAGAAAATGAACTGAAACGAGAAAGCATCGTTTTGTTTTTATTTCTTTTATACATTTTTGACTTTATCAATTGATAGTTTTATTTTTCTTTCATCCAGTTTCGCCTTTTTATTACAAGAAGCACCCCCCCCTCATCAAATCATCGAACCAAAACGTTTATTGCAGTCAATTTCTGATATAGAACTGCAAATTTATCACTTAACTAAAAAAAAGTACCTACGAAGAAATGTCCAGGGATTAATGAAATATGGTAAAATTCTGGACATGATGAGGCTAAATAATAAAAAAAAAATCCATCAAAAACCCATGTTTGTTTATTTGTCTTCTTGGACACTGTCTTAGTTTTGCAATCTTTTTTTTAATTTTGTTGAGATTTTTTAACAATTAAAGTTGCATTGGCCGATTTAACAAAAATATTCCCTAACTCTTCTTCATAAATGAAAGTTTACTGTAACGAAATCATTAGCTGGTTTTTCGGTAGGTTTTTCAACCCTGAGGAGAATTTATCGTCGAAACAATTCTCTCGCAAATTATTACGTCATTGTGTTTTTTCTGTTTTACAATGCAAATAAATTTTCGATTTTTTTAATCAATTGTTTTTCAACTTTTCTTCTTGCAAATGACAAAGATTAGGACTTTTTGTTTTTTTTTCGTCACCCGTACTTTTAGAATGTCGAAATAAAATATCCCGTGATTAAATTAAATATCAAAATTTAGCTTCAACATGTGTTTGAAATGTTTTTCCATAAAGAGCATTTTTCTGTAATGCCTGAATTTTTTACTAAATCATCGGACAGGCCAAGACAAGCTCGGATGGCATTTTTGTTTTTATTTTTTAGCAAACACTCGGAAAGTTCTGAAAATTCACGAAAAATATTTGGAAAAATAGATTTTGGCTAAAAAAAATTAGAATGAAGAAATAAAAAACTTTTAAAACTAAAAGAAAAAAAAAGTAGTTGTGTCGTCCCTCGCCGAAATTGTCGTCATTCATTTAGCTTCTTTCAAGACGGACATCTCGATGAGAATAAATTCATTATATTTGTGAAAAAAAATTTTAAAAACATTATCGGTTTTATGATCCTATCATAACATTTTTTTTAGAGTTTAGAGAGAAATGTATCATCGAATTATAAAGCCAATCTATTTGTTTTCAACAAATCAAATGTGAAAAAGGAAAACTAGTGAGTGATGTTGATAAAATTCATAAGTCATTTTCCTTGAAAAAGAACAAGCAAGCCGACACTGATAACAAACACTCATTATGTTCAAGAAAGATACAACCAAAGTGTATCTCATTAAACGTCATTTTCTTTGGCTAAAATTGATTTGAAAATTTAGGAAATCAATTTCAAATTATGAGATTTAGGACTAAAAAGCGGTACAATTACAAAAAGCCCGTAAGATCAGGTTTTTTCAAACTAAATAATTATGTTGACTTCCGCCAATTATTTCAACATAAAAATGCTAGGACCCAACAAACGGCTTAACATTTTCAAAAATTGTTTTACATTTTTTTTATAGGAAACTAAGAGAATGTGTTTGTTGAATTCTTCCAGTGTAATTTTCATTGAAAGAAAAAAAAGTTAATTATTGCAGCAATATGTATTGAATTGATAGTTCATGCAGATTCATTTTTTTACACACGCATCGATATGTGTGTGTAACTTAACTTTAATAAAAATACAAACAAAATCTTATGTATTTACAATACATACAATTTTACAGATTATTGGGAATGTGTAAAAAGAGATACCACGCAAAAAAAAAAAAAAAAAAACATTGTTAAAGAAAGAGTACTCACTAGTTACAGGTGACTAATAATAACAACTTTAATAAATAAATGCAAATGAACGATTGTAAATATAAAAAGCGATTTCGGTTTTGTTTTAAATAAGTCGGCAGATCATTGTCATAAAATAATAATAGTAATAATGATGATTTCGGCTTGTGTTGTGCGCGTGTGTGTCGAGAATAGAAGAGTCAGACTTCTTTAAAGTTAAGTTGGATACCCACTAGCAACAGGTGTCCGTCAGTGCTCGGCAAAAAGAACCTTTTTAAAATTATTTTTGAACGCCAATTAACTGTGACAAATAATTAATTACTAGAAAATTTTCTTCGTTTTAAATAAAATAACGTGTAAAATAGACGATTACTAAAGGAAAAATAAACCAACAAAATCATTGATGCCCACACACACACAATCAAGGTCTTCAGTACATTTTTGCAGTTAAATTTATTTACCAAAAGATGAAGTTTTATTTTATTTTTATGTAACAGGGCAACTAAAGCAAGAGATAAATTATTGATTTGACTGTTAAACATGATTTTAGAAGGAAAAACTAGAAAAATATTTACCGCCCAGAGGTCGTGGGTTGAGCTGTTTGCGTCGAGACATGATGTAGAAATAGAGAGTGAAGGAGACGACAGAAGATTGGAAAAAAAGGTGAAGAGTTGAAATGATGAGCATGCGTGCCGCTGCTGCTGCTCCTGCCGCCGCCGATGGTGAGGGTGGTGTTAGGGTAGTTGTTACCCTGGGGGAGAGGCCGGCAGCTACCAGCAGCAGCAAAGTTAGACCTACCTACATCTATCTATCTATCTATCTATCTATCTATCTATCTTAGCTTCATGGATACAGTCGTCGCATATGTGCAATGGATTGCACGTTTTAGAAAAATCTTGCTGACCCTCACACACGCACTGATGAAAATGTGTCCATTTCAATAAATTTTAATGAAATGAACATCTTTTCATCACTGATTTTTAATTTAATGATTAAATTTCAATTTAATGATTATGTTACACAATAAAAAAATTGTGATTTTTCAGCTCTTTTTTTCCTTATTTTCTTTTTTTTTTATCGAAAACTAGCGTCACTTTAATGTAGATAACAGAACTAAAAACAAAATACTTTGTGTGTTTTTAAGAAAACTGTGAAAACGAAATAAAAATACTTTCGATTTTCATGTTTATGTAACGTTTCATGGTCATATAGAAAAAAAATTGTCATAATTTATTACACTTGAACATCTTTATTTTTGTGTGCGCATATATTCATCAACGAACGTAATCGATTAACTGACTGCTATTATTATCAACTTTTATCTTGACTTTTCTTGACACAGCTTCTCAATTCCTACCTGTCTCTCTCTCTCTGCCGAATATATGTGTATGCAGAATAAGCTGTGAGATGTCGAGATAAAATATCGTGTCTATGATGCATAAACTTCCCCCCTCTCTCTTCCCCCTCTCTCTCTCTCTCCCCCTCTCTCTCTCTCTCTCTCCCCCTCTCTCTGTGACATTATTAGCTCTAGGTAAGTGCTGCGTTCAATTACTTTTTCTCCTTCCTTTTTTCTTATTTAAATTTCTGACTGGACATTTAAACTTAACTTAGTAGTAGTAGTAGGTACTAACACTTAGAATTACTAAAACTTAGCTTAGCAGTAGGTACTAACTTAACACTACTAAACCAGGTGAGAAAAGGTTATGATGCGACAATTTCAAGCGTTTTATTTCCTTAAAAATCGGCATTCTCTATACTACTGACTTTTTGAATACCAACCTTTGTTGGTACTTGTGAGAAATTTGAAGCAGTCTCTCTAGCATGAGATTCGATTTCTCATTTAGGTTTTCTTTCTCTATTGTTCTTTTTAATGATTCCTTTTCTTTTTTTTTTTTTTTTTTTGTATCATTATTTTTTGTCATTGATTTTACATTCGTAGATACAGGAATTGGATTCCATTACCTGTTCATCTTCCGAAAAAAAAAACAACAAAGAAACCGAAAATGAAAAAAGTGTTTTTTTTTTTTGTTTGTTTGTTTTTTTGTTTTTTTTTTGCTGCTGCTGAAATTAAAATTTCAACACCATTTGCCAACTAGCCCTAGTCATTGGTCAGTGTTCAAACTAGTAGTAAAGTTAGGATTTCGAATTCTGCTTTTTAAGGAGCGAAAAGTTATTCTCTCTATTTAAAAGACTGGAACGATGCAATTATTCCATTTCCAGTCAGGCGACCACCTCTACCTTGATTCAGCCTAGCACCGGACGAAGTTAACCGACAATTGTTGTTGACTTTTTAGTCGAAATGAACTACTTGACATTTTACTTGAAATGAACTACTTCGACAACTGCTTCTTGTTACTGAACATTTTCTCGGTCAGTGTTTAAATCATTATCGATCAACCATCTACATTCAACAATAACATCAATGATGTAGAATGTAGATGGTTGATCAATATACTCTTGATATTTTTCTTTCATAAAAAATTACTTTTGAAATATAAATATTAATAAAAGTTCCTCCTCCTCTGTTACACTTTCACATACAGGAACAAAAAGGGTGTGTCATCCATTTTTAAGATGAACATCTGATATGCTCATTCAAGTGAATAAAAATTGTTTAGTTTTTCTTAATCTTTTATCTTCCGTAAACAAAGATATTATTTACATTCCCATATTAACAAGAAGAACAGATGCTCTTGTTAGGGTCAGAGCTCTGAATTGTCTCTTCTTGAAGAGATGCGACTTGTTGGGACAAGGATTCCTTGTAGTACCAAGGTGAGTCATGTGATTGGTATTCTTCCCTTTCGGAACTAGCCTAGCTACACCTGCCGATCAATTTTTTTTCACGTATCCCCCTCTCTAACCCAACCCTAAAATAAAGAAAATTATAGTTTTGATTTAACAAGGAAATAAGTCCCAATCTTGTACCCGTGTAACATAAAGTCTTCTTAGCTGAAAAAAATGTTTTATTCACTTTGCCGATGAACGCCATATTCATTGAGCATTGTCACTTTCACTTTATCACTGTTCTTTATAGAGTCAAAAGATTATATATAAAAAAGCAAAACAAGAAACTTGAAATACGTGCAAAATACATTCGTCTTGTCTTCAGATTACAAATGGACGTAGATAATTTTAAACGGCCAAGTTAACTTATTTCAAATCAGCTTCTTAGGTGCGCATGTGAAGTTCACAAACAGATGCAAATATATATATATATATATATATATATATATATAGGAAAAACTGCTAAAAAGTTGTAAGTTTAAAAATGTATTTTTTGACAGTATTTGTTTATTTCTATTATTGTATTTTATATTTCAGACCGTCCTCGGTCCTTCATCAGAAATAAATGATTTTAAAATTTAAATTAGAAACGTATTTCGCGAGAGCGTTCGTGGAGAGAGATTGTTTACATCACGTGACGCAGAAAGCGACAGATTTTTTAAAAAATATTTGTAAACGTAAACCTAAACCTATCTTTAATAATACTTATATATATATATATATATATATATTAAGGAAAATGAAAAATAAATTCCGACAATGTGAGATAAAAACTATTTAAGAAACAACAAATGGATTTGTTGTACGGTAGCCAATATTATGATGTTTCGGTTGTTATAGCCATCATCAGGACTTATATTTACTATTGGGAATTTTTTGTTTTTGTTTTTTTGTTACGGCGACCTGTGACATTTCTAAATCTATTCACAGGCCGTAACAACAAAAAAATACTTCACAATAGTAAATATAAGCCCTGATGATAGTTACAACAACCGAAACATTATAATGTTGGCTACCATATAATAAATTCATATTTTGTTGTTTCTCAAGTATTTTTATCTCATATATATATATATATATATATATATATAATGTATGTGTATTTGATATAAATAAAAATATCTTTTTCAGTTAAAATAGAGAAAACATTTTCTTACGCTATTTTGTCGTCTCTTTCTCTTTATCAACTGTTGTCTCCCTACAAAGTAAAAGATATTTTATTATTTTCAAGGATATTACACAAAGTAAAATAATTATGGATTTTCGTGTTTTTACTGTTTTTACCGAATTTATCAAATCTGCTATGGGGAAAGGAGGGGTGATCCAACAACACTATATTGAAAACACGTCGATATTTTTCTTATTTCACAATCCAAAATGGTCATACATCTTAAACGGGATTTCATCTCAGAAGATTGATTCTTCCACAAAATTTGCTCAATATCATTTTAAACTTGCCATTCATCAGATCTTGTTTCATGTGAAACACTATCATGATGAATAAAACAAATGTTTTTATCCAAATAAAACACTGCAGATGTTTTTTTTTAATAAACATTTCCGATATACTTTTAAAATTATCAGCGATCAAATTGCTCTTCGTTGTTTTTGATGGCCGTTTACAATTTGTTCAAAAGTAATTCTTGATTATACAATCCCCAGTATTGATTCGATCTTCGAAAATTGAGCAAAAAAAGGCTCGTCTGAAAAATGATATTGTGTCAAAATCTTCAAGAGTTTATCCATTTATCACAATTGTTCAGTTTATTTTGCTCAATGTTGACTGGTTTAAAGGTGGCTTTTTTCCTGGTTGCTCTGCCATATTATGCAGTCTGTTGCTTAGTTGCTACTTCCAGTACCTTTTTTCTATCACACCTGTGGCATGGTAAGATTTCTTTCTTTTAGTTTTAGTTATCCATTTTACAGAAGCAATTTTCTGAAAGCTCGGTTTAAATTCAAAGAGATACAATAGGGTTTTCATCAGTAAATCATACGATCAAACCCATTTCAGTTAAAAATGAAATTTTCCATTTCAGCGCTATATTTGGAGCGGAAGTGCATTGTGGGATGGTGAATATCGGGATGTGAACACGAAGAGCTGAGTTCCATTTCCAGTTGAATTCGTTGCATTCGCAAATACGATTGCGAAAGGTATTAATACTTCTCTTTTCCCTCCAGTTGTTGTTTAAATAGCACTAAAGGTTGGGTTTTATAGCCTTGGTTGGCAAGCAGTCTACCGCAGAAAATAATGGCCACCTACTGCTGGAAATCTTCTGCCCGGTCAGTCAAGCGTGTATTACGTATGGCACTTAACTAACTGATTTAGTGATCAACACTCCCGTTCAATAACACGCAATGTAAGTGTATGAGTCATAGTAAAATAACTGCATCGTCATTTTTTTGCATGTTTTATATTAAAACGATTTTTAAATATACATTTGATATAAGTAAAATCAAATAGAAATAAATCTTTTTTTTAATTAATTTATTTTTTGTTATAATCGTGTCGCCCCAAGCAAGGCATTTTACTGTTTTGCAGGAAATTACATAGGAGGAAAGTTATGAGAAAGAGTGACAGATTACAGGGGGTGTCAGGAAGTGGGTTAGAGAAGGATGAGAATACTGATGAAAGTAGGGTGGACGGAGAAAGGAGCATGAGAGAGAGGATGCAAGTTAGTGAGACAGCAGATGACTATTGACTTTACATTTGAATTATTGAAAATTGTAGCTGTCGGGAAAGCAAGTAAACGGAAGGGAATTCCACAGTCGGGAAGTGCGAGAAAAGAAGCTACTGGAGTAGAATTTACATTTACAATTTATTGGTTTCACCGTAAAAGGTTGGGACCTAGTTGCTAATCTTGTGGCTCGAGTAAATTCATATATAGGGGACACCAGTGAGCTAAGTTCATCGGCGTAAAAGACATGAAAGTATTTGTAGAAGAGACACGGGGAAGCCATATTGCGCCGGTGAGAAAGCGACTGTATCTATGTCATATTTATTTCTCTCTCTTTCATATATATTTGTGCATGTGCGTGCGTGTAGGCTTACAGATACTTTTTTTTATAATCGTTTCACTCCAAGCAAAGCAGTACTGCCACTGGTGCGCAGGGGGTTATAGTGAGAAGAAAGAAGAAAAACAAGGTACAGGGAATGTCGAAGAAAGGATAAAAGAAGAATGAGAATCATGGAGATAGAAGATGACCGTTGACTTTGCATTAAAACTTCTGAAGGTTGTAGTTATCAGAGAAGCAAATATAGAGAAGGGAGTTCTTCCCAAAAGAGGGGAAGGCAGCCAGGAATCGAGATTAGGAGGGGACGGTAGGGTTATGGTTGGTTTCACAGAGAATTTGGATGTCTGGGGACATTTCATGGAGGAACGATTCCACACTGCAAAGGAAGGTACGTACACCACAGATGTTTGAGAAAGAAATGTTGAGGGGTTGAGGTAATCTTTGTTTGGGTGTTTTTGCTTCGTATCTTTTGTTGTGAATTTTCATGTTTTGTGGGATTTCTGTAAGGAGAGGCTCCGAGTTGTGGTAGCAGACGGTCATCAAATGCGACATGTGTAAGAAGGGAACTGGCACAGATTGCAGCATAGTGTGGCCTCAGGATTGCCCACCGGAAGCACTTGCAGGGACACCCACCCATCCACACCGTCCACACACACCGTAAAAAAATTCGCGAGAGCAGCACTATTAAAGCCCGAGAAGAGAAAAAAATTTGGAATCTCTTCCTAAATAGAAAATAATAGATGTGAAGCGTAGGGAGCTGGTTAATTTTTCTTGTATTCGGCCTTGTGTCTTACTTAACCTGAAATCCTTACAGGATTTATGCAGAATTATAATCATCAGAATTATTATCGTCAGAAAGTTTGTTGTCGGATGTGTGGATTAGTGCAGAAGAGTGGAATAATAAAAGATACATTTTTCACGTTAAAATAGAAATTTATTAAAAGAAGAAATAACCTAAGTTATAGAAGTTAATGTTCAATTAGAAACATTATTAAGAAGTTAAGGGTAGAGTTAAGGGTGGAGTTAAGGGTAGAGTTCGTACAAAATGTTCGTAGTAGTAATTGTTGAAATAGAGAAAGAGAAAGAGGACAGTGTCCGGGTCGCTTGAAGTTTGAAGTTACATTTTAAATATGTGTCTCTCTTTCGTTGTTCCCATCTGTGACTCTGACGCTGCGAAGACATTTATATGTCCTTTTGAATTTCGCACTGGATCGCTAAGTCCTTTCAAGTTTTACAAGTCATTGGTCAAAAATCATTTTAACACCTACTTGCGAAATCTGGTTTCGATTTTTCGTTAAGCACATGGTCAATCCTTTTTCTTTTTGGGAAAACCATGATTTCACACATCATTGCGAATGTTTGTAAATGTGAAGAAGAAGGTTGATTTTAATTAATTTCTTATCCGCTACTGATGACCCTCTACTCCTGTTCAAGAGAAAGGGGAGGTGTCTGAACCGGGTGATAGGAAGAACATAAGGTTCGAAATGTATTTTTGAATTGGAATTCTTCAAAAACCTCCAGCAAATAATAAAAATGTTTCCGTCGTGTGACCAGAGATATTTATACAGCAAGCACATAATACTGTCGAGGTCTGCTTGAAGTGCAATATAAAATGAAGTCCAAGAAGAATTGGCATAGCAAATGTCTTCAAAAGAAGTCGCTGGTCAGAAGTAAACTTAAGCTTATGCGATCGATAAATCGATCATTAAAGAAAGTAAACCAATCAGTTAATATGAAGATCGAAGGAATGTAATCAATGTACTTCCTACGGCACGAAAATTAAAACTGAATGTGGTCCATTCTTATAATAAAAACGTAAATGTCTGTTCATACTCGTAATTGAAACTTAGTGGTGACTTAGTTTCACCACCTCACACACACACTGTCGCAGTGTGTGTGTGTGTGTTTGTTTAGACATGGAGGGATAACTAACTCATCCCTCTTTTATGAGGCAAGGTTTCATTTTCACGCTAATGAGAATGCTTTTAAAAGTTATTGTTTGATTTTTCCTTTAGTCATAAACACACGTGCATATGTATCCACTCCCTACATAGGTATTAGGAGGTGTGCACATATCTATATGGTTGTATATATATGTGTAAAAAACTAGCTCTCGATAGAGACTGCTAATGACCTATACGCATTCTTTTCTTGTTATATCAAATCTTAATTTACTGAGTGACAAGTTATCCATCTTGAAATAAGTGAATTTGGTTTCTTTCCACGTTACGAAATTTCTGAAATGTTTGCATCTCCTGTAATGAATTTGGTTCTTCGCTGATGTCCGTTGCTAAAATGAAAGCCTCATACATTATTAAAATCTCTCTTATATCCGAGTTTTCTTTTATATCAGGGAATTCTTATATCCGGGTTATACTATTTGAAAAGGTGCACATTAATAAAAATGGCATTTAGCAGGAAATGGATACGGCGAATCAGTATCGTTTCACTTTAACTTTGCTCTGATTCATTCTTTTTGTCATTTACTTTGATATTTATTCTAGCAGTATAGTCCGGCGTTGCTCGGGTGTAAGGAAAGCTTTAAAACTAATCCATGGTCCTGAAGCTCAGACTCTTTGGACGTTGGCACAAAAGACTAAAAAGCAATAGTTGTTCCCAGTTAAAGCGAAACCGTAGAGTGAAAGAAAAATCAATGGATGTAAGTCAAATTTTGATTTCCTGCTATCGATATCAAATAAGGTTTTTTCGTCGTAAATTGAATTTTGAAGGCTAAATAAGTCCTCTGAGTAAATGGTATCATGGCTGAGACTAAGAACTACAATTATGCCTACTTAGAGGCAAACCTAAAGCAAAAACTAAAATAATATGGCTGAAAAAAATACAGACATACAAGCAGATAAACACACACACAAACATCTTGCCTTTCGAAAATCGATAAGATATATCTTATCGATTTTCTGCAACCTTGAAACTTCTGAATATCATTTCTTATGTCTTTGTCTATGAGTGTATCAAATTTGAATAAAATCGGACCACTTCTATAACCCGATATTTTCGATTATCGATTTATCGGGTGTACCTCGACACAAAACCTAGCTAAGAACACTCGAAGACGCTTATAGTACAACTGTGTAAATTTTCCAAAAAATCGATTCAGCCGTTTCAGAGTCTATAGGTAACGGATACACACAGACACACAGACACACACACATGCACATAGACAAAGTTCCATTTATACATAAGTTTAGATTTAGTTATAGTTTCTTTTTTTTTTTTTTTTTTTTATTATTATTATTATTATTATTATTATTATTATTATTATTATTTTGTGCGTTGTGGTCCAGTGGATATCGACTCAGAACGAGAAATCGGAGAGCCGAGTTCGAATTCCAGTTGAATTCCTTGCAATCATATACGCGCAAATACCCTTGGGAAAGGTGATTAATCCGTCTCTTCCCTCCAGCTATGGGTGAAATAATAGGACAGATTGGGTTCTATAGCCTTGGTCGGCAACCAGTCTACCGCAGAAAGCAATGGCAACCTACTGCGGGATAATCTTCTGCCCAGTCAGTCATGTCTCCTACGAGACATGATCACCTAAGCGTGTATCCCGTATGGCATTTAACTGACTGACTGAAAATAACAGTTGAAAACATGATTAACGCTTCCACTGGGCATAAAGGGAGGGATCAGTTTTATATTGTTATGAAGTAATAAGCCGATCCCCCACTTATTACTGCTTAATAATATAATACATTTTCCCCCCTCTAGCTATGAGTCAAGTAACAGGACAGATTGGGTTCTATAGCCTTGGTCGGCAACCAGTCTACCGCAGAAAACAATGGCAACCTACTGCGGGATAATCTTCTGCCCAGTCAGTCATGTCTCTTTCGAGACATGATCGCCCAAACGTATGGCACTTAACTGACTGATTATTATTTGGCGATTGATTTTCATAAGAAACTACTAAATGAGTACAAAAGTGCTCTATAATATCTATTCTCATATATTTCGGTGAATGCTGAACAATTTTCTCACAGATGAAGATAAGATTTGAAGCAACAGAGATGTGGATCTACGGAAGGATACTGAGAATGCCTTAGACGGAACACGAGCAAAGATGAAGGAACAAAAAGGAACACTTTTAAAAAAATCGGTATCACCTCAAAACAAGACAGTCAAGCCGCAAGAAACGTTGCAGGGTGTGGAAGATTTTGGAACAGAAACATTAATAATGAGCAGAAGAGAAAAGAGGAACCAGGAGGACAGTAGATAGCGATTGCATTTAAAATTTTACAGATTAAAGTTGGCTAGAAAGCATGGAGTCGGAAGGGAGTTCCACAAGTGTGAGAAAAGGAACTGTTAGCATTGAGCTCATCTGCTCAATTACAATGAAAATATTTATAAAAAAGACACAGAGAAGCAACCTTACGGCAGTGGGTAAGTGACTGAAGCCGAGCCGTCAGACCAAGACCGACAATATTGCTGATTCTTCTTTAGATCTTATCAAGGAGCTCAACGTAAATAGCAGGGGAACCGAACCATATGTGGTAGCAATATTCGAAGCCTGGACGAAAGGTAGACTTATAAATTTCTAGAGAGCAACGTACTGCGCCTCCTTAACCTCACGCTCTGAAACGGCCGCAAATGATATGACTGCATTAAATTTATAGCTGCATCTGCTGCTAGGAAGGTTGATTCACCGTGTCGAGCCAAGAAGATTTTCTCATCAGAATCCATTTTGCACATTCATAAATCTACCATCTGTGCATTGAATACCGTTGCCATATCTGGTCAGGTGCTCCTGCTATTCGTCTTGAGGTTCTCAACAAAATCCAGAAAAGGATCTGCGATACAATCGATCGTGACTTGGCAGCTCACCTTCAGTCACTTTCTCACCGGTGTAACGTGGCTTCCCTCTGTCTTTTCTACAAGTATTTTCATGGCAACTGCTCTGATGAGCCTTTTTCCCTGGTACCCTGACCGCAAGTATTTCCTCGTGCTACTAGATTGGCATCAAGGTCGCACTCTTTTACCGTCGAAATAGTTAAATGTGACCACCTCTTCTACTCTAATAGTTTCTTGTCTCGCACTTCCCATTTGTAGAACTCACTTTGCTTGCTTCCCTGATAAATTTTAAATGAAACGTCAGTTGCTATCTTTTATCAACTTGATTCCTATTCATCTCTTCTCTTTTTTCTTCGACACCCTCTGTACCGTTTTTTTTCTCTCGCTGTAACCCCCTGCGCAGCAGTGGCATTTCTCCCTTGCTTGGGGTGAAATGATTATAAAAAGAAATGACGCACAAGTTCTCAATGTATGAACTGCATTTGCATCTGCGGCAACATCCAACAATTCGAAACATTTCCAAATCATCGCCATTTGTATCGATAACTTTATTAATAATCAATGAGCTGATTTTTTATAATCATATCACCCCAAGCAAGGCATTTTACTGCCACTGTTGTGCAGGGGGTTACATAAGAGGAAAGTTATGAGAAAGAGTGACAGGTTATATGGGTGTCGGAAAGTGGTTAAGAGAAGGATTAGAATACCGATGAGAGTGGAATAGACGGAGAAAGAAGCATAAGAGAGAGAGAGAGACATAGAGAGACAGAGACAGAGAGACAGAGAGAGGATGCAGGTTAGTGAGATAAGAGATGACTATTGACTTGACATTTAAATTCTTGGAGATTATAGCTGTCGGGGAAGCAAGTAAACGGAAGGAAATTTCACAGGCGGGAAGTGCGAGAAAAGAAGCTACTGGAGTAGAAACTGCATTTACAATTTATTGGTTTCACAGTAAAAGGGTGGGACCTAGTTGCTAATCTTGTGGCTCGAATAAATTCATATATAGGGGGCACCAGTGAGCTAAGTTCATCGGAGCAGAAGCCGTGAAATTATTTGTAGAAGAGACACAGGGAAGCCACATTGCGCCGGTGAGAAAGTGACTGTATCTGAGCTACCAAGTCGGGATCGATCACATTACAGATTCTCCGTTGGATTTTGTCAAGGACACCTAGGTGGATAGCAGGAGCATTCGACCAGATATGGCAGCAGTATTCAATGAATGTGCAGAAGGTAGATTTATATATGTGCAGGGTTGTTTCAGGCGGGAAAAACTTCCTGGCCCTACACAGAGAACCGACTTTCTTAGGAGCGGATTTAGCTATGGATTCTATATAGTCATTCCACTTGAGGTCTGTTGTGAGAGTTACCCCATTTAGGTGACAGTCAGTCTACACCAGCAAGTAGGATCTTAAAACATCGAGCTGTGTATAAATTTTTATAGTAAGGGAAAATCTGTGTATTGAGTAAAACCCACTCTTTGATCATCAAAAGCAATAATCACAAAAGAAGACAAAAGGTACTCCTTTATTGGTTGATAGTGAGTCGCAGAGTATTTTTCTGGTTGAATAACTTAACAGGGGCTTAGGAGTTCAGCCCTACTCGTGGCGGGGTGCAACATGGTTGTTCATTTTGCAAGTTTTATCTACCCTTTGGCAGAACTTGTTTTTAATATTTATTTCCTTTAAAGAATATCCTTAATCTTGATTTGTGTATAATTTTCAGTATCGATAAACCTGTTTATTTGAACAAATCGTATTGCATTTTCACTATTTTGACTTGATGCATTTAAAATTAAAATAATCTAGTGCAATCAATATTTAATATCCTTGGTTTAGTTTCTTTGTTTAGTTAGAAATTCTGTTGAGCATCTGAAACACTAGTTTTAAAAGCCTATAGAATATACATGATTTCTATTGATCTGACTGTTGTCCTCATCTTTATTGACATATTTGCGTTGGTGGGGGATTTTTAGTAGTTATGTTGAAATAGTAAGGTCAAGTGTTTATTCAAAAAGCTCCAGTATCAAGTTACCGTGACGTGTAAGTTAAAAAAAATGCAAAGTAAGTGTTGGTTTTTGCTGTATTTGTAAAACGAGATTCATGCTTGGTCAATTTTGCCAATAAACGAGAATGATGTATGAACAATTGGAAGTACGGGGGCGGGTGTTACGGCAGCCTGTAATGTGATGCGATGACGTTGTGACACAGAAAAAATGAATGCATTGTCCCTGCAACGTTGGAGGTGTATGCACCTTGTAGAAAACGTGAAATTGTTATGGCATATAATAAGGTAGAAGTTACAAAAAAGATCCGATTTTTGTTGGAATATACTACACGTTTCGGAGAAATAAACGATCGCAAAAAGCAACATTTTCCATTAATTTTTGCCGCACCCTGTGTGTCAATTTAAATTTTTGTTTATATATCAAAGCATCAGACCTTGATCTACAAGTGACTCGATTTTGGTTAAGTTTAAGTGAAGCCTCTTGGAGAAATACATAAAAGTGCGCAAAAAAAAAAAGTAAAAAAAAAACACCCGAAATTGTTTTCCGTTGATTTATGACGAATCCTGTACGTTTATTCGAATTTTTTTTTTTTTTTTTTTTTTTTTTTTTGTGTATGTCAAAGGTTCGGACTTTGATCTACAAGTTACCCAATTTTGGTTGAATTCGCATAAGGCGTCTCGGAGGACAAGAGTTCGTAAATTCTAAGCATATCGATGATTTCTGCTGTACCCAGTAAATCGATTCGAAAAAGTTTTGCGTACATCAAAGGTTCATGCCATGATCGACAAGTGACCCAATTTTGGTTGAAATCCGACCAAGGGTTTCGGGGGAGTAGGGATAGTTAGAATGGAAACACACACACACACACATACACACACACACACATACACACAAACACACACACACACAAACATATCCATTTATATATATTCACGATGTTTCGGCCGTTGTACGCTCCGACCTTCTTCAGATGACCGGAATATCGAACTGAGCCCTTTATTTCGATCACTGTCGTGGATATGCCAACAAAGATGAGGACAACAGTTCGAACGATGTAAATAATGTAAATAATTACCACATCTTAGAAATCTAGACAAGCATGTAAACTATTTTACAAAGGCTAAATGAAACCAGAAATAGTTCATTTGTATAGAAAATTATAATATTCGTCTATATATCTTTTTTTTTTTTTTTTTTTTTTTTGAGTAACAAGGTGCCAAAATTGATAAAAGCCGGATTTCGGCATGACAAGTTGTTCTAGAAAAATACGATTTTACATTAGACGGAAGTTTGTCCAGAAAACAAAACTTCTGTCAAATGATCTCCAGATATGTAAAAATGTGTGGTAAAAATATAATGTTTTCTTAAACTACTTAATTATTTTTAACTGCTCATGTCATGAAAATCGGCAATTTTAAGAGTGTAAAAAAATTGAGCAATGTTCAAACAGTAATACTGACGATAGGAATGACTACGGTTGCTACCTAGAAATAATGTATTAGGTTAGAAATGACAGGAAAATTAATTATAGATGCTGGATCTGACATACTTTGTAGATAGCATCTTAGATTTTAGCCATTTTCAGGTCCCTATAAAAGTATACAAGATACACCTAAGTTCTTTATACTTTTGTGGCATAATGGATATCGGATCAGAATAAGAACTCGGAGAGCCGGGTTCGAATCCCGGTTGAATTCGTTGCATTCACTTACGCACAAGTACCGTTGGGAAAGACATTAATCCATCACGTCTCCCTCCAGCTATAGGTTGAATAGCAGAATAGATTTGGTTTTATAGTATTGTTTGTCAACCAGTCTACCACAGAAAGGAATAGCAGCCTACTGCGGGAAAATCTTCTGCCTAGTCAGTCAGGTCTCTTTTGAGACATGATCGCCCAAGCGTATATCCCATACAGTAATTAACTGACTAAATTTACAGTAGATATTAATTATTATGCCCAAGTTTCAAATCTGTACATATAATAACCTCGAAGACATGAGTGTCAGAAGTTCATTGAAAGCCTCATTTGGCAAAATGCGGTAAAATTTCAAGATACTATGATCTTAAAAGTACTCAAAGATACAGATATAATATTTGGAATTAATCAATGAATTTGATCAAGGAACATATGTAAATTATTTCAGATTTTTCTGAGATAGTCACATGTAACTGTTCGTTTATGGAAAACGGAAATGACATATATATATATATAGGATAGGACTGAAATTTTCATTTATTAAACCGTTATATTTTATTATTTTCCAATTCAACAAATTGTTTTTGTTTACGTTAGAATATGAAACTGAGAAGAGATGTATAATTTGAGAATCAGGAAAAGCTTATGTTCAAAAGCACTATTCGGGTGTTGTTTGGTCATTAGGTTCTTTGTAGCCGGGAGAATAAAGTACGTCAGTTTTTAATAACGGTTTCACCGAGGGGAACACAGATTCGAATCCTGTCGGAGAACGCATATTTTTGTAATAAGATTTCTCGAATGTCCAGGCCGTTAGGTGGAAATAAATAAATATACTGTTTAATATGTGTGATGTGGTGCAGTGGATATCGGCTTGGAACGAGAAATCGGAGAGTTCGAGTTCGAATACCAGTTGAATTCCTTGCATTTACTTACGTGCAAATCCCCTTGGGAAAGGTATTAATCCGTCTCTTCCCTCCAGTTATGAGTTAAATAATAGGACAGATTGGGTTCTATAGCCTTGGCTGGCAACCAGTCTACTGCAGAAAGTAATGGCAACCTACTACGGAATAATATTCTGCCCAGTCAGTCATGTATCTTTCGAGACATGATCGCTCAAAGCGTGTATCACATATGGCACTTAACTGACTGACTGAAAATAATAGTTGAAAACGCTTAATTAACGCTTGATTAACGCTTCCATTGGGCATAAAGTGGGGGATCAGTTTATTACTTCATAACAATATAAAACTGATCACCCACTTATTACTACTTAATAATATAATACATCTCTTCCCCCTGTAGCTATGAGTCAAATAACAGGACAGATTGGGTTCTATAGCCTTTATCAGCAACAAGTCTACCGCAGAAAGCAATGGCAACCTACTTCGGGATAATCATCTGCCCAGTCAGTCATGTATCTTTCGAGACATGATCGCCCAAAGCGTGTATCCCGTATGGTACTTAACTGACTGACTGTTTAATAAACAGAACATCTATTCAAATATGGGTATCCACTAAAAATAAAGTTTAAGAAATTATATATATATATATATATATATATAATGTAGAGCTTTTAAATATTTTAATTTGGAAGAGCAGCCAGTTACTTTACCTTGGTTTCAACCTTTTGGTATCTTCAGGTGTTTTATATTAACTCTAGATACCGCCACTCATTTTCGATGCCGAAGTTTTAGATTGAATTTTTAAAAATAAAAAATTCCTTGAAACTTTTATTTTGCTTTTAACTGAAAGCTAAATGATTAAACTCACTATTTCCAGTAAGCAAAATACTCTAGTTTATTTCAAACAGAAAGTATATTGATTGGAATTTAAAATTTTTCAATTTCTTTTTGATTTCTCAATTTTTCGGCCATTTTTGAGTGATTGACACATTTGTAAACAAAAGTTAATTCTCGGTTTAAAAAATCTTGTAAAAATAAAATATACATATGTGACACATTTTTTTTGGCAAATTAGCAAATTTAATGTTAACTCAATCTGATTTACACAAGCATTCCTTATTTGTAGCATGGAATATAGAATAAAACTATTTCTTAAATACCAAGATGAACTTTCTGATCTTTCCCACGTGTTTTAAATGTGATGACAGCTTGACAGATGAGAGATAAGATAAGTGTATGGTGATCACAAGTGACATAATTGTTTAATATTTTTTCCTGTAAGGGGAAGAAACCGTGAAATACATGACCATTTAATGTACAAATAAGAATTACATTACAAAGAAAAACTTCAAATAGACAAAAGAAAAAGTTGAAAATTATTTTAAAAATACGAAAGCACAACGATTTATAGTAAACAGTTCAATTTTCGATTAGTAAATATAATCTTCACTTAAGTTAATCAACTAACGACAACAAATCTTTGAAGTATTTAAAAATATTTTTGAAACTTTATAAATAATTATGATTTAAAAAAGGAAAATAATTCTTTTAAATTTTCATTATTAATCGGAAAAAAATTGTTTCTTCAGACTATAATGTCCTTAATATATTTTATTTATTAAAGCAATTAAAGGCTTACTAAATTGAATAATATCATTGTTTTATTGCAGCTTTTATTTTACTATTCGAAGCAGATTTTCGGAAATAAAGGAAGAAAGTTTTTAAAAAATAACAAATGATTTACATTACCTAATGAGTTCTGCGTTTACATAATAAAACCAATTTTCCGAACAAAATTTAATTTCTTAAAATTTCATGAATTGACGTGGAGGTGGAGTAACAGAAGTAAAAAAAATATATTTTTACCCAGATTCTTTTAAAATAATAATTTAAAAAATAATGGCACTCCTTTGTGAATAAGTCCTGAAAGTTTAATTCAAATCCGACAATTATTTGATTTTTGCAAGAATTTCCAAATTAATGTGTTTGTCACGGGAAATAAAATCGGAGTGAAGTAATATTGTTTTCCATTGTAATTTCCCGCTAACTAAAATCAAAAGATTTTCTACCAAAATTTCGAAATGTTAGAAGGGATTAAATTTTTTTTTAATAATTAAAAAATACTTTGCTCTTTCCTCTTAATAATAACGTAAATATTTTGATGGAATAAGTTCGTTTTTATTACATTTGGGGCTTTTTTTCTTCATACTATGCTGCTTTTTCAGCGATTTAGTGGAGTTAACCTAATTAACTCATATAAATTATAATAATATTTTTTTTTGGAGGATGATGTAGTTCATACTATTTTTTAGTATTTATTTCAATTGGAGTAGATAGATATATCTATCGCCCGGTTCACACTCCACCCATGTCTATTGAACCGGTTAAGAGGCTCATCCCTTGTTCCCTGTTTAGGATGTGGTTTCCGGCTTTCTCTTTTCCAATCTTCTCATTTTGTTTTTTTTCTTCAATTGGAGTAGATAGATCTATCTATCACCCGGTTCACACTCCACCCATGTCTATTGAACAGGTTAAGAGGCTCATCCCTTGTTCCCTGCTTTATCTTTTCCAATCTTTTCACTATTACGTAGCCCCCTGTACATCAGTGGCGTTACCGCCTTGCTCGGGGTGATACGATTAAAAAAAAAAAATCTACAAAAATAGATTTCTCTACAAATGTCAAAATAGCTTTGTCTATCATGTTATATATAGCAAACTAGATTTCTCTTTCGAAATCGTTTAAAATTGTAAACAAAATAAAGCAAAAATAAATTAAAATTAGAATAAAAATCAACATTTGGTGACAAATCTATAAAAATCAATCTCAGACACTTTGCATTCTTGAAGAACCTATAAATGAACAAAATCTTTTTAACACCATGAAACCAATAATGATTAATTATCTGGCCAAATGTTGCCATACATAAAAAATGGAGAAAGTATAAAATAGTATCGCAAACAAATGGTAAAAGAAACTCCGATTTGTTAAGGTTATTTATCTTGAAGCCTTCAAATATTGCCATATCTGGTCGGGTGCTTTTACTATTCATCTCAATAAAAGAAGTAATCTGTCCTAATTTGGCATCTCGGCTTCACTCACTTTCTCACCATCGTCACGTAGCTTCCCCCTGTCTTTTCTACAAATATTTTCATGGCAACAGCTCTGAGGAACTTTTTTCCTTGGTGTCTCGAAATTAAATAATATCTTAGTTTTATTTAGATACCTCCACTGATTCGCTAAAAACGCCCCCCCCCCTAATTTAATAAAAACAGGTTTATCGTGAAAATCTTTATGCTATTTTTAAGAAGAAAGCTCAAAGGATTGTTTGAATATTAAATTATAGTTTAATTACTTACATTGTTCGGACTGTTGTCCTCATCTTTATTTCTGTATTAGCAGTATAGCCCGGCGTTGCTCGAGTGTAATGAAAGCTTTAAAACTAATCCATGGTCCTGGAGCTCAAACTCTTTGGACGTTGGTACGAAAGACTAAAAAGCAATAATTGTTTCCAGTTAAAGTGAAACCGTAGACTGAAAGAAAAATGAATGGATGTAAGTCAAATTTTGATTTCCTGGTATCGATATCAAATAAGCTTTTTTCGTCGTAAACTGAATTTTGAAGGCTAAATAAGTCCTCTGAGTAAATGGTATCATGGCTGAGACTAAGAACTACAATTATACCTACTTAGAGCCAAACCCAAAGCAAAAACTAAAAGAAAAGGGCTGAAAAAAAAAATATTTTTTCGATTTTCTGCACTATTGTAAGAACTGCAACCTTGAAACTTCTGAATATCGGTTCTTATGTCTTTGTCTATGAGTGTATCAAATTTGATTAAAATCGGACCACTCCTTCTATAACCCGATTTTTTCGATTATCGATTTTCGATATTTATCAGGGGTATTTCGACACAAAACCTAGCTAAGAACACTCGCAGACGCTTATAGTACAAACAAGTGTGTAAATTTTCAAGAAAATCGGTTCAGCCGTTTCGAAGTCTATAGGTAACAGACACATACACACACACACAGGGACAAAGTTCCATTTATAAATAAGTTTAGATTCACGACGTTTCGGCCTTTGTACGCTTCGGCCTTCTTCAGGTGCTTAAAATTCTAAGCACCTGAAGAAGGCTGTGATGTGGTTTCCCTTTGTCTTTTCTACAAGTATTTTCAGGGCAGCTGCCTTGACGTATAAACATCTTTTACTTTGGAAAAAGGAAATGTTCGTGAAAATATTTATTTGGAAAAGAAACATATTTTATCATTTAAAAATATTTTTCGTATAATTTTTATTTATTTCTGAAGTGAATAATTTTCAATAATCTTGGAATTATTTAGAGATCATGAGTTCGATCCTTGGACTTGGTAGTAAGAGTACAAAATTCCAACATGAAAGAACAATAATTGATTTCAAAGGATATTTCGCAACGAGATAATCCACATCAACCAATCTGTGGACACCTGATAATGACCAGAGGGTACTTGGTCGAAACCTTGTGTCTATTATAACACCTATATCAACCAAGATGAGAACAAAAGTTCGAAATAATTCCAACATTATTTTTTCGTATAGCCAAATGAATGAACTGGAAGCAAATCACTCACAGTAGCAGTGTGTTTAGTGGCATTCTTACGAATATGAAGACTTCAATCTTTTTAATCATAAAAAAACAAAATTCTGATTAAAAATAAACAAAATTTCATAACTTTCTTTGTTTTCTTATGGTGTCCTGTCGTCAAAACGGCTGAGATACCTCCAACAGAAAATGAACTTGATATTTTTTAGTCGTATGCCCTACTGTGTGGAAACTTTGTCAATGGCTGTTTTAAACTTACCGATTTCGTACAAAAGTTTCATGAGGATTACGTCATCTTTTGCAAATTTAGAGACATCTTTAGAAGTGTACGTAAGCAGGTTTCCATAGAGTTCCCAGAATTTCCAGAATTCTGTCTGACGTTTATTCGATATTTTTAGATCGCACTGTCTACTCAATGCCGTAGATTGACGGTTTGAACGATAATGGTCAAATTAGCCAAATCCTTACCGGAAACATTTGGTATTCATGGAGCAAAACATATTATTGCCGGTTGAAATTTATAAAATCTTTTTATTAAAAAGTGTTTCCTTCCGAACTTGTTGCTTTTGGTTGTGTGGAAAGTTAATAGCTTCATTAGATACGTAGTTTCTTTTCCAGTACATGTACTCTCCATGTTGTTGACACTGTCGGAATTGTTCAAATCATGTGAGTTCTGTTATTTCGTATAGCTCTTTGTGAATGTGCAGCGCCAATCAATAAGGGTTTGAGGAAAGATTGAAGTTTTCTTTAGGATTTATAGGATTAAATCAGTATTTACATTATTCGTACTATTGTCCTCATCTTTGTTGCCATTTGTACGACGCTTCGACCGTTGTACGCCCCGGCCTTCTTCAGGTGCTTCGAATTTCGAACCGAACCCTTTATTAAAATCACCAGGGTATATGATCTTCATTCCTTGCGTAGTAATGCCTCTTTTGGAAGTTATCTCCCTTTAACTCTGTAAGTTATTTGTTCACCACTGCTGTAGCCTAGTATTGAACTCACAACTCTAAAAGTCAAGTCAGGAACTAAACAACGTCTATTTAAGGATACATGGCCTAGCGGATAGGATTAAATCGCCCAGGATTAAATCGTTTGATTCTTTGAACCGCTGATATGAGAAAATGGGTGTATACAGATCATAGTTGCGACATTTCTGAATGAGTTGAACATTTTGCATGAAATCCATAGATTAGTTGCGATAAAAAAAAATAACTGAAATTATGACAAAAGAAAATTCTTTATTACGACTTGTTGGAACCTTTAAAAAACGGTTACTACGTGAGACGTTGGCCGATTTGAACGACGTGTTGAAATAGAAAAAAAAACCTTTTGGAAGGAGGAAAGTCGATTGATAATTTAGCTATATAACAACGGCCGCCCTAATGTTACAAATGTTAGGCAGCAAGCAATTACATCATACTTTCCAGAAACACCAGACTTGTTTAGTTTTATATAACATGAATGGCTCATGCCGTCAAAAATGACGGCAAAATATTTATATCGATATTTTGTATGTGTGTGTGTATGTGTTACGGAGAATCCCGAAGATTAACGAAATGGTTTTTAACAAGCTACATAATTTATTTGAACATTATTTTTAATCGATACTTGTATTTAAGTAGATATTCTGTTTTTAATTAAACAGTATTATATATTTATTTCTACCCGCCTGATTATTTACGATAAATTTTGTTACGAAAATGTGTCATTCGGCAGGATTCGAACCTGCGACTCCTATCAACATAGGGGAAGCCACTAATTGATCTGGTGCGTCTTATATTTGTTGGCATTACGATACATTTCAGAGTAGAGATGATTATTTACGTAGAATCGAAAATTATGTTATATAAGGATTGATTTGACTTCGATTAGACTGTGGAATGATTCGTGGTCGAGTGGTCTATCCTGTTACCTCGTACAAAAATATTTCTAAAAATATAAAGAAGTGATTCTTTTGAAATTTTCTTTTAAAAATACATTTATTACTATCATTATTAACTACCTGATGAAACGACTTTTTAATGTCGAAACAAAATGTACAATTTTGTAGTAGCTTGTAGTTTGTACATGTTCTAAAGTATAATTCATTATATATATAATAAGAAATACCATTAGAATCTCCCCGGAATCCAAGAAAACAAAACTAAAACATGAAATATATATATATATATATATATATATATATATATATTTCATGAAATATATATATATATTTCATGAAATATATATATATATATATATATATATATATATATTTCATGTTTTAGTTTTGTTTTCTTGGATTCCGGGGAGATTCTAATGGTATTTCTTCTGCCAGTTGTTTATTAATTGATTGGGGTATTCTCTTATTTGTAGTGTTTTTCGTGGTTCCTCTAAGTGTATTTTACGAAGGATTTCGTCAGCTACAGAATTCACTAAATCATGGAAAATATATCTAGATGATTGTTTTACCTTTCTGGAGATATACATGGGGAGACATAAATAAACTACACAATCTACTCCAAAACTTGCACCCAAAAATTAATTTCACACTAGAATATAGCGATAATGAATTGCCATTCCAAGACATACTCATAAAAACAAAACCAATTACGTCATCACAGACATTTACCATAAACCCACAGACATCCAACAATAATTCCATTTCAAGAGTCACCATTCTAAAAGTTGTCTGAAATCCATCCCCTACTCCCTTGCACGATGAATTTGCACAATAGTAGCTGACGAAACCCTTCGTAAAATACGCCTAAAGGAAGTACGAAAAACATTACAAATAAGAGGATACCCCACTCCACTAATAAACAAAGGTTTCTAACTGATAGAAAAAAAATACTGTTAGAATCTCTCTGAAATAAAAATAAACAAACAGGAGAAAAAAAACATGAAAAAGAAGAAATCATTCTCACATACGTCTCCACACTCAACAAAAGCAACCCAAAATTATTTACAAAGATAAAAAGAAATATAGAATTACTCAACAAAAATGAGAAAATAAAATAAATCTTAAAGAAAAGTAAAATAATTAAAAGCAAACGCCAACCCGAAAATTTAAAAACATACTTACCTCATCAAAATTCGAGCAACACACAACACCAGGTGGGGGGGGGGTGGTCACAAAATGCAAACAAATTTGAGCTGCATCTCTAAAAATGTAAACTATGCTTTAAAATGCGATGAATGCACAAAAATATACGTAGGAGTGACACAAGGCCTAAATAAAAGAGTAGCCATGCACAGAAGTAACATTAAACTAACCAATAACATGGAATTGTACGTTTCCCAACGCTTAAACGAATGTAGTGGGGGTAAATTCAGAGTAATGCTTATCCACCAAAATGCAGAATATGACACGATCATGATGCAGGAAGAAATATTTATAAAAAATACAAGCCTTCCTTCAACAAAACAACATGAAATACCTAACACACACACACACACACACACACACACACACACACACACACACACACACACACACTAAATTCAAACACGCTAAAAAAAAATTCGCGAACCATTGCAAAAATACAACAAAAACAACAAAAAGAATTTTCAAAAAACAACAAAAAGAATTAGATGACCCGTAGAATTGAATCAAATTCGCTGAAAACAATTTTGAAGTATAAAGACGAAATCAAATTTCGCAATTCAGTGTAAAAGAAAATTCTGGCCAACAAAAGGTTAAAGATTGTTAAACATCATGTCTTCTCTTTTCCTTTCCCTGGAAGTGGAAATGTACCACAAGATCAAAGGTACACCGACAACCAAAACACGCAATGGTTATTTTGCTTTTTAATTAATATTTACCTCTTACGGACTTTATCATTCAGGCATTTCCTACGAAGAATGTTAATAACAAAAATGTTATATAAAGAACTTCGTATAATTCACGTGACCATCATGACCAACTTAAAATTTGTGGAAATTCCATTTCCTATTCATATTCTCATCGTCTCTCAGACATTGATGGAAATTTCGAAATTGGAGATTACCATCTGAGGAGATTGCCAAATAACTATTCGGCTCAGTATTAAAATTAATGTGAGTTGCTTGGAAACAAATCACCCATGAACATTAATGCAGAAAGTGTTATTGTGTTCCTCATTTACATACAATTTTCTAGAAGGAAACCAGTGTCATCTGCACCCATAGAATTATGGCCGTGTGTCAGCAAAACCAAGGTAACTTAAAATGAAATATGGCTTTATCTCTTTGATCCAGATTTTAAAAACGAGGTTCGAACCATGGAAGCATAGTGAGTCTCAAGCCTAAAAAGGTATGTATCTATTGACATTTTTAGGAAAATACGAGCTGCATGATCAGTAATTCTTACTCTTTGCTACGTGTTAAGTGTAGCAAAAGAAAAAAATGATTGACCAAAACTCAGAGTTAAATCACAGACAAATAGTTAATTTACGATAAACACAAAATAAGATATATACAAAATTTACAAACAGAAACATAAAGTTTACGACTGGTGAGTGTTACAAGGAGAGAAGAGGAAGGTAAGGAGTCAAGAATCTTTACCCAGTTAACTTAGCGAAGTGGTTTAAGTGCTATACTTTATGGAAGTCCTCAAATTGTGACACCCCCCGGCCCTGGTCGCTGTTGATTTCGATCCAGATAGCTGGTCGTAGATTGACACTGTGATCTCCCTTGTCCCACGTTGTGTTGATTAATCACAAGGTAGTCACGTGAGTTCTCCACTAGCTATCTCTCTGCCGAACTAAACGAAACCGGGAAGCGTGCACACAACTGAGTAATAAAAAAAAAATAGTACCAAGAAAAATATGTGGACCGACGTCTGAAGTGTTGTAAAATCACGTCTTTATATACAGAATATACACAATTGTCTCTTGGATAATTCCCAATCCCTGCTTCTATCAAAATGGTAGCGGAACGGAAGTCTCTTAAGTAAATCGAAATATTCTCCTAAGCAATAACGAGAAATCTGGCTGGCCACATCTTGCTGCTCCGAACAGAGTTCTAAGTTCGTTATAAGTCTAGTCAACTTGTTGCTTGTTTTCCGGGATGTTACGGAAATTGTCGAAGTGCTGGTTTACTCTCTTCATTTAGCAATTTCAAACTTTGTCTGCTAATTCTCTTCTTGTCTGTCTCTTAACTCTGGTTGGTTGATTGGCAACAGGCTTCTCTACGGTCGGTACCAAACGGCATGGCGATCATCTCTCTGTCTCTTTACTTCTTCAACTGGGAACTGTCTTTAGCAGGCGGTGATTTTCTAAGGTTGGCGCCCAACTGTGTGACGATTATCTCTTTGTCATTACGTCTCTGGACCGGGAACTCGAACTCTCTACTACTCTGTCGCTCTCTGCAACTTCATTCCGACTGGACTGTGTTCCGACTCGAACTTCAACTCAAAAACTTTGTCTGCAAATTCTCTTCTGTCTTTAACTCTGATTAGCCGGTATCAGGCCTCTGTGGTTGGCGCCTATCTTCGTCGCTACACCTCTAGGCCGGCAATCGGAACTTCAACTGCCTCGAACCCCCAATGGGACTCGACTCCAATCCAACTCGAATCCAACTCATCCCGGCGACCAACAGAATGCCGAGGCCAGCTGCTACTCGCTGTTGCCTCCCGCTTACCTAATGGGACTAATCTTCCCTCCATGACATCAATTTCTGGTCGTCTCCCCCACTCGGCGCCTGCCCACAGGACAAACGGAATTCCCCTCCGTCCTACAACGCCATCCTCCCCCTCTCTGGGCTGGACCCAACCGAACCTTCTCTCTCAAAATTTTCTTTCCCACGAAACAACCTCGGGGATTCCCCTCTTGAAACAACCGCTACCAACCCTTTCGAACTGGCCTCGCCCAAAACAAGTCGACAAGGGTCCACCGACACTGTTACCCAGACAAGAATTTCTCCGCACCCGTGTTCTCTAATATTCCCTTTCCGAGTCACCCACATCCTCAAGCGACAGGGATGTTCTGCCATCTAGTCCCACTTTGGTGTCAGTGAAAATGTCCCTCCCTCCAAATTACCTCGGGACCAGTGCTATCTTAATTCCCTCCATAATTCACGCCAGCAGGACAACCGGACTTCAACAACTATCAACAAAAGTGAAATCTCCCTCCCAGCCTCCACAAATGCCCGGCGAAAAAACAACAATTGAATTTATCTCTTTCTCTTATATTTAGAATGACAATTGCCAGCTCTCCTGGGTGGGCTGAAATCGAAATCTATCGCCTCGTGGCATTGAAACAAACCCAAGTCCTTTCTTTCTTCTTTCTCCCTCTCTGGTTTAAAATAACAACCGAGAAATATCATTTGATATCTTTCGTCCCTACCTTCTTTTTCTTCGCTCCCATTCGGAGAATAAAGACAAATGTCTCTCGGCACGCTTTCCTGACTTATAATAGCAATTAGAAGACTCTCCAGTTATAGTCAATAACTAACCAACAAAACCAATTATCCTCGATCCGCTCCAAAACATTGTTATAAATGTGTTTATAAAGAATAATTTCCAGTATGGTCAATGAAAGAGTCAAACATATCTATTTACCCATTTAGTTCCATGAGGTTCTCTTTCAGGTTTTAGTCGATCGGCAACTTTTCTTAAAGATTCTTTCGGCTGGATGCACAGATCCACGAATCGGATCGGAGTTGATAATGTCAGCAAATCCTTTTAACAACTGACTACTCTCTTCCCAAACCCTATTTTAACACCTAATTTGCATATTTCTAGAATCATTTAGAATTCTCTCAATTTTACTCGAACATTCTAAAATCTTAGAAAAATATTCTAATTCTAATTTCTCTATTTAAGTACTACTTCATGAATTAAAAACTTTTTTGTAATAACAAGTAGGACTCAACAAAATCCCTTACTATAACTTTTTAGACATTATTAACATTATTTTTTATGTATAAATGGATCCTCGTGACATAGTAAATAGCAGATTTGCGAAGTTGTACAAATCTGAATAAAATTATTGACTTCATTTTATTCCGAGTGTACACCGTAATAAGTTCTGTCTTGAGATGGGAATCTATACTAATGACATAGTTGGGGTAAGAATGAGCTTTAACAAAAACGTCAACATTATCTACTAATTGATTCAAGAATAAGAACTGAAGAAAATTTTTTTTTATAAACTTCCAAACTTCACTCTGGCAATTGTTTTACAACATCATTTTGATTCTCACATATATAAAGTCTTACATCGAATTTTATTCAAACCCTTTTTTTACTAACCATATGGCTTCCTCATAGCAGTTTTTAATTCAAAGAAGCTGTATTACTAACGTAATAAATGCCCTTAGTCGATTGTACTATTTTTTATTTACCCTTTAATTATTTTTATATAATTTTACATATTTTTTATTATATAATTTGTTATATCTGAAAGTATCATTGTTAACTACCTCCCCACCCAAGTTAAATTCAAAAGTCAGTACAGAAATTAACAACAACAGTGTTATAAAATGCAAGGGGACTGCTCTTTGTGGACTTCACATCACATGGTCAGACATTAAATGCAGCCAGATGCCGTGTAAACAATACTGAGTGAAGAAAGGTGAACGTTAAAAGTCATAAGTACGTAAGGGTTTCATCCTTTTATATGACAAAACTACTGACGCATGGCCAAACTGATAAATAAGGCGATCCAGTAATATTTTGGTCCACCCTAAATCCTACATCCTGACTCCTTCACATTATCATCCATGTTTTTCCATCTGAATCTATGAAATGAACAGTTATCATCATTCCCATTATTTGCAAACAGTTTAATATCCCCCATTTTTATTATAATTACAACATTTCAAGCTTTGTGTTCTCCGGGCTCCTTCAAGTGTCTATCAACCCTGGTAACTTTCTGGGAATTTCAAACTGAACCATTTATTCAATCAATGGGAGTACATTGATCTCATTATGCTATCCATATATAGACATATCTAGATATATCTTGCCTTCATTGTTTAGTTCTCGCAAGACATGCTCCACTGAACCTGAGTATATCCTCACAACCTAAGCCAAGGACTGAACTCGCAATTATTTCATCAAATTCACCAATGTTCTAATTCTCTAGGCTAGTGACCTATAGGAGTAGGGCCAGTGCATGCTCTGCTCAAATACTCCAACCAGGAGAGTATGTGTGGGGGCCGCGGGCAGTACTTTGTGACCCTTGCTATATCAACATTCGTTTTTACTACTTACATTTCTATGTTTTACAAATTAAAACATAGCGAGCTATTAAATGATGAAAGATTTTCGCGGATTTCCACATTATTCTGGGGGTCTTTTTTCATCCGAATCTATGATCTTGTTTTCATTCAAATCTATGATCTTGTTTTGCTCATACTAAAAAAAATACTATATAAGATTCGCTATTTTTTATCCATAATGTTGAATGTGTTAAATTTCTTCAACTTTTTGACATGAAAAATCTCAGGTTAATGCTAAAAACTGCCACAAAACAATGTTGTTTGATTTAAAAAAGAAATGGTCTATTGAGTTGTCATGAAAGTACATGCCAATTTATAGTCGTTAATGTTTCAACACGTTAGAAGACGTCAAATTAATCGACAAATATAAAATGCTTGCATTAGAGAACACTTCAAAATATCTCTTGGGAAAGAAAGTTAAAAATTACTTAATTCATGTCAACTTTGAATCTTTATGAAAATGGAAGATAAGATGCATTTTAGACATTTGATGCCTTTTTTATTACCGTGAAGTCAAAAAGACTCTAAAAACAAAAAAAAAGTATGTGCTGTTTACGGTGAAGGTGCTTTAGCTGACAGAACTGTAGGAAAGTGGTTCCCTAAATTTAGAGTTTGTGATTGTAGCCTTATTGATGAAGAACTCTATAGATGACGACCCGATCATAACATTGATTCAGAATAACCTGCATTATACAACGCGAGAATTGACAGAAACACTAAAATACATTTACCAAAATCCAGTATTCGTAAGCACTTAGGGAAGCTTGGGTACTCAAATTTCTACAATATTTGTGTACTACATGATCATAGTGAGAAGAATCTTTTGGGTTGAATTTCTATCTATCATTTTTCTTTTTAAACACAATGAAAATTCACCCTTTTTTAAGAAAATCGTGTCGGGTGATGAGAAATGGATCGTTTACAACAATGTCCAGCAAAAGAAATTTTGGGGTGACATGAGTCAACTTTAGCCACTCCAAAAGCAGGTCTTTATCCTAAGAAAGTTATGTTGTGCATTTGGTGGAATTGGAAAGAAATCCTGTCCGATGAGCTTCTACCAATCAATCAGTTGATTCTGAAAACTACTGTTCGCAACTAGACGAATTAAAGGCAACAATGCAAGATAAATGAAAACAGGAAAATGGCGATCAGGAAAGGTGTCGTTTTACATCAGGATAATGCATAATCTCACTTTTCTTTGGCGACCTGGCAAAAACTTTTGCAGCTTAGCTGTGATGTGCTACCCCACTCGTTATATTCATCAGACATTACTCCCTTCGAATTTTCATTTATTCAGGTCCTTGCAAAATGATTTCAATGGTAAAAATTTAAATTCTTTGGATGAACTAAAAAAAAAAAACAGCTTAATAAGTTCTTTGTCAAGAAACCACAGAATTTCTGGGAAGACGGATTCTTGAAGTTGAAGAAAAAGTAAAAAACGGCTGTGCAACAAAATGGTTAATATTTATTTGAATAAATATTTAATGGCATTGTTTCGTTTTGTGTTTTAATTTCTCTTAAAAATCAGCATGAACTTTCCGAATAATCCGATATTATGACATGTCTCTAAATTGTATTTAAATACGTTGTATTCAATTTTTCGAGTTGAATTGTTCATCTATATTGCATATGATCCATTATTGGGCATAATTAGGTTAGAATAAAATTTGTATTTTATCTGAATATTGCCTTATAAAAATGGAGACATAGTAGAATGGGGTGGGATCTCTAATCCTAGATTCAGGGTGTCTATAACATAGATTTGGTGGGGGGCCTACAACATCCTTGCTCCGGCCCTGAGTGAGACAATCTTGAAACTATAACTAAGCATTTTAAACGTAATATTCTTTTTGCCGTCCCACCATCTGTTGCTGCTGTTAAAAACATGATCCAACAAAAGCTTAATAAGTCATTTGATGAGGAATTTGAAATCTGACCAAATAGAAAAATGAAAGCAAATGAAAGATCAAAGTAGAAGTAGCAACAAGGACTGCCACTGACTGGTAAAGGAAGTAGTCAGTACAAACGTCACTTGTTAAAAGCCAGTTGAGTGTCTCCAAGAAAATAGTGCTAAACAATTTTCTCAGCTTCACCATAACTATTAACCAAGTTCCATACTTTAATATGATATCTCCACTTGTGGTGGTGGTTGCCAAGAAAATCCCTAAGGCTCATGCAGATAGGCTAAGATGGAAAATGAGGCACACTAGAAAAGTTAAACCTCCCAACATCACAAGGAAGAAAACGTTGATCATCAAAACCCTACAAAGTGATACGTTTCATTAAATTGCCAACAGACAATGATAACACCGCAAAGATTATAGACAAGTTGGAATAAAAAATTAGCAAGCCTAGTTGGGTGTGTATGTGTATGTCTATGTATGTGTGTGTGGGGGGGGGGTAGTTTATAGGGATAAGAAATTAAAAACTAAAAACATTTTGGAAAAACCCAAAGTAAAATTGCACACACTCAAAAGTGGATTCAAATGACTATTCACAAGTCAGTGCGAAAAACAAATTCTGAATCCTGATTGGATTAAAAACAGCAAATTCATATATGACGTATTTTCATGCTTAGATGTGAAAAGGCTCGCTGGAGCCGTCATCATGAGAAGTTTCACTATTCAAACCACGACGCTAACCTGTCAAAGTCCGTCAGATGCAAGCAGTAGCTGACAACATCTCACCCTGTAAAGAAGAAACTTCAAGCTGACTTGTCCTCAATGCCAATTTTCTTTTCTTCTTTTTCACTCCACGCCAACCTGTACATAGGTCACGCCACAGTTTCATTCGCCTTCTTCTTCCAACGTCCTTTTCTTCATTTTCACACCACACCGCTAAAGAAGACACCAGCAACACCAAAATGGACGTGTTAAGTACAACGTCTTTATTTGTTTGCACTAAGCATTAAGGTCACCAATGAGTTGTTAGTGTTTGAAGAATTAGTCAGTTAACTGTCATGTATGACGCAGAAGATTTTTTTCCACAGTAGGTTGTCAATACTTTCTACGGTAGACTGGTTGCCAACCAAGGCTATAGAACCCAATCTGTCGTGCTATTTAACCCATAGCTGAAGAAAGAGGTGGCGGGTTAGTACCTTTCCCAGGGTATCTGCATGTAAACAAATACAATGAATTCAACTGGAATTGGAACTAACCTCTTTGATTTTTTGTTCCGAGCCCATATCCACTAAATCATAAGTACACATCAAAGTTAAAATAATGAATCAGTTTATTGCTGTTATTTAAAGGAAAATTTTGTCTTTACTTGAGTTGATAACAAGTTTATTGTTGGTTATTGTAGTTGTCGGCTGATGAAACCAGGTCAGGATTTATTAATGAAATGCAAGTAACAGGAAATGGAGTAGGTAAATAAGGGAGGCCTTTGTGTTTGAATCTTGGAAGAAATCATTTTGGTGGAGATGAATTTATGTAAGTGTTTGTTAAGTGTTTATTTGTAAAATTATCTGAGCCCTTCACTTCCCAATCCTTGTTTTGTTCTCATAAAGCGGATCACAGAGGAGACTATGTATGGGAGAAACAGATCGGTCAAAATATTTTCTGTGTAAGTTTTGCTTGGCCAGAAATAGAATCCATAAAGTAATAAAATTGTCATTTCAGTCCATTACTTACTCATGACCCAATGTAGTAGACAGTTCCCTAAACATCCTCATGTCAAATGATTCATTATAAGGGCCAAGCAAAGTAAAATAGTTTATTTCATTGAAAGTTTTCATGCTGCTGATCATTAGTGCAAAAAAATAAAAAATAAAAATAACTTATTAGATTTAAAACTTCCATTTTGAATCCATTAGAAAAGATTTCCATTCATTGTTTTAAATTTTAAAATTTAAATTTTAAATTTTTAGTACCTTTGTGGTAAGTACGTAAATAAATGCTGGTGGCTGGAGTAGAATTTTGAAATATTCACTCTTAATTTATACTGACACTTTTATTGCTTTTTTTGATTATGCGGCACCTTAAATAAAACTTTCTATAAGACAGCCCCTGGCTGTCAACCTTCCTGGCCTTTAGTCGATTCCCCCCACATTGTGTTGTTTATCTTGGATTATTTAAAGCAGGATTGCTTATTATCCCTTGACAAGGCTGGTCCAGACATGCAAGTGATTGGTATATAATGAAAACCAGATTTGAGACCCCAATGACATGGTGTAGATTTTGCATATATTTATTTATATCGAATAAATACAAGATTACAAGCAAGTTAAAGTAAGTAACAAAAAAGAAATATCAGTTGACTGGTATTTCAATAACGCAATAATATTCATATTGTATTATTTCCATGGGACAATGGTTTATTCAACTACCGGTTGGTTGAATTTGGACTGACTGTCTCTTGCAATATCTCTCTTTCCTGTGCTTCTTTCTAGCAGCAGACCTTGTTTCAGTTCAACCATATTATTCAAACCACCATTCAAATCTCGTTCTAACTTCTCATCCCAAACACGGGGACCAAACTCACTAATTTCATCTTGCACCCTGGATTTGTTAAACACGCACCCAGACCAGGGTGGAAAAGTTATGTATGGGGGTTCTATTCCTCTCACTGTATAACTCTTACCAGCTCAAAATGAAAACAATTATATTTAATCATTTCAACTTCCAGTAGAAAAGGAGAAAAACCCACTTCCTGTTATTATCTGGCTGTTCGCACCAGCTGTCCTGTTAATCAGTACATAAGACAGTATTTTGACCTAGGGCCGCATATCGTCAAAACCCATTGACAAATATTTTGACTGGAATTAGGTAACTAACTTTGAAAAATTTTACTTGCTTCTCTCGACAAAAGAATTTTGTACTCAGTGATTCCTGTATCTGTATTTTCCACTTGTTGACATTTCAGGTATTTTACCCAACAAAAATAATTGTATTTTTCAATTTTAGAAAAATCTTTTAAATCACTTAAAATTAATACCAGCCATCTGAAAATAGGGTTACACTTCTAGCTCCAATAATGTCATTTTTCATTGCTATTTCAAGAATTTATAAAAATCTGAAAGCAATTATATTTTAGCATAGAAGCTAATGCTTTCTCTGGCTGCCATGTTTAAAAGTTGGCAACTTATTTTAAACTCTGGAAATGTCTCCAATTACATTGAAAGAGATTACTATTGAGATTGTTCTCGTTCCATGTGTCATGCTACTTCCTGATGTTTTAAGTATTTTCATTTAACCCAACACTCAAGGAAATATAGCCCAGTAGATAAAAGCATTGGTTGGCTCCAGAGATTTGACACAAAGGGTTAGGAGTTCAGTACCTGGATATGGATACAACAGTGGTGAAGAAAAAATTTAGAGAGTTCAGTTAAAAAGATAACTAAGATGTCCAGAAGTAGCATTACTCATGGAACTAGAACAATCTATTCTAGTGATCAAAATAAAGGGTTCAGCTCAAAATTCTAATCACCTGAAGATGGTCAGAGCATACAATGTCTGAAATGTCATAAATATGGCAACAAAGATAAAGATAACAGTCTGAACAATGTAAATAACGTAGAAAATTACAGCTCCTCATCTCAGAAATATAGACACAAATTGAAGGTGAATATGGCAACAAAGATGAGGTCAACAGCCCTAACAATGTTAATCATGTAAATAATTACAATTACTCATCTCAGAAATAGAGGCACCTGTTGAATATGAATATAGCAACAAAGATGAGGAAAACAGCCCTAACAATGTAAATCATGTAAATAATTACAATTCCTCATCTCAGAAATATAGAGAAACATTAAAAGAATTATCAATAAATTTCAACTAGTGTTGTGAAAATTTTGAAGAGCTTAGAATACCTGCTGCACTTTTATGAGTTTGGAGACAACTGATAAGACTAGCGAAGATGAAAAATGACGCTGATTTGTAAAGTGCCTTTAATCATGTTTTACCAGCTCTCATCAACATAATTAACGACATTTAGTTTAATCGAGTCGTATAACAAATTTGAATTGCAAACAGGTTTACAATAGAAAGCATCTGTTCTGATGCTATTCTTTGTTTATTATCATTTTTATTATATTAAAAGGGACGAGTGCCATAAAAAATGACATCAAAATTTTTATGCTGATATGTCGTCAAAAATGATGGTAAAATATTTACGCCGATATGCGTTCTAAAATGATGACAAAATATTGATATTGATATTGATATGCCATCTAAAATTTCAACAGCATATATATTATTGTACCTGCTATTGAGTATCTTACATTAAGACATAAGAAAACAAAAATAATGCAAACCCCTGAGACGACAGAAGGAATATATATATACTAGCAGTATAGCCCGGCACTGCTCGGGTGTAATGAAACCTTTTATATATACACACAAACACCTTACCTTTTATATATATATATTATCGATTTTCTGCACTATTGTAAGAACTGCAACCTTGAAACTTCTGAATATCATTTCTTATGTCTTTGTCTATGAGTGTATCAAATTTGATTAAAATCGGACCACTCCTTCTATAACACGATTTTTTCGATTATCGATTTTCGATATTTATCTGGTGTACCTCGACACAAAACCTAGCTAAGAACACTCGCAGACACTTATAGTACAACTGTGTAAATTTTCAAGAAAATCGGTTCAGCCGTTTTGGAGTCTATAGGTAACGGACACACACACACACACACACACGCACATATACACACACAGACAAAGTTCCATTTATAAATAAGTTTATATATATGTGTGCGTATGTGTATGTATGTGTGTGTGTATGTATGTATGTATGTATGTGTGTGACACTATATATATATATATATATATATATATATATATATATAACACATATATATATATATAACATAGACGGAGAGGATAATTCCAAAAATCTATGTAATATAAATAATTAAAGAGACCTATATAGAGAGCTCAATGGATATTATCCAGATCAATATGGTATACTTAAAGGAAAAATCTATTTAATATAAAATATTTTAAGAGATCTATATAGAGAGCTCAACTGATATTATCCAGAGCATTGTGATATATGTATAGGAAAAATCAACATATTATCTAAAGTGCTTATAAATTATAATTTATTTTGACGAAATGAATTATAGTTTATTACTACTTCAGATGATATGTTGAGTTTTCCTTTATACACACATATATAATAATAATTATATTATATATAGTAGTGAAGAATATATATATATCTCACACCCTGATTGAGCACTCTGGAAGAATGGTAGACTTTGAAAAACAGTAGCTACTCTGGCATGTACGCATCGCTCATTCAGTAATGGATTAGAGCACTCTGGCTATTGGGCGGGTATAATGACAATATACATGCTAAAAAGTTTGCCTTCTTCTACCGAACACCCATAGCCCAAAGGCAGAATCGCCGACTGACGCCAATTCGGTCAGGTTTCAATGCTGGGTTAAAAGCAATCAGAGTCTAACCATACTGATGAGCTGTGATACAGCGAAACAGATCTGTCTGCGGATGACTATATATATATATATATACACACAAATAAATATATATATATCCTCTCTGTTATAATATAGACGATTGTGTATTTATTTGTATATATATATATATATATACAAATAAATACGCAACAGTCTTTATTATAACAGAGAGGATATATATGTATATATATATATATATATATATATATATATATATATATACATATTCTTCACTACTCGGTGATATAATTATTACAGAAAATAAAATAATAAGGCCATGTTAAAGAGCAAACATGCAGCAAAAGCTTTCATAACTGGTAGTAAAGTTTAATTACTGGTAGTAAAGAGAATGAAATGAACTGACACTGCCTTGTTATTGTCTCTCTAAGGAATTGAGTCAACTCTGCCTTACTGTTGTATCTTTCTCCATAAGAGGAGGGAAATATATATATATATATATATATATATAACAAGCGTTTTGTTTTATATATTCAAATGTAAATCATTTTCACAACAATAAGTCAAGATATAACAAACGTTTTTTTTTTCTCAATTGGAGTAGATAGACTAAACTATCGCCCGGTTCACACTCCACCCACATCTATTGAACAGGTGAAGAGGCTCATCCCTTGTTTCCTGTTTAGGATGTGGTTTCCGGTTTTCTCTTTTCCAATCTTACTCATACATAGCCCCCTGCGCATCAGTGGCGTTACCGCCTAGCTTGGGGTGATATGATTAAAAAAAAAAAATTTTCACAACAATAAGTCAATATTGATGAGGTAAAATCTCGAATAATAAAAATTTCTGTCACAATGTAAATTAAATTATTTTTGAAATAAAAAACAAGTTTAATTATAATTATATAAATATGTGTGTGTGTGTGTGTGTTTTATTTTTTTTAATTCATCCTGATGATATTGCTTGCCCCTTTCACCGAACCAAATTATGTCAAATTTTTGCCCCCGACTGATGCAAAGATTGAAGTTACTTAACTGGTTTTAAGGAGTCAACTCACTTTAATACTTTTCTAGATTTGCTTGAAATGTTAAATTAAAATCTTTCTTCAAGTCACTCTACAAAGGCACAACCAACTCTAGTGAGCAAAATGTGGTTCACTTAAGTGCCATAAATGATACACACTTTGGGTGATCATGTCTCTTTCGAGACATGACTGACTGGGCAGAAGATTATCCTGCAATAGGTTACCATTACTTTCTGCAGACTGATTGCCAGCCAGGGCTATAGAACCCAATCTGTCCTGTTATTTAACCCATAACTGGAGCGAAGAGACAGATTAATACTTTTCCCAAGGGTATTTGTGCATAAGTGAATGCAAGGATTTCAACTGGAATTTGAACTCGGCTCCCCGATTTCTCGTTCAAAGTCAGTATCTCCTGCACAACAACGCACATCCACATGGTTACACTATTAAAAACCACTTTTATGTTGTAATATTTAGTTCTGCTCACTTGTACATTGTAATATGCTTGTCGAAACTCTATAGTTCATCTAAAGACGGTTCAGCCTCTTATTTCCTGTTTTAGAAACAACAAAGTTTGGCTCTATTTTTTTTACTGTGGAGAATTCTGTTTCTCTGACTTCTTTGCTTAGTTTCCTGGGATGGTGACTTTTTACATACAAAAAATGTTTAAGGCCTTTCTTAACAGAGAATCAAAATTCAAATCAAACTTTGTGCATGTTATCAGTGTTCTACCCACGCTCAGTATGGGTCACTAGGGCATCCAAAAGCGGGAAATTCATGTTGTCCTCTTTTTCCATTGAAATCTTTAGAGATATTCTAATTGAATTCACATGATCTAACAAAACCTGTACATCCACTCGGTTGGATTAGATTATAAAAGAATCATCCACATGCTTAAAGGCTTCACTCAAGTAAAAGATAAGGCCAGATTTTTCAAAAAGTACATGTTGAAAATCACGGGAAATGAGTGGCTTGCATTTCTGGAAATTGACTGAGCTGGTCACAGTATTAGTGTAACAGAGTTATTGATGTAGATTTTACAAGTAAATGAATCCTTACCTGCTGACAAGTTCAAATGAATATTGCTGTGGCTGTAATTTACCAAGCAGAGTAAATTACAAATGGCTGAGTGAGGAATGTAACTAGCATAGATTTTACAAGTAGGTAAACCTATATCTGGTGGACACTTGGAATAGGAATTAACTTGCGAAGTTAATGTGATAAAGAAGGTAAGGTAATTTGGATTTTACTAATATGCCAGCAGAAAATGGAGTTGTAGGATTCACTAATTTGAACAAAAAATGACATTTGAACATAAAATTATGTTTCACAAGATAAAATGATGAAAGCACAAAAAACCAGGTTTTTGAATTTCATTGAGACAAAAGAATTTCAGCAAAAATGTTAGTGTAAAGAAAAATTGTGAATTCTTGTTGAGAAACCACACAAAATAATAAATAACAAAAACAGATATGGAAATAGAAAATGTAAATTATATTGAACAAAAATATACAAATGGAACACTGGTTAGTCAATTCAGGAATACTAGTAATACTGTTAGTTGGAATCAATATATACAATCTTGTAGTGAAGAAGTATGTCCGGGTAATGAGTCTAAATCCAAAACACTCCAACTTAATACGAACCAACTTGCTGACCAACTAACTCCTTACTGACTCTCTAACTACTACTCTGCCATTCTCTGTATAGACAGAATTATATGTACACATTAGACGAGTCCATTCTTATGTGCAAAAAGGGGTGATCCCCAACAAAAATAATCAGGCTAAAAATGTTAGTGTAAAGAAACATGATCAGGCTAAAATGTTAGTGTAAAGAAAAATAATCAGGATAAAATGTTAGTGTAAAGAAAAATAATTAGGATAAAATGTTAGTGTAAAGAAAAATAATCAGGATAAAATGTTAGTGTAAAGAAAAATAATCAGGATAAAATGATAGTGTAAAAAAATAATCAGGCTAAAAATAACTACCTATATTGCAGTTTCATCAATGAAAGAATGAAGAAAATTTAGGGTTATTTGGACGAGTTCATCTGTGCTTCTTTGTCTTCTAAAATTTTGCAAAGTGATAATAACAAAAGAACCATTCTATTTTCATTTAAAATTATCCACTTGGCAATAAATACTAAAAAATAGTATGAAATACATCATTTTTTAAAACACTTGGTGGGGGGCTAATAATTATGGCCGGTAGTGTATACTTTGTGTTATGATTTTTATAAGTTATGTTCTTTTACTTCCCATTTTTCTTACAACTTTATTATTGCTTCTATGTTCTGTCCATGGTATTCTCAGTATCTTTCTGTAGAGCCATATCTCTGTTTCAATTCTCCTCTTCATCTGTGAGGAAATTGTCTATTTTGAAAGTTTCTTCTGTCTTTTTATTGTAATTCGCTTGCATTCCTGATGATCTTTCAACCAACTTCACCTGACTTCCTCAAAATAAAAATATAAACATCTCAGCAGGAAAGATCAAATGACCAAATCAGACGCCCAAACAAGAAGGTGATGAAGAGATTGTTATATCAGTTACATTTTTTGTTTACCATCTTTTTCAAAAAAAGCAAAAAAGATGTGATACGTGTAAGATATTCTCTTGAGACAATCTTATTCACTAATGTTTCTTTAAGGTTTTCCACTTTGAATTACAAACAATTTCTAAACTCTCACATTATGCATTGTACAATTACAGAAGGTTGTAGAATGAATTGGCTGAAATGTCATGTTAACAACAAAATAAACAAAAGAAAAAGAATGAGTCTAAGCAACTCTTAGAAAAATAATGACTCTTTTCAAATTTGTGTGAGTGTAAATTCATCTTTTACAACCTAGATTCTCCAAGTCATCATGTTATAACCTGATTCACATCAATAAAGCATCTACAATGATAGAAAAGTTCTCTGCGGTGGCAAGTGTTTACATGTTTTGGAATCTGAAATCAGTTCTCAGAGAAGATTGAAGCTTATGTTTGTATCAGATTATATGAATGTGTATCAGTGCTTTTATTGAGTACAAAGTTGAGAAGACTGGCAGTGGGACAAGACACATATTGGAAAGTTTTCGGTCAATTTCTGTAACATATCTACAAAATAATACGAGTGAATAATGACAGAATTGAAAACAATGTCACCTTCACTCAAATGCGGCAGAATCAAATCTTTCTGATGTTGAGGCTAAAATAGGATTTTATTTGTTTTCATTGCTTATTGTGAAAATATTTCTATATGCTTTTACACATTTGTTTACTATAATCTTCATAAGCTGATTAATGGTGTCCAACATTGAAAAATATTTATTATTAAACTAAAAAGATGGTGGGATGATTTTGAATTTTCGAATGAACGTCCTTTATAGAAATAGTCATCTTCATTTTAATTTACAGTGAAAAATTTTTTTTAATTATAAAAACACATATTGAAATTTATCTGAAAATTAAGAAATAAAGAGGAAAAAACATTTATACTTTTATATTTTTTCTTGTATGCTCTACAGGGTAGAACTTAGAACATTCGGCTAACATACAGATTCATGGATAGATACTGATATGGCTCAATGAAAATTTTTATGTAGGATCAAATTTCTAATTAATAACTAATGACTTAAATATACAATGTGTTATGAAAAACAATTAGGTTTTATAATAGAACTGATTGATTCTATAAAGAGAAATAGAATAACCATTAAGTATAGAAAGACAAGACCTGAAAAGATAAAGCCTTGTACATAAGGCTTACGGCCATATCACGTTGAATACACCAGTTCTCGCTCGATCACCGAAGTTAAGCAACGTTGAGCCTGGTCAGTACTTAGATGGTTGACTGCTTGGGAATACCAGGTGCTGTAAGCGCATAGTGACGGAGATGCGTGCTTACGGCTATATCACATTGAATACACCGGTTCTCGCTCAATCACCGAAGTTAAGCAACGTTGAGCCTGGTCAGTACTTAGATGGGTGACCAGGTGCTGTAAGCATCTAATGACGGATGTGCGTTGTGGTGCAGTGGATATCGGCTCGGAAAAAGAAATCGGTGAGCCGAGTTCAAATTCCAGTTGAATACCCTGCATTCACTTAAGCACTGGTACCCTTGGGAAAGGTATTAATCCATCCCTTCCCTCCAGTTATGGGTTAAATAACAGGGTAGGACTTGGGGACCCTGGCCTTAAAAACAAATCCCAATGAATCTTGATACTCAAAAAAGAAAATAGTATTTTTATTAGACACAAAACTTAGATAAAAACAATAAATTGTTGAAAGAAAAAAGGTATTACCAGCAATAAATAAATAAAAATTTAGTTGGCAATAAATGACTCGCCGAGGTTAATATGCCATAAAAACAAAACAACCAACCAACTTTTATGCTCTGAGTTTCTTAAGGGGCATGGGTGGTTATGGTCTACCACAGCTTCCTTCCTATTTTTTGTAGGTCTAAACCAAAGTTTCTTAATCAGGAGTTTTTAAGCAGGGAAGAATTTCAGGGTTTCAGGGGTGGGAGGGAAAAAAATCTTTTAATTTTTCTTTTTTATTTACAGAATTTCATTTACTGAATAACAATACCCTGGAATTCTACTGAATTTTTTTTAGTGAATTATTTTATTTATGCACTTTTTGAATCAAACAATCTTAGAAAGATGGGTCAGTCATTAAATGCCATACGTGAAACACGCTTGGGCGATCATGTCTTGAAAGAGACATGACTGACTGGGCAGAAGATTATCCCGCAGTAGGTTGCCATTGCTTCCTGCAGTAGACTGGTTGCCAGCCAAGGCTATAGAACCTAATCTGTCCTATTATTTGATTTATAGCTAGAGGGGAAAGAAATGTATTATATTATTAAGTAGTAATTAGTGGGGGATCAGTTTATTACTTCATAAAAATATAAAACCGATCCCCCACTTTATGCCCGGTAAAAGCCTGAATCATGTTTTCAACTATTATATTGTCAGTCAGTTAAGTGCCATACATGATACATGCTTTGGGTGATCATGTCTCGAAAGAGACATGACTGACTGGGCAGAAGATTATCCAGTAATAGGTTGCCATTACTTTCTGCCGAAGACTGATTGCCAGCCAAGGCTTTAGAACCCAATCTGTCCTATTTTTTGACCCATAACTGGAGGGAAGAGACGGATTAATACCTTTCCCAAGGGTATTTGCACATAAGTGAATGCAAGGAATTCAACTGGAATTCAAACTCAGCTCCCCGATTTCTCGTTCCAAGCCGATATCCACTGCACCACAACAAAGATGGGTAATGACCTATAATGAAAAGATGGGGATTGAATAAAACGAGTGCATTGAGAATCACCAATCGAAATAATGTTTGTTTCTATACCGTCCTTCTCAGTCTTTGCTCAGCCATCAGTGTGTCCGATGAGTGTTAAATTTTTCCATAGAGGTTGATATGCCGCTTAACAAAAACAACCAAATGACCAAGATGAAAGAACTCTTTCATGACATCAATTCATACAATTTCCTACAATTTCTTAAATTGAACTGTATTTCAAAATATAATTTGTAATTCTCACAAACATGTGAATGCACAAAAGCTGAGCATCATCTACCATGTATTCAATTGTGAAAGCAGAATAACATATATTTATTACTTCAAAGGTTCCAAGAAAATAAAATTTTGGTATTAAATGACCCATAAGGTGTTGATATGCTGTTAAACAAACAAATCAATTAATACTTCCTGGTAGCCATCTTTTGCTATTTCAATACACTTTCAGATATGTGAGTCTCATCTTCCATCATTTGTTACAACACTATTCATATAATTAAATTGATTCTAATATCTCCAATTCATACCTCACATCATTGGGATTGTAACTCTTACTGATGATCATACATTCTGTCTTTTTACAATTAATAGTTAGTCTTTTTATCTCCCTTTTCTTTACTACTTTGTTTAGATGTTCATGCAGTTTTATTTCTGAATCTACCCTCAACATATTATCATTTGTGTATCTTACGTTGTAGTGATTTTGCCCACCAATAATAAATCCAGGTTGGTATTCTAGTTATCTTACTATTGACTAACTATTGACTTAGTATTGATTTACTAATTTACTTTTAACTTGTTGTATCGACTAAATAAATTCTTTGAAAAGAAACATGCCTCTTTCTATTTTTGTTATCTTGTTCAACTCGTTTTTATCTGTACGTAAATTTTTAAAAAATTTTTATATAATTGTTTCATCCCAAGCAAGGCAGTCCTGCCACTGGTGTACAGAGGATTACAGTAAGAAAAAAAGAAAGAAAGAAACAGAGAAGAAGTTACCGGGAATATCAGAGAAAGGACAAAGGAAAGTTGGGAATCCAGAAGATAGAAAAGGCAATTGAGACATTGCAGTTAAAGTTTTAGAAATTGTAGCTATCAGAGAAGCAAATATACGGAAGGGAGTTCCACAAGTGGGAAGCGTGAAAGAAGAAACTACTTGAGTAGAAGAGGTGGTTACATTTGACTAATTTGACAGTAACAGTGTGGAACCTAATTGCCAATCCAGTAGCATGGGTAAATTCATGCAGTCGAGGCAACAGGGAAAGAAGCTCATCAGCTGTGATTAATATTTGTAGAAAAGACAGAGGGAAGCCACATTGCGTTGTGAAAAAGTGACTGAAGTTAAGCTGTTATATTGGGATCAATTACAGTGTAGATCCTCCTTTGAATTTTGTCCAGTTGTTTCTAGTAAATGTTGAAGATTATTAGATTATTCTAATATATTCTCCAAATAAAACAAGTTTTCCTTGCAGCTCAGATAAATCTGTCATATTTTATCAAATGCTTTTGTGTAATCTATGAAACGTAGATCTATATTTACATCGCTTGATCTCATAACAGGCCTGATAATAAGGATAGCATTGTTGTTCCAGTGTCTTGAACAACACCACACTGTTCTTTTCTCTATTTCCAGTCTAATTCTGATACAAGCTCTTGCCGCCATTAGAATCTGGATATACTTAATTATATGACTCATTAAGCTGTTTACTCAATTCAGTTGCACTTGGCTTCTCAGGCATCACTATGAAGATGAATATATACACACACACACACACACACACACATATATATATACTAGCAGTATAGCCCAGCGTTGCTCAGGTGTAATGAAAGCTTTATAACTAATCCATGGTCCTGGAGCTCAGACTCTTTGGGCGTTGGCATGAAAGACTAAAAAGCAATAGTTGTTTCCAGTTAAAGCAAAACTGTAGACTGAAAGAAAAATGAATGGGTGTAAGTCAAATTTGCATTTCCTGGTATCGATATCAAATAATTTTTTTCGTCATAAACTGAATTTTGAAGGCTAAATAAGTCTTCTGAGTAAATGGTATCATGGCTGAGACAAAGAACCACAATTATATCTACTTAGAGCCAAAACTGAAGCAAAAACTAAAATAAAAGGGCTGAAAAAATATACAGACATAGAGGCAGATAAACAGACACACACACAAACATTTTGCTTTATATATATATATATATATATATATATATATTATCGATTTTCTGCACTATTGTAAGAACTGCAACCTTGAAACTTCTGAATATCGTTTCTTATGTCTTTGTCTATGAGTGTATCAAGTTTCTTATGTCTTTGTCTATGAGTGTATCAAATTTCATTAAAATCAGACCACTCCTTCTATAACACGATTTTTTCGATTATCGATTTTCAATATTTATCGGAGGTACCTTGCCACAAAACCTAACTAAGAACACTTGCAGATGCTTATAGTACAACTGTGTAAATTTTCAAGAAAATCGGTTCAGCCGTTTCAGAGTCTATAGGTAACGGACACAAACACACAGACAAACACAGACACACATACACACGCACAGAGACAAAGTTCCATTTATAAATAAGTTTAGATACACACACCCACACACACACATACACACATTTAATTGGAGTAGATAGACTGAACTATCATCCGGTTCACACTCCACCCACGTCTATTGAACAGGTGTAGAGGCTCATCCCTTGTTCCCTGTTTAGGATGTGGTTTCCGGCTTTCTCTTTTCCAATCTTTTCACTCTTACATAGCCCCCTGCACACCAGTGGCCTTACCGCCTTGCCCGGGTTGATAAGATTAAAAAATATATATATATATATAACATGTTAAAATTTCCCTTCTCTGATTCCATGCACCTATAGCTTAGGGGGTAGCAACTCCAACTGACACCAAATTGATCAAGTTTCGATCCCGGCCAGAAGGAAGTGGATGTGTCTAGCCACACTGATGAGCTGTGATACAGCAAAACAGGCATGTATGTGGATGACTAATATATATATATATATATATATATATATATATATATATATATATTTCATGTATTATTTCAGTGTATGGAGGCATGGTGGAGTAATAGCTAGCAGCTTAGATTGAGGAATTGGAGAGCCGAGTTCGAATTTCAGTCGGATTCATTACATTCACTTATACGCTAATACCCTTGGGAAAGGTATGAATCCATCTCTTCTCCCCCTAGCTATGGGTAAATAGCAGAACAGACCAGGTTCTATAGCCTTGGGCGGCAACCAGTCTAGGAAAAGGAAAACTTTGAATTTAAACAATCCTAGAGAGGGTTGGGTTCTGTCAGGCTGTCAGACCCAAAGAAATACCACTTTTACTGGATGTGGATTATTTCAGTAATCGTGTCAATTCCTAAATTCTCTAAGACTGATAGAATCTCTGTTACAATTCCATCTGGTCCCATTCCTTTATTTCTGTTTATCTTTGCTGGTGCTGATCTTACCTCGGATTTTAATATTGCAGCTCCTTCCCTGTTTTTATATGCCGTAGGCTTCTCTGTTGTTGTGGCAGAGTTCTCTAATGCATTCATTCCATATGCAAAGTATCTTTTGCTTCTCTATTATGAGCATTCTTTATTATATTTTATGCACCTTGTTAAGGACCATTTTTTTGTCCTGTTATTTCTTTCAACATTTAATGCTGTCTTGTTGTATAGGTCTGCAGTTTTACTATCTCTGCACACTTCTTGTTGAGACATTCATTTTTTGTTTGTTTGCATTTGTAACTAATGTTTTTTATCATATAGTCTATCTTCTGTGCCATTTCTTGGCATTGTTCACTGTTTCTTTTTTGATCAGCTTGATCATTTAATCTCTCATCCACTACGACTTGTTTCTCTTCTCTTGAGAAGATCTTATTCACTGATGTTACTATAGTTTGCTTTAAGGTTTTCCACTTTGAATTACAGACAACTTCTAAACTCTGATATGTGCACTTAACTGTATCAGCATACTTCAATATTTTCCATTTGAAAATATTTATAAGGAATTGCACAAAATCTACAAGACAACTTAGCAGTTTAGGAATATCACTGAGTAATTGAATATATTTTGAAAGTTAAGTAAGAAAAAATCATGTTACACACAATTTTAATGTATGAATTTGATTTGTTGTATATTAAATCATAAATGGGTAAATATGATAAAAAAGAATTTTCCTAAACTTTCTAGAATTCCTTAAAAGGTAAATTTTCACCTTTTTCCTATCTTTGTGACTTTGTGAATTTGTGACTTTTTATGTTTACTGATGGTTTGTATGGAGAAAAGTAATATAAATGGTTCTCTGGTTAAATAAAAACTGGTTTCGCCCTTTTTTATTACTACTGAATAACAAAAAAAGACATTCTTTTTCTGCATTTAAACAGAATCAGGTTTAGGATACAATAGGGAAGAGTGTAATATTAGTAAATTCTATTACTTCAAATGGATAAACTTCTACTGTAGGAATAGCTAATGTTTCAAGCACACCATAGATAGGTAGGTAATGAATCAGTACCTTTGACAGCAGAGTCAATATACTTAAGAGATGCTTTAGAAAGCAAATATATTCATATGTAGGTAGGTCAGTAAGATTTGATGGAAATGATTAATGGTCAAAGTCTTTTTTCTCATTTATGTAAGGAAGTGAAAGCATTTCTTTTCAACTGTTTCATTAGACCGGTTTTTAGTGAAACTTGATTGGTCAGAGAAACACAAGAAATCAATCTGATTGGCTGTCTCAGTTGACTGGATATATGGAAGAAAATATTTTGTTATTATTCTCTGTATGACTTATAATCGAATGAAAAATAAAATCAAAAAGAAGGGAAATAGTTTGTTTATTTGATTATCCAATTTTAATAAAAGTTATTATTTTGTATTTTTTTCTTTTCTATTATAAATAATTTATAATAGATGCAGTGCAATGTATTTAAAAAAATATATTTAGGAAAACCATTGCTTTCTTAATTTATTGAAGAGAAAAATAAATAGGGAATACTTATTAGAGAAATTAATTGGGAGAGAAAAAAAGAGAGAGAGTGTTGATATTTTCCTTTTCTCTCTCAATATATATATATATATATATATATAGAGAGAGAGAGAGAGACGTTTTCATACAAACTTTTATGTTCGGTACAAGTCTCTTAGGTAACATTTTAGTAAATGCTCACCACTGGTCAATAAAAATGAAAGAAGAAAAATTCAATATCAGAAGTACAATTTTATTAAAATAAGAATTATCTGACTAATATATACAAATCTAACAATTTGACACCAAAGTAAATTAAAATACAAATGTAAAATACGTCAAAATAAAAATAAAAAATAACAAAACAGTTACTTACTGGTACTTTTCTGGAAAAGTCTTTTAAATAAATAATTAACATTGATACACCATATCTTTGAACAAAAAAAAATATATATATTTTAACAGTTTATATATATATATATATATTGAATATTCTTTGTTCTCTAAAGAATAAAAAAAGTAAACTCTGACAGGACAATACCTACTTTCCAAATAAAATAACTTTGCACTCATCCGAATATTCTCCCTTTTTTCTTTAAATATGAAGAAATGAATTTACAAATTTGAGTGAAACAGCTCTCACTTTTGAATATTCACTGCTCTCCAGAGAAACAGAAAAATCCTATTGCATTATTATTATTATTATTATTATTATTATTAATAATAATAATGCTGTCTTTACTTTTAACCTTTTTTGTTTAATGGAAGCATAATTAATAAATAAAAAAAAGCCAACTCTTAATAATATCAGCTACAAAAACGGGAACAATGCGCTTACCATGTTCAGAATATAAAACAAAAACAAAACACTACATACATGCATAAACACTATGCATATTCAGTTACACATAAAATAAAATCTATCCTTGATAATGGCTAAAAGTATAGCCGAAAGCTTGAATTTGGATACAAAAATGTCAGAAAAAGAAAACGAGGATAAAATGATTGTTGAATTCATTTTTTAAAGTGTGAAGACCATTCTACTTTGAAAATCAGCATTTTGAAATCCTAACTTTTACATAGGACTGAACCTTGGCCTCTAGCACCAGCAAGAAATATTTCTATTTCAACTATGAGACAGATACACAATCTTTCTGTTTCCTTTTCTTTCTCTTCTTTCTTTTCCATTTTTTCTTTTCCCTTTCTTTCTTTTTCCTTTCTTTCTCTTTCCTTTTTTCTCTTTCCCTTTATTTCTTCTCCTCTTTCTTTCTTTTCCCCTTTCTTTCTCTTCTCCTTTCTCTCTTTTGCCCTTTCTTTCTTTTTTCCTTTCTTGCTCTTCCCCTTTCTTTCTGCAAATATATAAACTACGAAATTTATTTCACAAACAGATTGCCATTGTTACAACTCTGGCTATTGTTGCAAGGATGCATTTATATATAAAAATAATATTAATAATGTCTAAAAAGTTATAGTAATGGATTCTATTGAGTCCTACTTGTTATTACAAAAAAGTTTTAATTCAGAAAGTACTCGTAAAAATAAAGAAATTAGAAATAGAACGTTCGGAAGATGCTAGAATGTTCCAGTAGATTTGAGAGAATTCGAGAGTTTCTAGAAATATGCAAATTAGGTGTTAGCCCCTATAAAAATAGGTTTTGAGTAGTGAGTAGTTAGTTGTTAACAGGATGAACTGACTTTATCAACTCCGGCTTTGATTCAAGGATTTATATCCAGCTGAAAGAATCTCATAGAAAGTCGACGACAAACAAAAACCTGAAAGAGTTGTCAACAGGATGTGCTGAAATTATCAACTCCGGCCTTGATTCAAGGATTTATATCTGGCTGAAAGAATCTATAAGAAGTTGCCGACCAACTAAAACCTGAAAGAGACCCTCATGGAACTATATGGGTAAATACATATTTTTGACTCTTTCATTGACCACACGAATAATTATTCTTTATATACAGATTTGAGGATTTCCAAAAAGTATAGCACAAAACTTCTTCGCCAACTTAACTGGGTAAAGAAATTTTACACCTTACCTTCCCCTTCTCTTCTTGTAACTCTCGCCAGTAGTAAACTCTATGTTTCTTGTTTTGAATGCAACAAAAATTGTATATTTGTAAATATTTCATTTGGTGTGTTTTGTAAATTCAATATTTGTCTGGGATTTTTATCTCTGAGTTTTGGTCAATCATTATTTTTTTTTTGTTACACTTAACATGTAACACTAACATGTAACACTAACATGTAACACTTAACATGTAACACTTAACATGTAACACTAACATGTAACACTAACATGTAACACTATAGTTAACTACACATTTTGGTAAGAGGAAAGCAAATAATATAAAGTACTAACAATAGAAAACTAAAAACTATAAAGAAAGTAAAAAGAATAAAGAGAAAATAAATCAACTTATAAAAATGATGAAAATCAAAAGAAAATAGAAAGAAAAGGACAAAGAAAACAATGATTAAGAAAATTATTGAAGAAAGAAAAAAACCAAGAAACTTAATAGTAAGAATCAAATGAGAAAGAATGAAACAGATGAAAAGAAAAATAAAGAAAAGAAAGCAAAAATGAAAATAAAAATTTAATTGAAAAAAATTATAAGCATTTAAAAAAAAACGTTGTGTTGAGAAAAAAAAAACAAAGAAAATTAAAAATGAGGTAATAAAGTAAAAGAGAGTGATTCAAAAATTAAAAAAAATATGAACTTCTTTCCAGACGTTCAAGGAGGAAAAAGAAATCTGAAAAAAAGTTTCATAGAACAAAACAAAGATGATTGATAAAAAGTAAAGAACAAATGAATGTTATCATTTTTGGAAATGTTGTAAATCCTTCATTATTGATTCACTTCTGTGAAATCTTTTATTGGAATTGTACTTTTGAATGCTATATAATAAAAAATAGCAGACAGACGTTCAGATAGGAAATTTCTGGGTAAGAAATTAAGCAATTCTAATTAGATTCTATCAGAGAATTATATTTTACATATTGTTGCTTCTTGGTCTTTTTCACATTCATAAACTCCTCATTAATTTTAGTGACATTTTTAATGAATGAGAAAACAATTCAAACAAAACAAAAGACAGAATTTGAGAGATAAAGCAAACATTTTAGTAACAAACTAAAATTGATGAGATTAAATCCTCATCAGAGCTGTTTCAAGTTGAAACTAAACTAAAAATCAGTTTGATATCTCATCTTTATCATGGCTGCTCATTTCCAAGCATTCCAATCTGCTCATAAGTTGTGTTTCTTTAACACCACAGACACTCAGAGATCAAACCTGTGGTTTATACTGCAACTGTAATAAGCAGACCTTAATTACAGTTTAAATAATGAGGGCAATATATCCAACTATGAATTCATAATTGTTCTTCTCTAAGATTCATTACCAACTCTACAGCTATAGAGCTCAGATGAGCTTAAAATATTTATGTATAGAACTGTGGAATACACTTTCATAGGTGTTATACGAGATTACCGTACAATGCATGAGTAAATCAATCTGTTTTTACTAAACATTAAACTTAAACAATTAATGGATTAATTATATAATAAAATAAATATCATAAATATAAAAAATATTCAGTCAGTTAAGTGCTATACATGATTCACACTTAGGCAATCATGTCTTGAAAGAGACATGAATGACTGAACAGAAAATTATCCCGCAGTAGGTTGCCATTGCTTTCTGCGGTAGACTGGTTGCCAGCCAAGGCTATAGAACCCAATCTGTCCTATTATTTAACCCATAACTGGAGGAAGGAGACGGATTAATACCTTTCCCAAGGGTATTTGTGCATAAGCGAATGCAAGTTATTCAACTGGAATTCGAACTCAACTCCCCGACTTCTTGTTCCGAGCCGATATCCACTGCACCACAACGTACATCCATAAAAAATAAAAATATTACGGAGATTATTTCACTGTTTGAGATAAAAAAATACAAAATCGAATAATAATAATCAATTTTACATGAGAATACTACATTCATTTTGCATTCATAATGATTATTTGTCTATATTTTTGATTTGATTTATTGTAATTAATTTCATTGTTTAGATTGTTGACCTTATCTTTGTTGTCATATTCATAACGTTTCAGCTGTTGTATGCTCAGGCCTTCTTCAGGTGATTAAAATTTCAAACTGAACCCTTTATTTTGTTCACCAGGGTAGATTGTTCTAGTTCCATGATCCATGCCTCTTCCAGATGTCTCAGTCTTATTTATCTCCCTTTAACTCAACTCTTGAAGATTTCTTTTTGTTCGGTACATATAGCCAGGTATTGAACTCAATTTTTTGAGTCAAGTCACTGGATTCAAACAATGCTTTTATCTACTGATCTACAGTGTATTAATTTTGGGGACTCATAAACCTAATGACTCAGTAAACTGTTCTTTTTTTACCAGAGCTCATATTACAATTTTGTTGATTTTTGTTATTTTTTCTTGAGCACCCTGTATTACTGATTCTCATATTGTATTCATTTCTATGCTTTGCTGACTTAGATTTTTGTGGCCCTAGCATCGGTGCTGATTCCTTAAGTTTTGTATTTTCCAGTGGTATTCTCAGAATTATTTTTTATTTTTTTTAATCGTTTCACCCCATGCAAGGCGGTAACACCACTGATGTGCAGGAGGCTACATAAGAGTAAAAGATTAGATAGGAGGAGGAGAGTAAAGAGAAAGACGGACCAGTTACAAGGGGTGTCAGAGAAAGGAGCAAGAGAAGGATGGGAATACAGGTGTGAGGACAGTTGCAAAGGTGGAGAGAAAGGAAAGGATATACAGGGTGGTGTGCAAAGAACTAGTCAAGTGGTTAAGAGATGGGTATTGACATTGCATTTAAATTCTTGGTGGTTGTAGCCGTCAGAAATGCAAGAACATGGAAGAGAGTTCCACAGGCAAGAAGTGCAAGAAAAGAAGCTGCTGGAGTAGAATTGTTGGCTGCATTTGGTCGATCTAACTGTGAATGGGTGAGACCCAGTTACCAGCCTGGTTGCATGAGTAAACTCATGTGGCAGGGGCACCAGTGACTTAAGTTTGTCGGAACAGAAGCCATGAAAATATCTATAGAACAGACAGTGGGGAGCCACATCCTGTCGATGAGAAAGCGACTGGAGTCAAGCCACTAAGTTGGTATTTCACCTTCATCTCACAGGAGACGGTGATTCCCTTTTTCCCTCCATATGTGGTCAGCAATGCCTGATTTTTCTATCTCCCCTCGTGTTACAGCCTTGTGGTGTTTTTGAAGTCTTATCTTAAGAGGGAAGCCCATTTCTTCTTTATATTTTTCCCACAACTGCATGAGATCCACATACACACTGTCTTTAATCGTGCTTCTTTCTATGGGAGGTCTTACTTGAAAGAGGTGCCTGTAAAGTATTGAATCACTTTTGAAGTTCGTATGGATGTCAGATGGACCACAGATCTTTTGTATTTTTCTCCAATAATCCCGTCACATAAGGTAGGTAGACAAAGAGGCTGTTTTCTGAATATTGTTATCTTCTTGTACCCTTCTATTTCAGTTTGTTGTCACATACCCAGGGTACGTTGTTACATTGTAGGGTACTGCTTATACTGACCATTTCTTGTTCATATATCTCTGGGTCACCACTTATGGCTTTTGTGCAATATAGTAAGCAGCTACTGGATGTGCATTGTAGTACAGTGGATATCGACTTGGAATGACAAATCGGGTTGCCATGTTCGAATTTCAGTGGGATTCCTTGCATTCACTTACGCACAAATACCCTTAGGAAAGGTATTAATCCATCTCTTCCCTCCAGTTATGGGTTAAATAATAGGACAGATTGGGGTCTATAGCCTTGGCTCACAACCAGTTTACTGCAGAAAGCAATGGCAACCTATTGCAGGATAATCTTCTGCCCAGTCAGTCATGCCTCTTTCGAGACATGATCGCCCAAAGCGTGTATCACGTATTTTTTTTTTTTTTTTTTTTTTAATCATATCACCCCAAGCAAGGCGGTAGTGCCACTGATGCGCAGGGGGCTATGTAAGGGTAAAAAGAATGGAAAAGAGAAAGCCGGAAACCACATCCTAAACAGGAAACAAGGGATGAGCCTCTTCACCTGTTCAATAGATGTGGGTGGAGTGTGAACCGGGCGACATATGGCACTTAACTGGCTGACAATATAATAGTTGAAAACATGATTAAGGCTTCTACTAGGCATAAAGTGGGGGATCGGTTTTTTATTGTTATGAAGTAATAAACTGATCCCCCACTAATTACCAAATAATATAATACATTTCTTTCCCCTCTAGCTATAAATCAAATAATAGGACAGATTGGGTTCTATAGCCTTGGATGGCAACCAGTCTACTGCAGAAAGTAATGGCAACCTACTGCGGGATAATCTACTGCCCAGTCAGTCATGTCTCTTTCGAGACATGATCACCCAAAGAGTGTATCATGTATGGCACTTAACTGACAATAAACAAAAGGCAATCCCTTTCGTTAAACTGTATGGGTGGTGAATGATGGCTTGTAATGGATGTTTTGAACCCATGTTCTGTTTCAGATCTTAGTACATCCAGGAATGCTAGTATGATATTAATTTCTTTCTCCATTGTGAACTTTATCAATGATTTTATTGAGCTCACGTGGTTTAGTGATAGCTGGACTTCTCCCTGGTGTGGCCAGAGTATGAAGGTGTCATCTACTTATCTCAGCCACAGAGTTGGTTTTAGTGATATAAATTGTAATGCCATCTCTTCAAAGCATTCCATGTATATGTTAGCCATTGCTAGTGATAATGACAAACCCATTGCTAAGCCTTCATCTAGCTAATCTCATTCTGACCTCAGTCTGAAGTAAATTCAATCTCTGGCTACAGTATATGTAAAGAAAAAAAAAAAGACATCATTAATATAGCAGCATCTCAGCCATAGAGTTAGCTTTAGTGATGTGGATTCTAATCCCATCTCTTCAAAGCATTCCATGTATGTTAGCCATTGTTAGTGATAAGAGCGGACGCATTGCTAAGCCTTCTTCCTGCTGATATATGTCTGATCTCATTCCGAAGTGAGTTTAATAGCTGGCTACAGGAGAGGTGAACAAAAACAAAACGATTTGAGAGCTGAGTTAAAGAGAGATAACTAATACTGAGACATCTGGAAGAGGCATGACTCATGTAACTAGAACAATCTACCCCAGTGATTGAAATAAAGCCTAAAGGGTTCATTTTGAAGTTCCAATACCCTGAAGAAGCACGGAGTGTAGAACGACCAAAAACGCCGTGAATATAGCAACAGATGAAGAAAACACTCAGAAAAATGTAAATAATGTAAATCATAATATTGATTAGTTGATGATTTTGATAAATTTTATGGTTTTGAATTTGGTCAAAATGTTTTTTTTAATTCGCCATAAGTAGGTAAGCGCGATGTAAGGGAAATAACTCTTTATTACAGTTTAATCAAGTTGATTTTATAAATACTCTATTTCATCCCAACTATTTAAGTAATAAACAAGGCCATTTAAAATTTAAGAAAATTCTTTAACAGATTCATAAAAATATGAGAAAATGATTCATTTACAAGCTTTGAAAGTAAGGAAGAATTAAAATATATTTTGCATTTTAGAAATATTAAACAAATATGTATTTTATTAATTTATGTAAGGTTTTGTCTTTTAATTAAAAACATGTATCCATTTGTTCTTGATTTAAAAGAAATATTTTTCTAACAAAAGTAGTCTATCAGAGAACCCCTGAGTTCAGATAATTCTGTGAAAAAGTCAGTGATTGATTTTATACTGTATTAATATTATGAACAGGACACACCTTCTAAAATGATAAAAAGTCAATATTTTTTAATTTAGCAAATGCTACACCTTAAGGAAGGTTTACAGAATGTTAATATAAAAAATTATTTTCTAACCAAATTTTCCTTTTTTTACAAATTGACCAGTCTACATAAGTCTACAGTTCTTTCCCAAAAATAGTTAATTTTTCTATTTCCCAGATTTTAGAAGTTCATGATAGTATTAAAATAGTTAATTTTTCTATTCCCCTTATTTTAAAAGTATTTGATAGTATTAAAATTATTTTTTTTTACATAAGCTCACATCGCATATTACAATAAAGCATAACTAATAATATTACTAATATCAATTTCTCTCTCTCCGCTGTATTAAACCAAACAAGGGAAAGTATCCCCGCAGGAGATAGTGTCACAAATGTTACAGTGTAACCCTGATATAAGAGAGTTGTTGGGACTGGATAGAAGTTCTCTTATATCCAGGTTTCTCTTATATCTGGGTTTGGTCTATTTTATATACATTTCCACAGGCTCTAATTTGGGACCAGAGAAAATCTATCTTATATCCGAGTTTCTCTTATATTCGGGGCTCTTATATCCTGATTATACTTAAAAAATTATTTTCTAACCAAATTTTCCCTTTTTTGCAAATTGACCAGTCTACATAAGTAGTGCCAATTTTAAATATTTTCATTAAATGCTTAAGTAACAGTTTAGAAATAGAAATGTAATCCAGTAGATTTTCCAGCTTAACGTGAAATGATGAGGAAACACATGTGTTATTTTTAATGAAACAAGATGAGGAATTTATTTACAAACTTACACATCTGAAGTTTCAGTAGCTTGTTTCAGGACAATTAATCAAACATTAAAGGTTTGTAGTTTTGATGGATTGTCAAGAAAAGAAAAATGTTTATATTAAATCATCGGACAAAACGTAATATTCCAAAAGGCTTAAAACAAATTAAGAGAGTTTGTTTCTCATATAAAAGTTATATGGCTGTATTCAACATGAATAAAAAGATATATTTTAAGGTACTTAGTTTAGGAGTCGAATACAGTTCTTTGAAATTCCCCTGCTCTCATTAGAGGCTGATAATGCATCAGCATGTAATTTGACACCATTATTCAGACACGTGAGACTTTGCCTTTCTCTCCTTCTTTTTGATTCCACTTTTTCTACCAATTTATATCAAAAAGCAATTTAACATCAGTTTGTTACTTTTTCTTAGTTTATAAACCCCTCCCTTTAAAGTAAATTTTCAGATAGGCATATTAATGGTCTTTTCTTCAACCCAGAGCCAAGCCCCTTTTTTACGATTCAAAATAAATTTTACACAGACTTGCAAATTTGAAAACAGTGAAGAGAGTTATTTTTATTTCATATTCACCTTATGGAAACAGCACATCAAAACTGATGGAAATGTTTCAATATTTGATGTGGATATTTTGAATATGTTGAGTTTCCTGATCTACAAAAATAAGAAAACGTGTATTTACTAAAGAGCAATAATGATATTATATATGAATTATTATTTCTAATGAGGCAATTATTTCTAATGAGGCAATTATTTCTAATGAGGCAATTATTAAAAATAATTATTATCGCCACCATTCATCATATAATTTACCCTTTTCTGATTTTATTTTTAGAGAAAATGAATTTATATGTTATAGATATTTCAGCTTTTGCAAGTATTTTATGTGTACCTTGAAAAAAAAGAATAATTGTTTTAATTAACTGAATGTGCTTATTTTCATAAGTAGAAAAAAGAAACAAATATCACCAACCTAGCAGTAATAAAAATAACAATTCATCTCTTTTCTTTTTAATGAATGATAAAAAAGGAATTGCAAGGTTCATGGAAAGATTTGAAATCTTTTGATGTTTTGAACCTAATTAAGCTATTTAAAAATTAAATGCTTTTTCTGAATAAATACTAACATTATTAATTTATTCATAAGTCTGCATTATTCAAAGCTCTGACTGGGCTCCTTTCTCTACCTGATCATGAACTTTTTAAACCAGTGTCTATATTTTTTTTTTATAATCCTATCGCCTTAAGCAAGGCATTTATATTTATATTAAATATATAAATGATTTATAGAAGCTGGCCGTTTTTATACTATCATATTTGTATAGTCATTGAACATTTTCACTTTTATTCCAAAAAATTGTCGATTATTTTTATTTCTTATTATTTTTATATATATATATATATATATATATATATATATATATATTTTTTTTTTTTTTTTTTTTTTTTTGCTTTTGGGACCGGACCAAATTTACAAACAGGACATAATATGGCGAACACCGGTATTCGTCTGCCAATCTATTTTTAGACGCACACTCTTTGATGTGGCAAAATCGCCACACTTTTTTTTTTTTACTTTCATTTTCAATGGAAGCATTTGGTAGTCAGCTTCAGTGAAAAACAAAAGAAATAAACCGAAATGGACGACCCGGACATTTCGATTGCCTTCCAAGTCATCGACCGGCCAATTAAAGCTGATATGTGTCAAGTGAGTGTGGCTAAGAAACACAATAGATGCAAACTGCTCCATCCATTAAGTGAGGCTCAGATTGACCAAGTTTGGGCCGACAGATTGGCCCACAACACCAAACTTTATAATGGAACCAAATTTCGACTCCACTCAATCATCAAGAATACAACAAAACCTTTGCTTCATCTTCAGCTCGGTATCACTTGCTACAAGGACTTCCTGGGTACGAACTGGTCCCCTTTATCATCGAAAATTCTTGAAATGGGAAAAAGGGTCTATGGTAATTCCCAGGCTTATATGTCCGATGCCTTGGGTGTCGGGGCTCTACTTATGGCCGTTGATGGAAGAGTGGTGATTATCAAACGAAGTGACCATTGTGGAGAGGCTGCCGGTCTTTGGGATGTTCCTGGCGGCCACCCTGAGCCACAGGTTTTATTCTGCTTCTTTCAATTTATTTTTATTTTATTATTACTTAGACCTCGACATGTGCACTTTTGACAAGTGAAAAAAAAAATGATATCCCTATTTTCAAAAAAATTACCAAAAATCAAAGAATTATCAGATTTCATTGAAATTTTCAGCATTTTATTTTTATTCATTACTGAACTTTAACTGAAATTTTTATTAAGTTGGTATGCGGAAGTATTTATTAATTTATTTCAGGTCAGTTATACCTCGTTTTAACTCGTGATTTTTTATTTTTATTTTTATTTTTATTTTTTTGAGAGAGATATCCATAATTTTTACATTTTATAAAGCTAAATCTTACTATTCTGTTATTTAAAAAAATTGGATATCGACTGCGGACATCATATGAAAAAATTATGACCCATAATTTACGAAAAGAATTTTCAAAAATTTTAAAGTTAATTTAAATTATTATGGAAAGTTGCTGTTTTTTTTTTTTTTCGCTGTTATTGATCATTTTAACAAAAATCAAATTTTCAATTTGTATGAAGTTTTTATAGATTCTCTAACCTTGCTATCTACGAGATGCTTTGCCTTTAGGCTTTGATTATCACGAGGTGTTTTTACTAAAGGGGCCTTGTGTAAGCTAAAACATCAACATTCAACAATAAAAATTGTGAATGTGGTTCATAATATTGTCTTTTCCAAAAACAAGTTGTAGGCACTGTTTTTTAATGTTTATGATAATATTTATTAATAAATGAATAACTCACCTTGTCTTTGAGGATTTGTTTCCCAAGAAGTCACTCCAGTTCAATTTACTTCTAAATTGCACTAAAAACTAAAAGTCAGAGGATTCACTGATCTCTACTGATAAGTCATTTAGTATAGGAGACTGAAACATTCATTTTATATGAATGGCATGGGGAAAGTGACAGGTTGCAGAAAGACAAGTAAGTATAAAACAAAGAACATGAATTCTTGATCTCAGATGCAATTTATAGGGATTTTCGTTCTTTTCCCCCCCCCCCTAATAACTCAATAATACATGACATAAAAGGTGCTGATTTCCTTGGAATTAGAATTATTTTCCAATTCTGCCAGATGTAAGCATGTGGTTCTGACTCTCTTTCAGGAATTGGTTGGTCGAATCAGCATGGAGGATATTGATGTCGAGAGTTTGAGTAACGGTGATGTTTTGAAGGAAATCTACAAATCTATTCTACGAGAGATCCAAGATGAAGTTAACATTCCCTTAACAGTTTTATCAGAACCAGAGGCGATGGGGATTGCCAGAAATGAAACAAGTGCAGGACGACCAAGTTTGGAGTTTTTTATCAGGTGACTGAATGATTTGAAACTCTTTCTTCTCCGTACATCTAAATGTTTTTCATAATTGTAGATCACCTTTCAGCAAAATAACTTCTAGAAATTTTTACTGATCATTGGAGGAAAATAAAGAGCCTTTCTTCACACCACATGACCAAACTGTCAAAATAAATATCTTCATTATCATATTTATTCTTTGTCAAGACCAAATTTGAAAATATATTGGAATCAGCTAAATTAAGGAATTCTTGAAGAAAGGTTTTATTCCTTTTAATGGTATAATTAAATAAAAATTTAAAGATATCAACCAGCAAATCAAATTAAACATTCGTTTTTATTTATGTACAAGGTTGGTTGGTTGGTTGTTTTGTTTTATGGCATATCAACCTCGGCGAGTCATTTATTGCCAACTAAATTTTATTTATTTATTGCTGGTAATACCTTTTTCTTTCAACAATTTATTGTTGCTTTTATATAAGTTTTGTGTCTAGTAATACTTTTTTCTTTTTGAGTATCAAGATTCATTGGGATTTGTTTTTAAGGGCAGGGTCCCCAAGTCCTATCCTGTTATTTAACCCATAACTGGAGGGAAGGGATGGATTAATACCTTTCCCAAGGGTACCAGTGCTTAAGTGAATGCAGGGTATTCAACTGGAATTTGAACTCGGCTCACTAATTTCTCTTTCCGAGCCGATATCCACTGCACCACAACGCATATCCGTCACTAGACGCTTACAGCACCTGGTCACTCATCTAAGTACTGACCAGGCTCAACGTTGCTTAACTTCGGTGATTGAGCGAGAACCGGTGTATTCAATGTGATATAGCCGTAAGCACGCATCTCCTTCACTATACGCTTACAGCACCTGGTATTCCCAAGCAGTCAACCATCTAAGTACTGACCAGGCTCAACGTTGCTTAACTTCGGTGATCGAGCAAGAACCGGTGTATTCAACGTGATATGGCCATAAGCCTTATGTACAAGGCTTTATCTTTTCAGGTCTTGTCTTTCTATACTTAATGGTTATTCTGTTTCTCTTTATAGAATCAATCAGTTCTATTGTAAAACCTAATTGTTTTTCATAACACATTGTATATTTAAGTCATTAGTTATTAATTAGAAATTTGATCCTACATAAAACTTTTTGTTGAGCCATATCAGTATCTATCCATGGATCTGTATGTTAGCCGAATGACGGTGCTAATAGTTGACATTCGATCCTTTGTAAAAACAATTTTTAAATATCATAATGTATCCAAATGGGATTTGGATTGAGAAAAACACCAAATAAATATTTTAAAAAAAGAATTTTTTTTTTTTCATTAAATTAATGATAAAGTTGTTTTTCAGCTAAACCTTTTCATGTATCATATCCCTTCAGGACGTGGGCAGTTATGGCTCTCAACAGCTTTCTTATTCTTGCTCTAAACTACATTTGATTCTTTTCCATCCTTCAATTATAATTTTAATTTATGAGTATAATGTATAAATGACTCAGCTTTAATATGAAATGAATTTCTTCCTTTGTTGTATTATTAAAATAACATTGCTTTTTTTTCTCTTAAACTGCAAATTGATACAGATCTGAGTTAAAATAATTAGAAATTTAAACTTTAGATGCATTAATCAGTGTGTCCCATTTGTGTTTCAGGTGTAGCTTAGATTCTGCGGAAATCATCAGTTTGTACTACAAAGGCAGTCAATGTGAAGCAGATGAGTCAACTCAGATAAAATTGTTATCTGTGCATGAAGTGTTAGACCTAAAAGAAAAAAACAGCAAATTCTGGAACTACCTCGCTCCTTCTGCTAAAGGCTGTTTCACTCTCTTCAGAAATCTTGTAATGGAAAATATTCTAATATTAGACTAAAAATCAACCGTCATCTCCTGTCTCACTAACCTGCATCCTCTCTCTCTCTCTCTCATGCTCCTTTCTCCGTCCACCCCACTCTCATCAGTATTCTCATCCTTCTCTTACCCTCTTCCTAACATCCCCTGTAACCTGTCACTCTTTGTCATAACTTTTCTCCTATGTAACCCCCTGCACAACAGTGGTAGTAAAATGCCTTGCTTGGGGTGACACGATTATAAAAAAAAAACTTAACTGAAGTGTCAAAAAATGAGAAACAGCTACATGTGTAGCTCCCCTTTGTCTAAATGACACTGATTACATAAATTGATATGGGGTCTGCAATGTGCTAGAGTTGTTGAATGGTTATAGATAGATATATTTACATAACAATTTCCTGGGTTGTCAATAATTGCATTTGTTAGATGCAGCTAGAAAGAATTTAATGAAATCTGCAACATGTCTTGGATGGAGTTTAAATCTGGTGAGTGTGGAAGCTAATGGAGTCATTGGGAGTCAACTAAGTGTTCCTAGAACCAGTTTTGTATCAACCATATACGATGAGTATATGGTTGATACAACCATATACTCATCATATATACAACCAACTCAACTGTCTGCTCCAAAAAATGTCAATAATGACACACTTGCTGACTGACCACTACAAAACTTCATGGAATACAGTGTAACTTTGGAATTGAAATGTAGTTTAATTCAGTGTTCCTTTTCATTGGACGATTACCATCCTTATCACTTGCTGGCATTTACATTCTTGTATCACTTGTAAGTATCTGCAGTTTTCACTTGCCATCTGTCCGGAATTCACACATTCCTGGTAAATCTTTTCTGCTGTTGTCACAGACATAAAGTGTTCATTCTCTTTGATCCCAATAGTTATTCTGTGATTAAATGATGCAAAACCTTCTCTGCATGCCATGGTTGCCACAGCTACACTACCTTCTCACCTTATTCAGTTAAGTCCATTTCTATAAATGGAGGAATGATAAAACCATCCAATGCATTACTGTCTCTAATTTTCTGACACTTCAGTTTGTGTTCTTCGACATCTACTTCTCTTACTACCATAGCATTTCTTTCAAAAAACTATTATTCACCTGACATATAGTTTCACTTATTTTACTTGTCTTTCACTATTTGGCTTGCTATTCTTTCTGCAGATTGACAAAAGCTTTTTAACATAAATGCTTAAACTGCAAAAGAAAAAAGGTTTTAAGAATTTTCACAATTTCATTAAATTTATGACAAAAATTTGGTGCTACTGATTTTCTGTGAAATGGCATTTACAGACTCTTTAAAAATGCAAATATTTTGTTACATTTTTTAATTCAATTACTGGAGGAATGGTTTTTAATTATTTGTGGGAAAATCCAAGTTTGGCACAAGGCCAGGGAGAATTAGCTCCTTTTACGCAAGAAAATTTTTATGTTGGGTATGATGTGTTATGTTGGGTTTAAAATAATTTAGCTAAAAATCTCCAATCAACAGGTGTGTAAGATTGCATGTTGAATATTTGAAACATGAAGTTCTTTGCACAGTCAGAAGGACGGTCAAAATAATTCCCAATCTGATGTTTACATTTTCTGAGTCCATAATTTTGCATCAATTTTAATTTAATCACATTAATGAGTCAATCATAGCATTTTTTTTTTAACTGGAATCATTTTTTATAAAATATAAATTAAATAAAGTCAATCTTATTTTTCAAAAAACTTAAAAAGGATTTAAAAAAAACAAATATGTGAATAATTGCTTGATTAATAAAGGGCTAGTTTAAAAGTATTTTCTTTTAATAAAATATGAAGGAAAACATACTATTAAGGCCATCTTTGACATTATTTGATGTGATAAACATTCAAAATTCCTTCAGAAGTTTATTATTATTTGTTGGAAAAAATAACCTAAAATGTTGTTAAAGAAAAAAAGAAAACTTTTATTATCGCATTTGATTGTTTGAAAAAGTTATTTTTTAGAATTTTAATTAAGCCAAATATAAGAAACTGGATTTTTACATTTTCTTTTTTAAGAATTGACTACAAGAAGATTAAAGAGGATTATTAGATTGGTTATTTACAAGATTATTGAATTATGGGAACCAACAATAAAGGCAAGGTTTATTATTTATCAGATTATAAAGAAATGTACATGAAAACAAATTTTTTTTTATCAGTAAATTTATAAAAATCTCTGTGAACAAGAAAATTTAAACAAACATGTCAAGTGTCGCATTTTCCGGCTTACAAGACGTACTTTTATTCCTAAAAATTAAAGGCGGGGGTCATCTTGCTATTATTATACATTGCATGCACTGTAGAGTAATGGATTGTGGCTCGAATTGAAGAATCGGAGAGCAGAGTTCAAATTCCAGTCGAGTTCATTTCATTCACTTACATGCTAATACCCTTGGGAAAGGCATGAATGCATCTCTTCCCTCCCCCAGCTATGGGTAAATAACAGAACAGACTGGGTTCTATAGCCTTGATTGGAAAGCAGTCTACCGCAGTAAGAACTGGCTACTCATTGTCGAAAAATCTTCATGGCACGTGCAGTTGGGGACTACTGAGTGGAACCAAAAGGTCCCATTAAACTTCCTCTAGAGAAGAGCCCGACTCAAGCAATCCAAGGTAAATGCTGTCACAAATACAAATTTTATAAAATTGTAAAATGAGCAATTCTTTTTATTAAATTTTTTTTTTTTTTTTTTTGCCAATTCTAAAGAAAAAAACGTACAAATCTAATTTCATATCTTCGGGTTTTATTAAAATTCTAAAAATAACTTTTTAAAATAATAAAATTTATTGAGTGAATCTACACTTGTCGTGATGTTAAGAGAAAATATGACCTTTTGTCACACTGATTGTTGTTTTTTTGTTTTTTGCCGTTAAAACTTTAAACTTTTGCCATTATAATGTTGAGCAGAGACAAGATTATTGATTGTGACTCTGACGTGTTGCTTCACTTCTTTAGTGTTATTATTTTGATAGGCCACCTGTGCCAAGTTGAAAAAAAAAAGAAATGTTTTTAACAGTTACAAACAATATAGAAAATTATCTGACTCTTCCAATGCAAAAACACACGCATTTCTTTTCTACAGCATAAATCGAACCCTTTTTTAACATTTTGTTGACCATTTTGTTATATTTATTTTTGATAAATTATAATTTTGAAGTGTTGCTGTTATTTTAAATTTTGTTTTTTAATAAAGGGAGGTCACTCCAATTAGTTTTACTGCCGGGATTCAAAAAAGGCCTTTGTACTTTCGTTGATAAATGTGTATACAACATTTCTCATTGAAAGTTATTATTTTCTTGTCACTTTTGGGTTTTTGTTTGGTACCCTTTTTTTAGGGTCTATGTAACAATGATAAACTACAGAGAGACAAAATCCTACAGAGAAAAAAGCTCACAACCAGCCTTACTCAGATGTAATTTATTGCAACACTGAAGATGTACATTGGATATAAATTGTGAATTTGTTACATTTTTGGTGGACAATAAAATCTAAAAAAGTCCTGTAAAACATGAATCTAAAAACTTTATTCTATATATTCAGTTCTCTGCATTGACAAAAAATTCACAATGGATATTTATTTAACAAGATGATAGTTTTAGACTTGGAAGTTACTTTGTTGTTTGGGAGTGAAGGAATACTTATTTACAAGTTAAATTTAATTTCAATCTGGTTTAAGATTAATGTTACGATTGTCTGACTGTCCCTTTACAAGTTGGTAACTTTTACTGCTTTCAATACATTTGTTATATACTGCTGTTGGATCTGGACAAACGACGAGCAACATGTATAAAAATATAGTCTTGCATTTTTATTCTTCAGTGATGATGGGGGGTAACCGGAAAGAGTTTGCATGTATGAAGGAGCCATCAGGACTTGTTAGCCAGTCTCTCTATCTTCAGCCCAAAATTCTAAACTTTTATATTGTCTTAAAACTCCTATGCAACATGGTCATGCCCATTCACCCGCACAATGCTTGTTTTTTTTTTTTTGTTGCACTTTGTTGACATTATCTACAGCTGGATGTATCTGTCAACCACATCCTTGTCACTTTGTTGACTTTACCTATAGCCGGATGAACCTGTCAATTACATCTGTCGTTCAAGGTAATATATTACTCATTTTTAACATTATTTTTTAAATTTTGTAATTCTCGGTAAAATATGATTAGGCATAGATTTCTTAGTCGCATACTCTACAAAAATATCATTTCTTTCTAATTTGATAGTCAAATTTCTACTGTGAAAATGATGGCAGCTTCTTGACAATTTCTAAATATTTTCTTTCCTTATTGATGACTACAAGTTTTATGTTGAAATACCATAAAATTAAAAGTAAAAAATAAAGATCTCATAGCAACTGATTTTCTGTTTTTACTTTTGAAAATAGGATTCAGTTTTCAGTGTTTGAAGCATTTTGTATTGCATAATTATTGACTATTTTAATACCTTAGATAAAACATTCAATTCTTTGGGTCTTTGTTTTGTTTTGTTTTTTTTAAAATACTTCTGAGAATGAGTGAATTTAAAAATTAAGAGAAACATCTGCCAAATACGTGTTTTACCTGTTCAAAGTGTTGTCTCGACAATGCACCTCCTCCCTCCCCCAATTCTTAAGACTGAACAGATTTTCGCCAATGGACTAAACAAATCACTTTTGGCTATTCCATTATTTTGGGGGATTTTACCTTCACTTAAAATTGACAAATAATTGAAATGCACTTTTGTTACTAAAAGGGATTAATTTTTTTTTTTTTTTTGAGTTTTGATTCGACTATAAAAGAATTTGTCAATTTCAAAAAATTTAATATTTATTTATTCACTTAGAAAACATTTTTTAATAAAAATAATTCGGATACTTGGTGATATTGGTTGATTAGAGTATGACATTTTTGTAAAGTTTTTTCATGAAATTTTAAAAAAATTTTTTCATAATCATTTCACCCACAAGCAAGGCAGTACTGCCACTGGTGTGCAGGGGGTTACATGAGAGGAGGGTGAAGAGAAAGAGGAACAGGCTACAGGGCTTGTCAGAGAATGGATAAGAGAAGGATGGGAATACTTGTGTAGGAGAGCTGCATGAGAGTAGAGCAAAAAGGGAGAATGACAAGATACGGGTCGTTGGGGAAAGAATGGGAGTCAAGGAGATAAGATATGGCAATTGACATTGCATTTAAACTCTTGGAGATTGTAGCTATCAGGGAAGCAAGTATAAGGAAGTTGTTACATTTTCAAAATGTTTATACTTTTCAGAAAAGTTAATTGGTTTCTGGCGAAAAATTGTCAATGTTTGTCAAATCATTCAGTTGTCTTCCATTGAAAGAGTATTGTATGGAATTTTTTTTTTTTTCACATGAAAAGGAGTTCAAAAGAAGTCTCTAGTGGGTGTTATCAATAAATTCTTTCCATGGTTGACAGTAAAAGATTTTTTTATTTTTTTCTAAATACCAGCAAGTTTTATTGGATACAGTGGGTCAAGTGTAAGGTTAATACTCAGGATAAATACAACAATGGTACTTTTTATTTGACCATTTCATTTACTTATATATTTTTGCTACAAATTTCAGTTGAACGTTCAAAGGCATCACTTATCTCCACTCTAAACTCTACTTTTTGGAACATGATTTTTTTTTTCAAATTCATTAATTTCTGATTTGTTTGGAGAAAAAAAAACAGTAAATTTTATTTTGTAAATTTCTTTTCTATACAGCCAAAAAATATGTACTATTTTATTTGTGGAAATAAAATATTTTTGGTACTGAAAGAATTTGTTGTTATTTTGAGGTTTGTGAGGAATGTAATTATTTTCATGTCAAGAATCAACTTCTCTGTTAATATTTAATTTAACCTGTTTTCGTTTATAAAAGCAAATCATCATTTATAACTCGGAAAAGCAGACGTGGCGAGGGGTGTGGCTGCACCTACGGATTAACTGGAAAATAGTCTGTTTTTAGTCAAGTAAATGTGGCAGAAATTCTCATCATTCTCTATTGTGAAAATCGAAAATTAAAAATGAAAATTCGTGTCATCTGTGATTAACGTGGCTGGTAGTGTAGTGGTTAGTGATTCTTAAATGAGAAATTTGCAAAGGTGAGTTTAAACTCCAGTTTAGTTTGTTGAATTCACTTTTGCCCAAAAACACCTGGTAAAAATATGAATATACCGCCTGTCACCTAGGTGTGGACTCTGCGATCTCATTGGGGGTCGACGTGTACTGCACTACAATTAATAACAATAACAATTTAATGAAACTTAAATAATGAATGCATGTCAGCTTAATTGTGAAATCAAACTGCTATTTCTAGCTTTTCTTTTTTTTAATTGTGCTAACAAATCTGTTCGGTTTTTTTTGAAGAGAAAAAGAAAATGGAGAAATTAGATTTTACATAATTATTTGATCAGATTTCAGAATTAAAAATTTTTTATTTTTAACATCTTTAAGTTTTATTTTTATGTTTTATGCTTATTTAATAAATACAATCAGTTAATTGCCATACGTGATTACGACTTGGGCGATTATGGCATGATTGACTGGGCAGAATGTTTTCCTGCAGTATGTTGTCATTACTTCCTGCGGTAGACTTGTTACTAACCAAGGTTACAGAACACAATCTGTCCTGCTATTTAACCCATAGCTGGAGGGAGAAGCGGTGAATGCAACAAATTCAGATGGAATTTGAACTCGGCTCTCTGATTTCTCATTCTGAGCTGATAACCACTGCACCACAAAAGAAACTAAAGAATGACCTTTGTCCATTTTTTTATCAAAAACAGTTTAAAGAAATTTCTCTCTTAAAATTAGAAAAATTAAAATTCCAGAACATGGAGTTCAATGTTTTCCTGGCAAATATATTTTGTTCAGATATTAAAATGCTTATTTCTCCGAGCTACAAATACGAAGCACCATCATGTAGAAACCAATTTATAAAAGTATACATTTTAGAAAAATACATGATGTGCGTCATGGTGGGGCGGATGTGCGTTGTGGTGCAGTGGATATCGACTCAGAAAAACAAATCAGGGAGCCGAATTCAAATTCCAACTGAATTCCTTGCATTCACTTACGCGCAAATACCCTTGGGAAAGGTATTAATCCGTCTCTTCTCTCCAGTTATGGGTTAAATAAGAGGACAGATTGGGCTCTATAGCCTTGGTTAGCAACCAGTCTACCACAGAAAGCAATGGCAACCTACTGTTGAATAATCTTCTGCCCAGTTAGTCGTGTCTTTTTCGAGACATGATCGGCCAAAGCATGTATCACGTATGACTCTTAACTGACTGAATGAATATAATAGTTGAAAACATGATTAAGGCTTCTACTGAGATCGGTTTTCTATTGTTATGAAGTAATAAAATGATCCCCCACTAATTACTACTAATAATATAATACATCTCTTCCCCCTGTAGCTATGAGTCAAATAACAGGACATATTGGGTTCTATAGCCTTGGCTGGTAACCAGTCTACCGTAGAAAGTAATGGCAACCTACTGTGGGATAATCTTCTGCCCAGTTAGTCATGTCTCTTTCGAGACATGATCGCCCAAAGCGTGTATCATGTATGGCACTTAACTGATTGACATGATGTTTGTTTATAAAACATGTCAAAATTTGGTAGTGCGTTGTACAGATTACAAATTCAGTACCATGAATAATAAACATGAAATGACTTTGCTAGTGACTATGTTTATTTAATTTGGCAATGGAACAACACAAGTATCGTCAAGGAAGATAAAGACGAAAACTTACATTAAGGGAGATTGTGCGATTGCAGTAGTGAGGATTCAGCTCACCACTGCCCAGAGTTTTTGTATATGGAACGATGTAAACATTACAATTTCTTAATTTCAGGATTTATATAACCTCATTACAGCCTCCCAGTCATGACCACTTACAACTGGCTATGAATCCATGGAATACTAGCCATCTCATTATTTTACAACTCGTTTCTATTGGTTATGATATAAAGTCTTGTTTGGGCACTCGGCTGTGACGTCTGCAAGAAATACTCTGAAAACTGACTCCAACAAAGTTGTTTAGATTCACTGAAGTTCTTTATTTCAGTCAGTTAAGTACCATATGTCATACACGCTTTGAGCGATCATGTCTTGAAAGAGACATGATTGACTGGGCAGATTATCCTGCAGTAGGTTGCCATTACTTTCTGCGGTAGACTGGTTGCCAGCCAAGGCTATAGAACCCAATCTGTCCTATTATTTGACTCGTAGCTAGAGGGGAAAAATGTATTACATTATTAAGTAGTAATTAGTGGGGGATCAGTTTATTACTTCAGAACAATATAAAACTGATCCCCCACTTTATGCCCAGTAAAAGCCTTAATCATGTTTTCAACTATTATATTCAGTCAGTCAGTTAAGTGCCATATGTGATACACGCTTTGGGTGATCACATCTCGAAAGAGACATGACTGACTGGGCAGAAGATTATCCCGCAGTAGTTTACCATTGCTTTCTGCGGTAGATTGATTGCCATCCAAGGCTATAGAACCCAATCTGTCCTATTATTTAACCCATAACTGGAGAGAAGAGACGGATTAATACCTTTTCCAAGTGAATGCCATAAATTCAACTGGAATTTGAACTCGACTCCCCGATTTGTCACTCCAAGTCGATACCCATGCAGCACAATCTTTATTTAATCTTCTTGATTAGTTCCTTTTGTCACCAGCAGAAAAGTTATTTACTCCACAACACATTAATTACTGGCCCTGTACCAAACTACTAGTACCAGCCTAATTGTTGGTTAACAGTCTCTCCTGGAATGTGGGAGCAATGTGTGTCACAATGGCTATGTTATGATTAGCCACAAAAGATTTTGTTATGAGCATCTTGTGGGCCCATCGTATTTCTGATATTGGCTTAAAATAACGTCTCTTGAAGACTCAGACAATGCAACTGAAAGAAAAGACGTTATAGTCAGTATTGTATATGGAAACCTGAAGCAGTGATAGATGCAAGATACTCTTTCTGCAGGGAAATTCACAGTAATTTTCCTTAGTCAGTTGATTGGTGAGATTTTGTGTCTGTAGTGAAGATACATTGCCAAGAAGCAGATCTTCAAACAAAAAAGCTCAAAGCCCAGAACAGAAATGTCCTATACAAAACCTCTCCCCTCCCTGATTTGCTTTATAATGTTTTTCTCTCTTTGAACATTGATGATTGACGTATTTGCAATAACTTACTAATTTTCTTTGTCCAAAAACAACATAGATTCCTTGATGATTAGAGTGATAGACAACAAATTTTGGGTTGTCCTTAAAAGTATTTGAATTTAGTAAAAAAACTGAATTAAATTCAAACAATCCAAATTTCACAGAGATTTAATGAAAACACATAAATTCTGTCAACCCTTGGACTGAAAAGTAGGGAGAAGGACTGGTTAGTATTAAATTTTTACTCAGTTCTACTAGATTATACTATACTATAGATTATACTAGATTATACTAAAGGTTCAAAAACTTACTGGTGTCAGCCTCAAATGATTTTATGTATTAATTAATATTTTTATGCAGTTTCTTCACTCGTCATATTCTGATCAATGTAGTTCTTTGGCATAATTTTTTTCACAAATTAAAATTGAATCCTTTTAGCCTCAAATCTGTTTAATGTATTTTCAAGTTCTAACAAAAAACTTAACGGCAGGCCACTTTGTTACACTTAAATTGGAAAGTCACGTTCATAAAATTGAACAAAGATAGATTTTTGTTCTAGACGTACATTAGTTATAAATTTGTCATTAAAAATATTGATGCAGTTGCTTCAGTGATTCAGTTAATTAATTAATATGAATGTCTGAAAAGTCTATAATATGTCTAAAGGAACTGGAAGATAGATTCTTTAAAAAGTAAGAGGTCTTAAGAAAGAAGATATAATTGATGTGGGTGGGGAATCAATTCTCAGATTTTAATTATTTATATATTAATTAATTTATTAATTATTTATTAAAATTGAATCATTGAAGTTAATAATAAAAATTATTTTCTTGTAGGAATTCATTAATTTTTAAATTAAAACCTTATTTGGTTCCTCATTCTGTTTTAATTTCTTTAATTTAGTGACTGTATTTATTTTATATATATATATATATATATATATATATATATTAATCGTATCACCCTGAGCAAGGCGGTAACGCCACTGATGTGCAGGGGGCTACATAATAATGAAAAGATTGGAAAAGAGAAAGCCGGAAACCACTTCCTAAACAGGGAACAAGGGATGAGCCTCTTAACCTGTTCTATAGTTGTGGGTGGAGTGTGAACCGGGAAATGGAGCTCTGTGTGTGTGTGTGGGGGGGGGGGGGGGGTGGGGGGGGGGGGGGGGTGTGTGTGTGTGTCCATTACCTATAGACTCCGAAATGGCTGAACTGATTTTCTTGAAAATTTGCACAGTTGTACTATAAGCGTCTGCGAGTGTTCTTAGCTAGGTTTTGTTTCGAGGTACCCCCGATAAATATCGATAAAACAATTGGGTTATAGGAGCTGTCCAGTTTTAATCAAATTTGATGCACTCATAGACAAAGACATAAGAAATGATATTCAGAAGTTTCAAGGTTGCAGTTCTTACAATAGTGCAGAAAATCAATAATATATATATATAAAAGGCAAGATGTTTGTGTGTGTGTCTATTTATCTGTCTGTATGTCCTTTATACAAATCCACAATTTTTATCCGATTCTCATCAAACTTCACACAAATATTCTTTAGGCTGAGTTTGAGCTCCAGGACCATGGATTAGTTTTAAAGCTTTCATTACACCCGAGCAACACTGGGCTATACTGCTAGTACTTATATATTTTGTGACAGGCGGCGTTAACTGACATGTTTTTTTTTTATTATTATAAATAAAATTATTATACAAATAATAAATTATTTTCTGTCTTTAGAAGTCTTGTTACTGACGTGATCAGGCCTATTTTCAAACTGGTGGAGTTGCTATGAGTTAAACGATGCATACAAAGAACTTTATTTTTTGGCCTGGAAACTGTTCATTAAGTTGATTTTGATTCATTTTTACTTTTTTCATTGTTTATTTTGTTTTTGCTTGAATTTATTTTTCTGATCTTTCTTTTCAGGTTTTTTATTTTCATTTTTTCTCAGTGGTTTTGGCTGCCATCTTTATTTTTGTTTTTCTGGTTTGACAAATTTTTTTGCCAAATTTTGCTATTTTTGGTTTTAGTTCATTTATGTTTCATTTTATAGTTTACGTTTATTACCTCCTTTATTCGGACGTTTTTTTTATAGAAAATTTTCTTGCCGGTCAAGTCAAGATTGGTTTCATTATAGATCATTCTTTAAATTTTGTCAAAAACCTTGAGATGAATACTGGGAGCACCAGACCAGATATGGCAGCAGTATTCAATGCACAGATAAATTGTAGATTTATAAATGTGCAAGATCAATTGAGAAAAGCTTTCTGACCCGGCACAGAGACCCAACCTTCCTTACAGTAGATGCAGCTATAGGTTCAATGTAGTTGTTCCACTTTGGGTCGGTCAAAAGAGTGAGGCTAAGGAGGTGCAGTGTGTTTCTCTTCAGGAGACTATCATGCACGACAAGCCACAGCAAGAACTCCAATATTATTTAACTGTTGATCAGAGCAGCTTCTGCAGATGCTATGCAAGAGTTTGGGCTCCTATCAGTCAGGAAGCAGTAACCAGAAAACTGCCAACCTAGTACCCTCAGTATGAAGAGATCTGGCCACCATCCACAAATATCACAAAAAAACTCATGACACCATCACTATTAAGGTCTGAGGAGGGGAAAGGAACCAAGAACAGCCCCTACTCCTGTTCAAGAGAAGGAGAGATAGGAAAGCCTACATACTCCTATTGAAAAAAAAGTTACTAAGTATTAACTCCCCTCAGTTATGGGTTAAATAACAGGACAGATTGGGTTCTATAGTCTTGGTTGGCAATCAATCTACCACAGAATGATTAGACTGTAGAGGTGCCTCATACTAACACTGGTTTTGTTTAGTTGGGCAAATACTTTTATATGACGAATATTGTGGAATTATTTTGTTATAGATCTTTATCAACTCAGCTCTCCGTAAAGATTGTACAAATTGGATTAGCTAGAAATTTTAGGTGTTTGTGTAATGTGTGTATGAGATGTTTTGATGAAAGGAACAATATATGAATGATTGGGTCAGTGATAGAGGCTAACTAAGTTATCGATAAATCATGTGAAGACTAGCCTCCGCCCATCCTCGTTTTGCCTTTGTCACATTTTTGGATGTTGTACAATATATTATTCCATTGGAGTCAGTCTTCAGAGTATTTCTTACAGACGTCATGGTGAGTAGCTAAGTAGTTGGTTGGTTGTTTTGTTTTTATGGCATATCAACCTCGGTGAGTCATTTATTGCCAACTAAATTTTATTTATTTATTGCTGGTAATACCATTTTCTTTCAACAATTTATTGGTGTTTTTTTATATAAGTTTTGTGTCTAGTAATACTTTTTTCTTTTTGAGTATCAAGATTCATTGGGATTTGTTTTTAAGGGCAGGGTCCCCAAGTCCTACCCTGTTATTTAACCCATAACTGGAGGGAAGGGACGGATTAATACCTTTCCCAAGGGTACCAGTGCTTAAGTGAATGCAGGGTATTCAACTAGAATTCAAACTCGGCTCACTGATTTCTCTTTCCGAGCTGATATCCACTGCACCACAACGCACATCCGTCACTAAACACTTACAGCACCTGGTATTCCTAAGCGGTCACCCATCTAAGTACTGACCAGGTTCAATGTTGCTTAACTTCGGAGATTGAGCGCGAACCAGTGTATTCAAGATGATATGGCCATAAGCCTCTAAGTAAGACTTTATGTTATAATTTGCTAGAAAGCAAGTTATAACATTTCTTTTTTTCCCCTCAGCTGTTATTATTCCTTAAGAAAACTTTAAAAAGTAAGAATAATCTTTAATGTTTGCCATGTGTTTTGTTAGATGCAGTATAAGTGGGTGGTTGCAATTTGGGCTGAATTTTATAGCCATATGTAATATATTATCTTGAATGGCCGAACTAATTGATATGTACATAGGTATGGTCAACAAAGGTCAAGGGGTTTGACTGATACATTTCGGTCATAAATAAAAGTCAACCAGGGACAAAGGTTATTGACAGACATATCCGGCCATAGATGACGTTAACAAAGTGACAACCTAAAAAAGCAAAAATGCATGCAAGTTTTAAGACTATATAGTCTAGAATTTTTGACTGAAGAGACAGAGAAAACTCCCACTGGCTTCTGACTCCTGACGACCACTTTGTGTGCACAATCTCTCTCCAACTGCTCTCTACTCCACACAAGCATCATCAACAAAGAATAAAAATATAAGATTATATTTTTATGCATACATCTTCCTTGTTGTTTGTTCAGACCCAGTGGCAGAATATAAAACTGGTTTAGAAAAATTGTGCCCTACCCAGATTTATGCATCACCTTAAAATAAATTACAAAATTATTCTTAACTGTTGTTTGTTCCTTATCTATTACCATATCTCATCATTGCCATACATGATAAATGCGTGGGCAATTATATCTCAAATTAGACATGACTGACTGGACAGAATATTTTTCTGCAGTAGGTTGCCATTACTTTATGCAGTAGATTGATCGCCAGCCAAGGCTATAGAACCCAATCTGTTATTGTGTATTTGTGTGTAAGTCAACGCAACTAAACTGAAATTTGAACTTGTCTCTCCGATTTCTCGTTTCAAGTCGCAATCCACGGCACCACAATGCACATCCTTGGCCAGAATTTATGATCTGAGGTGTGAGGTGTGGTGTCTGGAACACATCCTCTCGAATCATAAATTATTAGCTTTATTTACATTGGTCGGATAGTTTGATGTCAGTGATTGAACCTGCAAATTTCTGGAACAGCAAATGACTCCAATTTACCGGAAGAAAGAGTTGGTATCACAAAATGGAGGATCAGTCAAAAACTTCAGGCATTCCAAGAAACATTGCCTAGACAGCAAGCAGAACATCAGGCACCATTACTTCAAATCACTTGCGTAGAAGCTTCAGAATTAGGTCTTCCTTTCATAACAAGTGTACTCCTGTCATCAAAAATGTTGGCAAAATATAAAATAGTTGAGATTATTTTATATATATATATATTGAGACTATTTTATATATATATACATTGTTCATTCAGTAATGAATTAGAACACTCAGCTGTTGTCGTGTGTATACATGATATATCACACTCTAAAAGTCTGCCTTCTTCTACCAAGCGCCCATAGCTCAGAGGTACCATAATCCACATCCTTGGCCACATCTTCACTAAATTAATATATTAGATATGCTAATTTTTTTGCCATCTCAGAAAACCTTTTTTTGATCTGTTTCTCAAAGCGGAGATAGTTTTTCTTTAATAAACAATATAGTAGCTCAATAACAATTGAGAAATTGGGTAAATGATCATTAAAATGAATGCATGTCATGGTGCAGTGGATAGTGGCTTGGAACGAGAAATCACAGAGCCAAGTTCAAATTCCAGTTAAATTTATTGCATTCACTTACACACAAATACCTTTGAGAAAGGTATTAATTTGACACTTTCCCCTCCAACCATGGGTTAAACAGCAGGACAGATTGGGTTTTATTAGTCTTGGTTGGCTGTCTACCACAGAAAGTAATGGCAACCTACTGCAGGAAAATCTTCTGCCCAGTCAGTCAAGTCTCTTTTGAGACATGATTGCCCAAGTACATATCACATACAGCACTTAACTGACTGAACCATTTAAATAATTTAAAAACCAAAATAAAAAGAAAAAACTTTTAACTTGGTAATATTTTTGCAGTAGTAGTTTGAACCGAAATTAACTGATATTTGCTTTGTTCAATATTGGTCCCAATTTGTCCAATAGACAATATTTTCCCAAAATTCATAATGGGACTAGTTTCATTAATTCCCAAAATTAAAATATTATCAAGCCACATTTTACAGAAAGGAACATCTTTCAATTACTTATCCATATCTTGACGAAATTGTGTGCGGTGAATTGCAAGTGAATGGTTTGATGATGAGTATTAGTGGCCAGCAGCTCACGTTTCCCTAACTTGAGCTGCTAATAAGCTGGATTCACATCAAGCTCACTAAATTTATTTCCTTTCAAGATAGGTAAACAAGTTCTCAGTATTTAGTGTTGGGTAGTTATCAAAGTTCAAACATATTAAAGTTCTTACGCAATCAAATAGTTCCGGTATTGAAAATTGGTATTGGCACAAGAATTGTCAATATTTTGTTAAATGATACCTTTTCTTTCTTGTGAATCAAGTTATTTCTCATTTGTCCTTTAAGGAATAAGATATTGGACAAACTCTACAAAATTGTGGTGCTGCTGTTTTCATTGGCTAGTTCAGATTCTTAAAAGGCCAAATGCTAAATGCCTAACAAAAACTTATCTAGTAAGTCCTTCAGTCTCAATGGAACCACCCTCTTACTCATATGAAACATGGCTCTTCAATCTGACTTTTTGAAACAAGTTTCTACTCAACTATGTCATAACCTTACTCTCCCCAATCAACAATCACAGATGACCCTTGCTTCTCTCCTATAATCCCTTGACATCACTACACTTCAGTAACGACTCTGTATATGATTTCAACTTGTCGTCTCTCTCAAATCATCCTGCACCTTAAATTTCCTCAAATTCACGAGTGAACGTAGAGCACCTGTATCTATCATGCCATCAAGCACTAATTATTTACAAACAATTTACTTTGCATGGGCACTCAACATGACACGTCAATTGTATACCACTCCAGAATCTCCATGCTTTGAATCAATATCAAATATCAATCTTATTCGATGTGGTGTAATGGTTAGCAAGCTTGTCTTGTTAAAACCATTACAATTGAGTAGTGAGTTCAATCCTCCGTGGGTACCCCATACTTTCGGCCTTGTGCCACATCTGAGTGGCACTTAGAAAATCAATTATTCATGGCCGTATGTTATGTTTTTGGCTTCCTATTAAAATGCTTACTTCGATCCTTTCTACACTTTTGGTGTACATGTTCCGTATGCTTGCACCCATTACTGCCAAGATGACTGACACTTCCACACCAGTAGCATTCATGTTTCTCTCTCAATCTAGGATGACTACTCTCCACGCCATCCCCCGGCAGACCTTGTTCACTTTACTCATCCTTGGAAAATTTTGTGGCTGACTCAATTCTTCTCATATTATTAGTGTTCTCACTGGGTACCCCATACTTTTGGCCTTGTGCCACATCTAAGCTGTGCTTAGAAAAATCACCACATTGTTGGTGCTCTCTCACTGAGCAATTGATGCTGATTTGTTTTTAATTCTTCACCCAAACCAATAATCCAGTTCCGAGTTGTTTAGCGAGCTGGTCTTCAAAACTAAACTTTTTGGATGTTTTTCTAAGTAAAATTACATAGCGACTGAGGGTTTCTTTGTCCATTTTTGTTTTGAGAATCGGAAAGGAAAAAAAAAAAAGAAATGCTCATAAAATTTCATTGGAGGAGGGGGGTCAGCGTGAACGTCTGGTTTCATAAGTTGACATTCACGCTTTTCAAATGTTTTTCTTGGACTACTCGTTCAACCTTGAAGAACTGCATAATTCTTAGCGCCAATCACAGACCACATACTGTTTGTTGCTGTCATCTTTTCCATTGTTGACAGGAAAATAAAATAGACTTTTTTTTTTTTTAATCATATCACCCCGAGCAAGGCGGTAATGCCCCTGATGTGCAGGGAGTTACATAAAATTGAAGAGATTGGAAAAGAGAAAATCGGAAACCGCATCCTGAACAGAAAACAAGGGATGAGCCTCTTCACTAGACGTGGGTGGAGTGTGAACCGGGCGATAGTTTCACAGATTCTATATTCCTCCAATTATCCTTCTCAATTTTCCATTCCGTTAGAATTTCAAACTTCTGCCAAATCTGAAATCACAAAACTTTTATTCCTTTTTCGTCATCACCAGTTTTCCTGTATAAAGAAAAAACTGAGACATGACATAGAAAGTGCCTTGATTGCTGGAAACATAGAATACTGATATTTTTATTATATGCCCCACAAAACTGAGGCTAAATAATTACCTATACAATAGCAGGTAAATCAATTCATAACACTAAACCAGTTTTATTATTTGGAGAATAAAAAAATTAAAACCTAAAAATCATTGGGATACCATGCTGAAATTATGGAACCATCCAACAAATTCCTGTCTATACAAAAGCACTTTTCTTTTCTTTTTTTTTTTTATAAAGAAGAGTTCTGCTAATAACAAGAGCCTTGAGAAGAGATAATTGTTGCTTAAATAGAACCATAAACTGATAAATAATTAGACTGGTTCAATGACTGGATAACCTTTATAAAAGATATACACAGTTTATAATCTAAAAACACTCTTCAAGGATACTTTTAAAAATCTTGAGTAAAAATAAGATGTAGCAAAAATAAAAAAATATTTTTAAAAAAGTATAGAAGAGAGTAAATTTTGGGGTAAAAATATTTAATACATAAAAATTACACAATAAATGTACAAAAGTGATAACAAATATTCCGGTTGCATAAAAATCAAATAAACAAGATTCACACTGATTTTTATAATTGGCGACTTGAGCAGCAAGAATTCATTCTAAAAAGTCGTATTAAAATCCACAGATAAGGCTTGGGTTTAATTTTTTTTTTCCCCCTTTATTTCATTTTTCCAGTTTGTATCTAAATCATTGAGCGTCAAGTTTTCTTTATTCATGTGTGGGGATTGAAAAATATGTTTAAAGAGCATTAATATTTTTGTCATCATGTGCTGTTAAGTTTTTTGACCACTAGTAGATTAATTAAAAAAAAAAAAAAAAAAAAAAAATAACATTACTAACAAAACTTCCCCCTCCTCTGATATCATTAACATATCCAATAATGACTAGTGATGGTCAAAGTGAAACTAAAACAAAAATATCCTGAACATTTCATGATAGTTTTGTCATTAATTTGATCTAGATATTAATAACTTACAAATTGGAAAAATGGCAGTTGATTTTAATAAAACTTATTGAATTTATATTTGCTTATATATATATATATATATATATATATATATATATATATAAAAGCTATCTTGTAATAGAGAACTTATAGTTACAAGGCCAAATTGTAAACTTCCAAGCAAATATTTATATACAATTTTTAAAAGATAAAACAGTTTTACATTCATGTTGAAAATTGTCACAACAATGTGTGTGTGTATATATATATATATATATATATATATATATATTATTTAATTACTTAAATATTTACATAGATGGTGATATTTGCACTCAGATATTTACATTCAAATGCATGCACATACATCAATTTAAATGAACTTGTAAATATCAAAATGAATCTCTCCAATACATGTAAAAGTTATGCTTGCACACCCCCCCACAAGTTCTCAGCCCTACCTACCAACAAAATTTATCAAATGACTAAGCATCAGAATTTTCTTTTTGAACCTCTTCCTGATTTTGTTGAGATATTTTCTGTACAACCTTGTCTGTGCATGTGTGCGTATATATATATTAGTTAACAGATGAAAAAAGCTTATCTGATTATATATATATATATATATATATATATATATATATATATATGCAGAAGTCAAGATTATTTAATCTTATGATACAAATGCATTCCAATCTTAGTTTAATATTTATTTTTAAATAATTATCAGAATTATAAATAAAAAAGAAGAGATGTATTCAGACTTGGATACAATTCTGCAGATGACAACTGCATGTGAGATTGGAATTATTATTTAAATTTATTTAAATTTTTATCTATTGCGATATCATTTGATATATTTCTCTCTCATATATATATATATATATATATATATATATATATATATATAAGTTAGAAATTGTAAAAATGTATAAAAAAAAATCTCTCAAAACATTTTAAAGGGCAAAGTACTGCAAGTCTTGTGCCCTTGCAATTGCCACTGACGATTACAAGGGCATGAAACTTGGTGTTGTGCAACGTTGAAGAATGTTGCCCTTTTAAAACACCAGCTGAAATTATAAAATTTCTTGTTCTGATCCAATACTCAAAATCTGATTTACCAAACATCAGTTTTTTGGGGAGAAGAGAATCTTATCTGGGCCATGAACTTTTTAGCACCTCTTTGTGTGTGTGTGTGAAAATGAGAGAGAGTTTTTATTTTTTTTCTGTAAACAAAAATAGTAAAAGTGGAAAATTAAATCTTATGTGAAGTAATTCAAGATAAAAAGAAAGAAATTCCTAAAACTTGATGTCGTATCAAATTTGTACAATGTAGATGCCTACGGATAAATCTCTTCTTCGAATTCAGTCTTATCCTTTAGATTTATTTATATAACTCTGCTTGACGCCTGATCACAGTGGAATGGTGAACACACTGTTTTAATGGATTGATTTAAAAAGATGGAATTAAAATCATACTAAAAAGGAGATTAGAAAGCTCATACTTGGTCAGACTTCCAAGTGGGGAGGGCCTGCCTGTCTTAATGACCAGCATGTGAAATCCAAGCTTTTATTTGTGTTGTGACGATTGGTGAAGATGTAAAATAACCAACAATATCAGCCATCAATTAGTCTCTTTGGATATAAGGGTGCATGCTGAAAAGTTCTTGGCTTGACACATTATCAAAAAATCTGGCGAAATGATCAAGCATCAAATTCTTTTCTTAGAACGGTTCTTGGATTGGCTGAGAACTTTTCAGCATCCTCTCTTATAGTTTAGTTGTTTGTTTTACCAGCATATCTACCCTTTTGGGTCATATCTACCCTTTTAGGTTATTTAATGTTGAAGAATTTGTTTGGTTGATCTTTTGTGAGTCTATTGCTGTCAAGATATAAGCAGAGGAGTTGGGATTTGATGATATCTTCTTTTGCAACTATATATTGTTGCTTTTAGAAATTCTAAAAGGTCATTTGGGTCAGCTTTGTTGAAGACGCCTTTCAGGTTGTTTTCTTGATAATATCTTAATTGCATTTGTTCAAGATCTATGCAGCTTGTTAGTATCTGTTTCACTGTGCAGAGCTCCTGACATGGAATGCAAATTGGTGCCTCCTCACCTTTTAGTAGGTGTAAATGGGTGACAGCGGTGTGGCCTATTTGAAGTCTAGTCATTACTACTTCTCTTCTTGACATTTTCCTATTGGCAATTTTAACTTCTATCCATTCTTTGAGGATGGGTTTAATTTTGTAGAGTTTGTTATAAATTGCAGGAGTTCCACATTTGGTCGTAATAAATTTGTTGATTAGAGGTTTGTAATCTATGTTGGGTACTTTTATGTCACTAATGTTGATGTTTAATGATCTTTTAGCTACTATGTCTACTTTTTCGTTTCCTCTGAGACCAACGTGGCTGGGAATCCAGCATAAAATAAGGTTTTTGTTTTGGGTGATGAGGTTGATTCCTGGTAGGAGATTGATGATCAGAGGGTTATTTCGATTTTTGTTTTTTAGTGCCATTAGCACCGATAATGAGTCTCTCATAGACACACACAAAGAAGACATGTATGTGTATATTACCCAACTGGAATAAAATTCAAAATTTAGCTAATTTCTGAGAAAGAAAATGTTTATTCTACCATTTGAACCAATAATTTAGGTGTTTAGGATTTACATGTTTCAGCCTTTAAGTAAACTTTTTTTGTCTACTCGCAAATTTTGAGATTTGTGGAAATAAAATATTCTAGTCAAATTCTCCTTTTCAGTTTGTCAGAATTTTGGTAAAGAGAAATGATTATGTCTTCATCATTTTGAAAAGAAAATGGCCCAAGAGTCTGTTACGGAAGACTTTTTAAAGATCATTTATTTTGGAAAGCTGAAGAGGTCAGTTTGAAATTAAAGAAAACATCTTTGTTTATTAATCCTTTCATATACACTACCTCTCATATTAGTTACTTTTAACTTTTCCTGATTTTTAGAAAACCAATGAAAAGATTCATAAATATTTGTATTATTAACGTGCAAGATATTTCGTCGAATATAAATTATTCGAGACTGAAAAATCACTCTTAGGGTACGGCAACAGTTTCAGGAATTTTACCAGGTTTTCAAAATTTCAAATTATTAGCCAATTTACTGAAATTCTAAGAAATGTTTTGTTTTAATTCAAATTCTAATTACCGAACATGCATAAAGTTTACAAAGACAAATGTCTTTAACAAAAAATTAAAATCACTGTCATTGACAAAGAAAACAAACATCTATTGTATAATTGGAAATCTGAAACTAGTTTAAGAAGACATTGTTTGATTAATTTTATGAGTGGTTGTATTTATTTCTCTGGAAAAAAAAAAAACCAAACATACCCAGTATTCAGAAATAGCAACTGTTAAAGTTCATCTAGGCTTAACGGCCATCTGAAAATGTAAATCTTCCTCCTCAAAATAACATTAGGTAAACAAACTGGTCATTTCATCAAACAAATGTCTTTTCAAATCTATTTTAATCAGATATTCATTAGTTTTCTATTCTGTTTGCAATTTTATTCAATTTTCCTTATAGCTTTCTTTTAAAGGAAACCCAGTAAATGGTTTCACATGTTTTGCCACTTGGGGGACCTGATATCTTGTGCTTTGCGATATTTCTTTTCTATCAAAACACTTAAAAATTTCATAGTTTGACGAAGAGTATTTTATGACTCCTTTCTTAATATTCAAGACAATTCAATAAGATGATGTCCCTAATTTTGCTCTTATCAGATTTACATGAAGCCATCTTCATCAAACTTATTTTATCTTTTATAACCTGCGATGTTATTTAAACAGTTCTCTTTAAAATCAAATCAACAATGCATTTTAAAGCTTCAAACTTGCAACATGACTTAATTTAAAAGTTTTAAATTCAAGAAAATTCGTTCAAATGATGGCTGTTTGTTGACATCTATGCAGCATGAACTAGCTTCCATCATAACTGCAGATAAAAGTTGCCACTGTTCAGTAAATAGATTTCAATAAGTATTTATTTTATATAGCAAGAAAAGGTGAACTGCTTAATGATGTGAAACGCAGTATGTGTGTGAGATACTTATGACTATACAAAGTTATAAGATACAACAAAAAAAAATCTAAAACCAACAGGGGTTCATTTAAAAAGAGAATGTAATTTGTCAGTGTTTGTAAAAGAAACGAAACCTATATTCCTGGTGGGTAGACAAAGAGCCGATTTGTTAGTAAATGTTTTTCTCTGTACCACTAACAAGTGGAGAAGCCTCCTGTCAATCCCGAAAATGGAAACCATCGTTGATTATATCGGCAACGTCATTGATATAAAATTCTTCATCGTAATGAATACACTGCGATAAAATAACAGACGCCTTCACAGTAATGTCCCCAAAAACTGACCGTGATTGTTTAATAAGCCGGTCTTTAAAGCCCCGTTTTGCATCTTCTGCCTCATCTCGATACATTGGTTCTGAAATAAATGTTTGGGTCCCTATTCCGCTACCACTGAGTCCTTCCACATAACGCCACCGGATCTTCTCGGTCTGGTCACTTTTCATGACACCCGCTCCTAAGGGAATCCCATTCACTAAGCGGAGTAGCCGCTTGTAGCATGCATGGGGCAAAGTATCTGAGGTGCTGCCTGTATACACAGTGCAGAGGGTTATTTGCATGAGGTAGCAACAGCGATCATCATTGGTATAGCACTGTTTGGACACTTGCTGGCTAGCATTTAGAGGTGAGACGGTGAAATGCGAAGTTGTTGACATGGTTGAAAACAAGACACTTAGAAATGGTCAAGATCTGAAAAAAGAAAGAAAAAAAGAAATCGAGTTAGTAAATGAATCCATATTTTTAAATCATTTGATGATATTTTCCAATTTATGTGGTGTTTTGACAAATAATAACGGGTCTGAGTATCAAAGACATTTGACAGAATAAAAGTTGGTAAATTGCCAAATAAAATGCATTAATTACGTTTAGCAAATTAGAAAACGATCTTAAGACGTGGAACTTTTTTCATACATTTTTCATCATGTTCATATCGTACAAGAAAATGAGATGGACAAAGATAAAATGTAACTTTCAGATTAAAATTTTCTAAATAAAAGAAAGTTAAAAATTTAAAACAATTTCTGTATTTCTTTCTACAAGCGTAAATTCCAGGAAAAGGTTTTAAATTGGCATGTCACATGATTATTGCTTTTTGTTTCGTGTTACAATTCTTTTTCTGTACAAACAAGGAAGATGTGTTTACATTTCGGAGATCGGGTATTGTACTTGGAGAATTTAGTGACAGCAATAAAAAAAAAACACTTTTTCATGGAATGTTTGATTTTCCTTTCGTGTTAAATTGTGTATAAAAATAATAAAATCTAAAAACATTCCCATCAAATCAAAGGCAACCATTAGTATCGATTAATATAAGTGAAACATGACGACCAAGTCAAATTATGGTTATAGTGACTGATATCTTTAATGTTCTCTCTTCATTATTGACAAAATATACAAGAACTTTGGTAACGAATTGAAATAACTATACATTCTGGTACCAAACTATTGCAGAGAAGAAGAAAAAATTCAAGTCATATTAGTTAATCTTAAATAATAAGCACTATTTTATTTTATTTAAAACTAGCAGTATAGCCCAGCATTGCTCAGGTGTAATGAAAGCTTTAAAACTAATCCATGTTCCTGGAGCTCAGACTCTTTGGACATTGGCACGAAAGACTAAAAAGCAATAGTTGTTTCCAGTTAAAGCAAAACCGTAGACTGAAAGAAAAATGAATGGATGTAAGTCAAATTTTGATTTCCTGGTATCGATATCAAATAAGTTTTTTTGTCGTAAACTGAATTTTGAATGCTAAATAAGTTCTCTGAGTAAATGGTATCATGGCTGAAACTAAGAACTACAATTATACCTACTTAGAGCCAAACTCAAAGCAAAAACTAAAATAAAAGGGCTGAAAAAAATACAGACATACAGGCAGATAAATAGACACACACAAACATCTTGCCTTTTATATATATACATATATAAATATATTATCAATTTTCTGCACTATTGTAAGAAATGCAACCTTGAAACTTCTGAATATCGTTTCTTATGTCTTTGTCTGAGTGTATCAAATTTGATTAAAATCGGACCACTCCTATAACCTAATTTTTTCGATTTTCGATATTTATCGGGGGTACCTTGACACAAAACCTAGCTAAGAACACTCGCAGACGCTTATAGTACACCTGTGTAAATTTTCAAGAAAATTGGTTCAGCCATATCGGAGTCTATAGGTAACAGACACACAGACACACACACACACACAGAGTTCCATTTATAAATAAGTTTAGATTTAGATCAAGTACTTTAGCTATGAATACCAGTCAACCAACAAAAACTGAAAAATAAAACAGTTGTCTAATGTTCTTTGTTTTTTAGAGAAATAAAATGGTGTATGCAAGACGTCTTGGAAGCGCCGGAATCACCTTAATATTGAGCCCATGCACAGATTATATCACAATAACGATAATAAAATAGTTAATAAACACAGAAGAGCCAGAAGTAATGATTTTTCTGCTCTTGACACGCAAGAAGCCAATAGAGATTCACTACGAACTTGTATATCATTTAATGAGTAGGAAATTGGTACTGGTGTACTGTAGTGCTTTTATGAAGGAATTATTTACATCAATTAATTTGTTGTCCTCATCTTTGTTGCCAGATTCATGATGTCTCGACCATTGTATGCTCTGGCCTTCTTCGAACTGAACCTTTTATTTTGTCTACCAGGGTAGGTTATTCTAGTTTGAAGTGCCATACCTCTTCCAGATATCTCAGTATCTCCCTTTCAACTCAACCTTCTAAGTTTTTATTCACCTCTACTGAAGCCAGCTATTCATCTCCAAACTCTTTGGGTCAAGTCACTGGATTCAACCAACTGGGCCATGTACCATTGAGAACATCAATGTATAAATTTTTGGGACTTATAAACCTAACAAACATTTTTTTTTTAACCAGAGCTCATATTACAATTTGGTATTATTATTGTTTTTCTCTAGCCCTCCGTATTACTGGTTCCCATATTGTATTCATTTCTATGCTTGGCCAGCTTAGGAGATTTTTGTGGTCTGGCATATGCACTGATTCTTAAGTTTTTGTATTTTCCAGTGATATTCTTTGTTTATTATTTCAACCTCATCTCCCATTGGGTTGTGATCTCCCTTTTCCCTCCATTGTGTTGTCAGCCACACCTAATTTTTCTATTTCCCCTCGTGTTATGACTGTTGGGGATTCTTGCAGTTTTATCATTTTCTTCTCGATATTAAATTTTAAAGGAACTTATACGAAAAATCAGTTACACTTTTTTTTTTATATCAGCTTCATTTAATGATATGTCCTGAGTCAAGTCAAGAATCTTAAGAAATAAAAACGTTTGCCTTCTGCTGATAACTAATTGAAAGGTTTGTTTGTTTCGAGGTTTAACAACCTATCAATCCTTATGGGATCATTTAAGGTCATAACAAATGATTTTGGGTAAGGTTATATTATTTTTACAGAATTTTGGAAGATGTCTTGCTTTTTAAACTTTACCATTGTTTTCAAGTTGCATTACTTTTTAAATTTTTCACCTGGTGTGGGTCGGATCTATTTTTGATCTTCGGATCTTTACTTAGATTATATTGTTGTATTATAACAATAATTTGGAGCAGATCGAAGATAATTAATTTTATTAATTAATTATTAACTATAATCGGAAAATCTTCTAATTGCTATTATAGATCATAAGAAAACATACTAAGAGAAATTTTCTTTATTCTCCAAATATGAGCAAAGGAAAACAGAGGTGATTAATTTTATTAATTAATTATTAACTATAACTGGAAAATCTTCTAATTACTATTATAAGTCAGGAAAATGTACCAAAAGACATTTATCTTTATTCTCCAAATAGGAGCAAAGGAAAAGAAGGCAGGGACGAAAGATAACAAATGGTATTTCTCCGTTGTTATTTTAAACCAGAGAAAGAAGAAGAGGAAGAAAAGAGAAATGGATTTGTTTAATGTCATAAAGTCGATTTTGGCCGACCCAAGAAAGCTAACAATTATCATTCTAAACCTAAAGAAAGAGAGAAATTCAATTGTTATTTTTTTGCTGGGCATTTGTGGAGGCCGAAAAACAAATTTCACTTTTATTAATAATCATTGTATCCAATTGTCCTGCTAGTGTGAATTGTGAAAAGAATTAAGATAACACTGGTCCCGAAGTAATTTAGAGAAAGAAACATTTTCACTGACATCAGGGTAAGACAGATAATGAAGGCATCCCTGTCGCTTGAAAATATAGGTGACTCAGGGATGGATGTTAGAGAACACAGGTGTGGAGAAATTATTATCTGGGTAACAATGTCAATGGACCCTTGTCAACTTGTTTTGGGCAAAGCCAGTTCAAAAAGCTTAATAGCGATTGTTTTAAGAAAAAAAAAATCCCCCAAATTGTTTTGCAAGAAAGAAAAATTTTGAGAGAGAAAATTCGGTTAAGTCCAGCCCAGAAAAGGGGTATGGGAAGACGACGTCATAAGACTGAGAGGAATTCCATTAGTCCTGTAAACAAGCCCCGAAAGGGGGAGACGATCAACAATTGATGTCATGGAAAGCAGATTAATCCCATTGGGTAAACCAGAGGCAACAACAAGTAGCAGCTAACCTTGGCATTCTATTGGTTGCCGAGATGGGGGGATTAGACACCCAGCGACCGTTGGCCCCACACCATGGCATGGGCATAAATACAGGGTCCCAAGGGACCAAAAACGAGTTGGATCGGAAAAAGCCCCAAAGATGTAACGACGAAGATAGGCGCCATGTTGTTGGGTGCCAACCGCAGAGCCTGTTGGCCAACCAGAGTTAGAGAAAGAAGAGAAGTGATTTTACAGACAAAGTTGCAGTTGAAGTCGGAGTCTGAAGTCGAAGTTTGAATGGCAGAGATCAACAGAAGTGGCCTGATGCTGGCTAACCAGAATTAAAGACAGAAGAGAATTTGCAGACAAAGTTTTTGAGTTGGATTCCAGTTGGATTGAAGTCGAGTCACTGTGGCAGTTAGAGGCTGTTCAGTTTCAGTTCCAATTACCAGCCCAAAGATGTAACGACGGAGATAGGCGCCATGTTATTGGGTGCCAACCACAGAGTCTGCTGGCCACCCTGAGTTAAGGACAGAAGAGAATGATTTTGCACACAAAATTTTGAGTTGAAGTTTGAGTCGGAGCACAGTCCAGTCAGATTGAAGTTGCAGAGATTGACAGAGGAGTGGCAGAGAGCTCGAGTTTCCTGTCCAGAGATATAATGACCAAAGACAGTTCCCAGTTGAAGAAGTAAAGAGACAGAGAGATGATTGCCATGCTGTTGGGTGCCGACCGTAGTGAAGCCTGTTGCCAATCAACCACCCGGAGTTAAGAGACAGACAAGAAGAGAATTTGCAGACAAAGTTTGAAATTGCTAAATGAAGAGAGTAACCCAGCACTTCGGCAATTTCCATAACATTCCGGAAAACAAGCAACAAGTTGACTAGACTTATAACGGACTTAGAACTCTGTTCGGAGCAGCAAGCTGTGACCAGCCAGATTTCTCGTTATTGCTTAGGAGAATATTTCGATTTACTTAAGAGACTTCCGTTCCGCTACCAGTTTGATAGAAGCAGGGATTGGGAATTATCCAAGAGACTATTGTGTATATTCTGTATATAGACGTTATTTTACAACACTTCAGACGTCTGTCGACTTATTTTTCTTGGTGCTATTTTTTTCTTTTATTACTCAATTGTGTGCACACTTTCCGATTTGGTTTAGTTTGGCAGGGAGACAGCTAGTGAAGAACTCACGTGACTACCTTGTGATTAATCAACACAATGTGGGACAAGGGAAAACACCGTGACAGAGTCAATCCAGCTGACTGGATCGAAACCAACAGCGACGGGCCGGGGGTGAGGGGGGTGCCACAATATAGTTTGACTTTTTAAGGAAGGTTAAAATAGTATTAGAGTTTATTTTTTTGGAAAAGATCTTTCAGGTTGTTAACATTGTATAGGGATTGCCAGATATATATAAAGTCACTGCAGTCGAGTAGAACATGTTTTACTGTATAGGCTTCTTGATATGCAATGCATTCAGGAGGAGGTTCATTTTTTTAGGAGATAAGAGTGGGTTACGTGTGTATGTCCTATTCGAATACGGGATATAATCACTTCTTTGCGTGATTTACTGGGTTCTGATAGTTGTTTCTTTACGATGGGTTTGATTTTAAATAATTTGTTGTTTTGACAGTTGTTCCAGGTTTCTTGCCATTTCTTTAAAATATAATTCTTGATTAGGGGTTTATAATCCGTGTATGGAACCATTATGTTACTTATGTCACATTTTAGGGAGTTTTTTGCAGCCACATCGGCTTTCTCATTTCCATGAAATCCAGAGTGACTGGGAATCCAACAGAAAATGATAGTTTTGTTTCGTGAGATCACATGTATTCTATATAAAAGTTTGATGAGCAAAAGGTTGTCTAATTTTTGGTTCTTTTATTGCTTCAAGCACTGCTAAAGATTCCGAGAATATAATAACTTTGTTTGAGGTAAGTTTAAGGATGATATCCAGGGATAAGTCAATGGCAATATCTTCTGCACTAAATATTGATGAATTGTCAGGTAATCTTTTTGTAGAACGGTACTTTTACAGATAGCAGCACATCCTACTTTGTTATTGACTTTAGAGCCATCAGTATATATGTGGGTCCAATTTGGATATTGATTCAATATATAATTTAGTTTTTCTATATAATGAAAGGGATGTGTGCTAGCTTTTATGTGATCAGCCAGTTCTAAAATGACTTTGGATTGTTTCAAAAGCCAGGGTGGATGTTCGAGGACATTGAATTCATGTCTACTAGTTTCATCTATCGAACTGTCATTTATTGGTTTTATTTTTTCCATGTGAAGGCCAAAAGGTTTGATAACGTTTTCTTTTTTGTCAAACAGGTGTTTATAGTTTGGGTTAAATGTGCATTGATAGGCAGGATTTGATGGGTTAGCTTTAAGTTTTAGATAATATTCCAGCGCTAATTTTTCACGTCTCAATTTTAACGGAGCCTCATGCGCTTCTAGGCTTTCTATGGGAGATGTTCTAAATGCACCAAGGGCATGTCTTAGATCTTGCGTGGTGGATGGGATCAAGAATCTTTAGGTAGGATTTCCTAGTCATACCATATATAAAACAACCGTAATCCAGTTTGGATCTTATTAAAGATCTGTATATTTTTAGGAGTGACATGCAGTCTGCATCCCATTCTGTATTAGATATAACCCGCATAAGTTGTAGTGTTTTGAAACATTTTTGTTTTAAGTATTTCAAATAGGGGATGAATGTAAGTTTTTTATCAAAAATTATTCCCAGAAATTTGTGTTAGTCTGTTATTTCAATTTCTGTTCCTACTAATTTGAGTGTTGGATCATTGTGCATTTTTCTTTTTTTTGGTTACAAAAATGCACACCCTTGGTTTTGGTTGATGAGAATTTGAAACCATTTTTGATGGTCCATTGGTTTAATTTATTTATGCATATCTGCAGTTGACGTTCTGAGGTATGCATATTTTTGGATCTATGGCAAATCAGGAGATCATCCACATATAAGGAGCCATTAACTTCATTGTTCAGGCAGTTTACGATATTGTTGATTTTTATATTAAAAAGGGTAACCAACAAGATGCATCCTTGTGGAACTCCACCTTGTATTTTTGAATCAGAGAGAGTAGATCCAATTCTTACTTTGAAGCTTCTGTTGAATAAAAAATCTTTTATCAACAAGGGTAGTCTACCTTTTATACCCAGATTGAATAAGTCTTTCATAATTCAGTGCCTCCATGTGGTCTTATAAGCCTTTTCTAAGTCAAAGAAAATGGCTATTGCATGTTCTTTTTTGATGACAGCCTCTCTGATAAATGTTTTTAAGCAGATTATGTTATCGATTGTCCCTCTTTTGCTTCGAAAGCTCAATTGGAAATTAAGTTATTGGTTTTCAGGCATCACTTTAGTCTTTTATTTATTATTCTTTCGAACATTTTGCATAAGCAACTTGTTAGCGTAATGGGTCGAAAGTTTTTTGGGTCTGATTTGTCTTTTTCCGGTTTTGCTATGGGAATCATGATGGCCTGTTTCCAGCTCTTTGGCAGTTTTCCCTTGAACCATATTTTGTTAAACATGTCTAATATTTTATAGAATGGTGGGGGAGTTGTTTTAAGAATTCATAATGAATTTCGTCAGGGCCGGTACCAGTATTGCATGATTCATTTATAGCATTTCTAAGTTCATTCATTGTAAGAGGCCAATTGTAATCTTTATTATTAGAATTAAAATTTGGTTTATTTTTCGTTTTTTCTGTATCCTGCTTAATTTTTTGGAAAAGTTGTCTGTAATTTTTGTTAGAGGAATTGTTTTTAAAGGTTTCCGCTAGTACGTTTGTTATATCTTTTGTCTCTTATTTTTTCATTATTTAGAGTGAGGTGATTTAGAGGAGGAGATACATTCTTTCCAGCGATTTTCCTTATGTTCCAAACTTTTTTGGTTTCGTGTTATAATTTATTTTGTTTACATAGTTTTTTCCAGGATCCCCTTTTGGCTTCCTTGATCACTCTATGTCCTACTGCTCTTTTTTGCTTGAAAAGATTTAAATTATGAGTTGTGGGTTGAGTATTGAATTTCCGTAGTGCTGCTTTTCTTAATCTGATAGTTTTTTTGCATTCGTCATTGAACCATGGTCTTTGTTGTTTGTTTGGTTCATTGCTTTTTGGTATGCCTACCTTCGCAATGGCTATTAAGGTTTCTGTGAAGTATTCAATGGATTTACTGTTGTCTTCTTTGACTGAAAGCTTTTGGTAGCATTTTTTTTTATTATTCCCTCCAATTTGCTTTATTTAGCTTTCATCGAGCTGGGTGGTTTTCAATTTCTTTTGAGCATGTCAGAACAACTGGGAAATGGTCACTACCCCATGAGTCATCTAGAACTATCCAATCATAGTCCATAAGTGTAGAGGGATCACAAAGGGACAGGTCCAGGACTGAGTAAGTGCCTGATGCTGGGTGTAAATAGGTGTTGGACTTGTTATTTAGTAGGAATAAGTCCTTGAGATTAATGATTTTCTCTAGATTTTTGCCTTTTTTATCTGAGTATATAGATTCCCATATAACATTGTGGCAATTAAAGTCACCTAGTAATAAAAATGGTCTTGGAAGTTGTTCAATTAGATTGTTTAATTCAGATTCATTTATGGGATCTTGAGGAGGAATGTAAATAGAGCAAATGTTAATGGTTCTATGTATAGTGGCTTTTGCAGCAACAGCTTGTATATCAGACTTTAATTGTATTTTACTTTGGGGGATATCATTTCTAATTAGAATCAATACACTCCCTGATGCCATCTGTTTGAGGTTATGTATATAATTATATTGTGTATAATTTTTTATTTTATCTTCAGCTTTTAAAAAGTTTTCTTGTAGAGTGATGATAGTGGGATGATAATTCGTTATAAGAAGTAGCTCATTTATGTTTGGTTTTAAACTCCGACAGTTCCATCCATTGTAAGATTTTTGATCCATGCTTATATAATGAGACTTTAAGAGAGTTTATTTGTGTATATTATATTTTGTAGTAGAGGTGTCCATCTCTTCTATGCTTTCTCTCTTATTTGCATTTCGATTCTTATGTTTTGTTCCTTGAATTTCTTTTGGTTCTGCTTGTTTATTAGGGGAAGTTCCTTTGGTTTTTTTCCTTTGATTCATTTGTTGTTCTTTGTCTGGGAGCAGACCGTTCCTGTGTTTGAGATAAAACTGGTTATTTTTGGTTTGGTTTTGTCTGGACTTTTTGAGCTTCTCTGTCTTGATCGTCTTTTCTGTCTCTCTCTTTCCATCAGTTCATATTTGTTTTCCTTTTCCATTAGAACAATTTCAGTTTTCAGTTTGTAGTGTTGATCCTTTGAAAGTGGATTCATTTTTGGAGGCAAAGAGTTATTAACTTTGGTAGTGGTGATGGGGAGGATTGGTGTTTGCTGTTGTTTGGATTGCAACTTTCTTTCAATTGTAGCACCTTCGGTTTCCTTGATCTGGAATTGGGGTTTTTCCGTTAGATCTGGATCCGTATCGGATCTAGTTGTCAATACAACATTCCACACTCACAGCACACACACATGCATGCCATGCATTCATATAACAAACATGCATACACACAAAATATTTTACTTATAGATGGGACCCTAACAGGTACTACTACTCCAGGCCAGAATGGACCTGAGAGTAATGGCATTTAAGGGGTAACTCCACATTTCCCAAGACTCCAAATACTAAATTTAGAGCTACGTCACCAGTTGCAGTTTATATGTTGTACCCAGAACAATAAATGTTATTATAGTTGATACTTATTTGATATATAATCTAATCTAAACTTATTTATAAATGGAACTTTGTGTGTATGTGTGTGTGTGTCCATTACCTATAGACTCCAAAACGGCTGATCTGATTTTCTTGAAAATTTACCCAGTTGTACTATAAGCGTCTGCGAGTGTTCTTAGCTAGGTTTTGTGTCGAGGTACCCCCGATAAATATTGAAAATCGAAAAAATTGGGTTATAGAAGGAGTGGTCTGATTTTAATCAAATTTGATACACTCACAGACAAAGACATAAGAAACGATATTCAGAAGTTTCAAGGTTGCATTTCTTACAATAGTGCAGAAAATCGATAATATATATAAGGCAAGATGTTTGTGTGTGTGTCTGTTTATCTGCCTGTATGTCTGTATTTTTTCAGCCCTTTTATTTTAGTTTTTGCTTCGGGTTTGGCTCTAAGTAGGTATAATTGTAGTTCTTAGTCTCAGCCATGATACCATTTACTCAGAGGACTTTTTTAGCCTTCAAAATTCAGTTTACGACGAAAAAACTTATTTGCTGGATATATCCCAGAAAGAAATGACAACCTACTGCAGGAAAATCTTCTGCTGAGTTAATCATTGATTGAGTTCAAGTTTTATTTAATGGCATATCAACTCGTTTGATTTAGTCAGATTTAAATAAATCTTTTTTGTTTTTATTCTTTTTTATTTTAGAAAACTGAAAACGTCTTCTAATTTTTAATTCAAAAATGTTTTCCTGAGAATAAAATGTATGTTGGTAAATTTTTCCTTCAGAAATGTATATTTTTCAATAAAAGTTTATTTTTATACTTTCATAGTGCTTTGACTCCAGCTTGGAGGGGTTAATTATTTGCCCATAGCTGGGACCCTAACAGGTGCTACCACTCCGAGTCAGAGTGGACCTGGGAACAACAGCAATTAAGAGGTGATTCCATGCTCCTATTGGAGTAGATAGATCTATCACCCGGTTCACACTCCACCCACATCTATTGAACAGGTTAAGAGGCTCATCCCTTGTTCCCTGTTTAGGATGTCGTTTCCGGCTTTCTCTTTTCCAATCTTCTCACTTTGTTTTTTTGTTTTTTTTCCCCCAATTGGAGTAGATAGATCTATCTATCGCCCGGCTCACACTCCACCCACATCTATTGAACAGGTGAAGAGGCTCATCCCTTGTTCCCTGTTTAGGATGTGGTTTCCAGCTTTCTCTTTTCCAATCTTTTCACTATTACGTAGCCCCCTGCACATCAGTGGTGTTACCGCTTTGCTCAGGGTGATACGATTAAAAAAAAAAAAATCTCCCAATCAGAGGCCTTGCTGCCGGATGCAGTTGACAGTCATGCTCAGGACCATCATGGATTGAAAGAGACATAATTGCCCAAGTGTATCACATACAGCAGGACTGGTTGACTGACCCTCCCACAGTGAATGTAGATATGATTTCAACTCATATCACTTGTTCATTAGTACAGAAAATTCTTATTAGAATCATAAGAGATTCGTGGTTGGATACTGTGCTGTTCATGTTGAGATATAACGCATTCAAATACATATATGACACTATAGATTGAAAGATGTCAAATGTCTTCAAAATTTCCAAAATGGAATGTACCATTCATCTGCTCCACCATTAGAATCATTTCAAACTCTGATAGATCAAGTAACCTTGCTATAAAGAAACCTTGTTCACCAGATATCAGGGCTCAATATATTCTCATCATTTCTCTTTCAGACATACCAAGAGGATTAATGTGGCAGCTTTTAATTTCACCCAGGAAATGAAAATGCATGTCATGCACTAGTTGCCAACCACAGCAAAATAGCAAATAACCAGATTCTTGAGAGAATGTCAGAATGTGTTAGAGATCAGTGGTTGGAACGTGCTATTTGTGGTTAAAAGAAAAACATTTTATGCAGTCAGATATTATAAAGATAGCATCTCAAAACCAATTAACCATAATTCCTGTGAAGCAGCTCAAGATCCATTATCAGACATATATTACATGAGGGCATCAAGTGTTACATGAAAAAAAAAAAAAACACACACACAAAGAAAAAAGTTAATGTCTGACAAAAACCTCTACAGGATGTGATCAATGACCTTGCTGAATAAAGACAAGCTTTGGTTTTTCTTTAGAATAAAGAAGGAAAAGTAACTTTGTGCAGACCTCCTTGAGATCTGCATGGTTATTTACACCAAGCTCATATTGTTTGTAATGGTCCTGGAGTTGAAATACATGAGGGACATATCATTCCAATCCACTTCTACCTGGACGGTTTTAGGATCATTCCCACTGCTTAAATCATCCTGCTGGACAGGGTGTAAAACTATACAAGATCCAGCATGGCTTTGATCCATCCCATATTTTTTTTTTTAATCGTATCACCCCGAGCAAGTCGGTAACGCCACTGATGTGCAGGGGGCTACGTAAAAGTGAAAAGACTGGAAAAGAGAAAGCCGGAAACCACGTCCTAAACAGGGAACAAGGGATGAGCCTCTTAACCTGTTCAATAGACATGGGTGGAGTGTGTACCAGGCGATAGAGAGATCTATCTACTCCAATTGAAAAAAACAAAAAAAAAACATGGCGGTGGATTACTAAGATTTAACTTAGTAAATGTCCAGTCAGGAGATATCTGCTAAAATCAAGAAATAAATTAAAGAAAACCAATTAAACATGAAAAGCTTAAAATTTAAAATTAGGCAGAAAAAAAAAACCGCCTTACTTTAAGAATATTTCAAACAAAACAGAACTCCAACACAATACGAGTGTGTGAATTTTGGTCACACCAAGATGGCCAATGGGAGTCAAATTACAGATGGCAGAGGGGAAGAAAGTAGACAGACTAATATATGGCTGATGAAAGAGAAATACAGAAAGAAAGAAAGACAGAAAGAAAGGAACAGTCAAGAGATATCTGCTAAAATCAAGAATTAAATTAAAGAAAACCAATTAAACATGAAAAGCTTAAAATTTAAAATTAGTCATATAACTCAGCAGTAGCAGGCCAACACATTTCATGATCATGTTATCACCAAAATGTGGCCTTCTGGTTTGAGCCCCCTAGACTACTACATCTGGGCTATCATCAAGAGACAAACCAACCAGCAGCACCTACAATATTTGTTCACGGTCACTATTGTGGATACAATGATAAACAAGAATCTTTTGATCGAGACAATATACTGTTTTTCAATATATATATTTATTAATGTCAGTTCAGACGTATGTTGCAATGCAGCAGATATCGACTCGAAACGAGAAAGCAGAGAGACAAGTTTGAATTCCAGTTGAATCTGTTACATTCCCTTACACATAAATACCCTTGGGAAAGGTATTAATCCATCTCTTTTCTCCAGCTACAGGTTAAATAACAGGACAGATCAGGTTCTAAAGCCTTGGTTGGCAACCAGTTTACTGCAGAAAGCAATAGTAACCTACTTCAGGCAAACTTTTGGTCCAGTCAGTCCTGTCTCTTTTGAGACATGATCATCCAAATGTGTGTCATGTACAGCACTTAACTGACTGACCAAATATCAGTTCATTTCGACCTTCAGAACTTCCATGTCTGACGGAAATAATGTGGCACTTCTGGTGACTAAAGGCTTAACACCTCAAAAGAGATCAACTTACTAAAGGCTTAATTAACACCTCAAAAGAGATCAATAAAGGCTTAATTAACACCTCAAAAGAGATCAACTTACGATCGTAGATAAAAGTGAGTCTAAGAATAAAAAAAAGGAAAAAAACAGATACAATGCAAAACTTGGAATTTTAAAAATTTTCTTTAAAATGTGGAATCAAAAACACTAAATTCAGCTTGGTATCTCTGCTGATGACAACTATTTACTTCTTTTGTTTTAATGGTAAGCCTGATAGGTTCTATAAGGCCAAATTGGCAGTGGGTATCTAATATCACTTTTACTCTGTTGTTAACTGGGACAAGAAATGTTTTGTTAATTTTAATGCCTCTAAAGCGAAAATGTTCTCTGCTGTCTTAGAGAACCATTTTTTGTGTGTTCCATCAGAGGCTGGCTGATGCTAATCTTCAGGAGAGTGAGCCATTTTGCCTTCTCAGGCTAATGTTTTCCACTTAACCACTTTGAAGTGTGCTCAATGCCCTTTCTGCGTAACACCAATGATCTCTTACTTGACTGAATAGTCACTCGTGATGAAAAATGGATCCTTTATGATAACCGTAAACGATCAGGTCAATAACTTGATCGTGATGAGTTCCCCAAACATTTCCCAAAACCAAAGTTGCACCAGCAAAAGATTATGGTGACTGCCTGGTGGTCTGTAGTTGGTGTCATCCACTGCAGCTTTCTGGAAGCCAATCAGAGCATTAATGCAGTGCTTTACTGCAATCAACTTGCTAAAATGCATGCATGCTTGCAAAAGATGAGACCTGCACTGGTGAATTGACATGATCCAATTCTGCTTTACAATAATGTGTGGCCACAAGTTGCCAAAAAAATGAATGACGTTGCAAAAATCACAGACTTGGGATACAAAATTTTACCACATTCTCCATATTCTCCTGACCTTTCACACACTGATTGTCATTTTTTAAGCACTTAAGCACATTGTTAAATGGTAAAATCTTTAGGTCTAAACCAGAGGTTGAATCAGCTGTCAAAGATTTCATTGCATCACAGCCAATAACTTTTTATCAGCAAGGAATAAACAATCTCGTCAATCGATAGCAGAGGTGCATAGATTCTGAAGGCTTGTATTTTGACTAAATTTCAACATTTCTACAGTTAATTTTTCAAGTTAATCTTGAAAAAATGTTTCTGAAATTAAGCATTATTTTTGTAACAACCTAATATTTGTAAATGCCTGATATCTTGCATAGCAGCAAAATCTTTATTTCATGTTAAAAAGGTGAATCATAGAGTTTCTGGTGAGCAAGAATTAAATCATTTCTAAGGCCATCCAATGGTAAAGGATGCTGAATGTTTGCTCATATTCACTTCTTAAGAATTGAGGATGGAAAAAATAAGATCTTATTTGTAACTAAAAAACATTTAATCTTAATGAAAGTTCTAATTCGACTCAAATTGTGCAAGTACAAATGCAAAAAAATAGAAAAGGAAGTGATGTCAGTTTTTCATAAAATCTTACAATAAATAAACTGTTATTATTCATTTAAGGATGGTTCGAGGGTGTGATAAAAAGCAACTGAAATTAAAATAAAAGAAATGCCAGCAAAAATTAATAACTGGCTTTCATTTCTATCAGAAAATACTATTTTCTAAGTAAGTCTTAATCTTTATTATATTAAGAGCTTTCTGTGTTTACCTGTCCACAAGGCCTTATTTGGTCAAGCTTTCTTTCTTGAAAGATGTGTGAGGTGAGTGGAGGGATTGGCTGATATTATGACTGTGCAAAAATCCTTTGATGTGTGTGTGTGTGTGTATGATGTATGTATGTCTTTTTTTTTTCCTCACTGAAAAAAACAAAAAAAAAACAAAAAGTAGTCTTTTTCTATAGATTTTAAGTATTTTTATATTCCCTTATTGCTTTCTAGCCAAATCTTTTGTCTTATGAACGTTTCTTTTAATAATAATAATTAAAAAAAATAATTCAGTGGACATTATTTTATTTTATTTATTGTAATTATTTTATTTTGAAGACTTATTTCTCTTAGTCATTTCTTTCTTTTATATTCTCACTGAAATCAAGTTTTGTCTTTTATCCGTAAATATTTGAGCAGAACAACTAACAAAATATTTCAATAACAATCATAATTCATGGGATAGAAATGAACAGATTTTAAATTGGTAACTTTTTGAATTTCACTGAAACACGTTAAATACTCTTAATTTCCCTTTTTTATTTCTTCTTTCACTCTTTCTTTAATCATTTATTCTCTGAAACCAAGTAGTGTCTCTGGTATGTCTTTCCATGCTATCAAAACAAAATGGTCTTTTATTTATTAATTATTTGCAGGGCATAACATACATAATAACTAAGAAACTAAAGGAGGAACATGCTGAATTAGAATAAGATAAATATAAATGTTATGTTTAGTAGACATCCTACGTTTCTTTATTAAACAATGTAACTGACATCGACAGGGCTAGGTATTCGAGATTTGATAAAGATAATGTGCCTTTTGCTAGGGGTTCGTTGTTAGTAATCAATATTTAATAGTAAGCAAACATATGGTTGATTCTGCCACATCTCAATGTTTATTTATTGCCGCAACATTTTTTCTGAAGGCTCACATTGACATGCTTAGATGTAAACTTTCTCTCTTTCATTCTGTGGGCGGCTTTTGAAGTGAAAGCCTCTCAAAATATAAATAAATCTGGGAAAAGAGATTCAGATTTTTAGAATTTTTAAAAAACTTTCTTGAGCATGTTCTTTTTAAGCTTTTATCTACAAACAAACAAGATTATTTCATGAAAGACTTCAGATATATTTGTCTATATTTCTGACATGAGGTATTATATTTATTTATTTTATACTATTTACATTGTATCTGTTGTTGTCCTTATTTTTATTGCTATATTCACGACATTTTGGTCATAGTATGTTCCAGCCTTCTTCAGGAGATTAAATTTAGAAATCAATTCTTTAATTCCTTCACCAGATTAGATTGTACAAGTGATTATGGTTGAATTCACAAAGACGTTAGAAATATGACAGCTGATTTTATGTTTTTTTATAATCATGTCACCCCAAGCAAGGCATTTTACTGCCACTGATTTGCATGGGGTTACATAGGAGGAAAGTTATGAGAAAGAGTGACAGGTTATAGTGGGTGTCATGAAGTGGGTAAGAGAAGGATGAGAATACTGATGAGAGTTGGGTGGACAGAGAAAGGAGCATGAGAGAGAGGATGCAGGTTAGTGAGATAGGAAACATAAGATTTAATTTTTAAAAAAAAAGTAATATTTTTTGGAATTCAATTGGATTTCAAAGTTCAAACTATGGAAATAACACAAGCAATATTATTTTAATTAAAATGATTCAACTGGATCAATAAATAAAATATTTAAACTAATTTTATAAATTAAGGAACAGAAGCATTTTAATAGAATTATGGTTTTGCTTCTTTAACAAATTCATTTGTATTTTCTGTTTGAAAAAGATGTTTCTTCTTATATAAAGCTAATTTCGTATTTTTGGTGGGAAGATTGTCATAGGCAATACCATTTTATTCTACTTAAGCTGTCATCAACCAGTTGTAAAATAATTTAAAAAAAAAAAAAAATTTGGCGAACCTGAAGGAGACTACCACCACCTTTTTTTTTTTACTTTTTTCAGTGCAGTCTTATCAGTTATTACATAAAGTTTCCGATTATAAAAAACAATTTTAGGGTGACTTAGTTTCTCATACAATGTTAAATCGATCCTCCATTTTGGAACCACTTGCATTTGGGTCACTTTGTTTTGTTATTTTTGGGATGAGTAGTTGCACAGGATCAATTTATGACAAGGTTGTGTGAAAAACTGAGCCCCCCTCCCCAAATTGTTTAAATGTTGAAATTTTTACAAATTTTTTTGTCAGTTGGAAGGAAAGTTTAGGGTTTAATCGAATTTAAGGGTGGTGGTAGTCTCCTTCAGGTCCGCCAAAACTTAAAAAAAAAAAAAAAAGAAAAAAAATTGAGATAAAGAATTTTTGTGAACAGATGCCATTTCTTTTCTTTAAGTTTTCATGATGACAAGTGCCATTAATTGATGCTAAAAGTTACAATTGGTTCAGTCCTATCCAACATTAAACCCTGCTTTCAGAGAAATTAACAAAAACTAAATGTTGTCTAAAATCCTTCGCTCTTCTGAATATTTCAAACATCTCAAAAAACGGCTTATATAACATACACATCTCATTATAATCAGAAATAATTCCTTAGATAACATTCAAGGAATATAAATGGTTTGCCTAATTTTTTAAAATTTTAATTATGGTAAAAAACACCTGAACATTTATTGAAGCATTTATGTAAAATTGTTTCAATATAATATTGTTTTTGATATATTTTTTAAAAATAATACAACAACAATTCGGAAAGAGTTATATTTCTACACAGTGGGTATGTATTGAATTATTGTCAATTCTTGCAATGTTGTCAAGTGTTGGAAATGATATTGCAGCCAGTGATGTAAATTCTAGCAACAAGTGGAAGTCGGTTACAAGGTCACCTGTTATAAAACAGGGTAAATAAAAAGGAAGTATAAAATGTACATTGTCATATCTTGATTTAATACTGGCAACTGTTATAATGACTGTCACCAACGCTACTGAGATTCTCTTTCGCATTTGTGGCAACAGACACAAAACAAAACAAGTCCAATATCTTGTAAAAGAATGCCAACCAATGTTTGCAGCTGTACTTTTGAGATACAAATTGGAACAAACTATCTTATTGAGAAAACGTGTGGTACTAAAGAGTAAAACAATGTTATACTAATATTTTACCATTTTAACAAATGATCACCTTTGTAAATACAAACAAATGACTCACTTCACAAAGGTTTAACTCTAATGTTAGAACTTTTACAATGTTTGCAGACATAAAATTGAACAGACAAATCTATCAATGATAGGAAGATATTTCCAAATATTTGTTTGTGAGTGTAAAAGATTCCTTATGATGTTGAAAGAAAAGCTTAAGCAGAGAGAGAGAGAGAGAGAGAGAGAGAGAGAGAGAGAGAAAGTATTCTACCTGTAGATCTAGATAAGTACATACAGCTAAATCAGAATCAGGTATGTGTTAAAACACAGGTAACTGAACAATTCTTTCTACATTGGTACTTTTGCATAAATGTGCATTTCCACATGCTCACAAACACTGGCATGGGCAACGCATCCAAACTGTCCTCTCACTTTCATCATAATTAACAGCAGGCTTTTCTAAGCTGGAATGAACCCAGACAAGTGGTGGAGTAGACAAGAGGTGGAGTAGACAGCTGGTAGAATGCCAATGTCTTGTATATATTCACAGATCAAGTGGGATAGCCTCACATTGATGGTATGTGATGGGAAAGATAGAAACTGGTTAAGGTAATCATTTTTAAAAAGTTCTCCAAGAGAAAAAAAAAAAACGGTATAAATAAAAATATTATACTGACAATGATAACTAAAAAAAAGGCTAAGACAAAATATTAGAAGCAAGGGATTAACTTAGATTTAAACCCTAACAACTCACTGCAAAAATACAATTGATGATGAAGCTGTGAAATACTCCAGCAATGCGACCTTACACCAGATTTGATTTAGTTCATAAAAATGAACTTCATTATCTGTAAAGTGTGTGATGATGATCAAATATAATATCATCACTATTGCTACAGCTTCTACCTTTTTAGCTTCGAAATAACAAATGGACATCAAACATTGTTTTTTTTTCCTTCTTTTTTTTCAATTATAATCACAACAATGAACAAAAAGCCTTAAATTTGATAAAGATGGCGGTATTTAGGAAGATTAAAAGAATCCTCCCGAAAGTGCTAATGTTCATCATATCTTAAAAATAGATTAATTAAATCAAACAATTTCAGAATGCAGTTGTAAATTTAAGAAAAAAATAAAAAATAAAAAAGAAACACATCCAAAACATAATGGCTATCTTTTAATCGTTATAGAAAACCATTTTTGCCTTCAATCAATATGGCTGATACTAACTACCAGGAGAGAAGCCTTTATTGCATCCTTGTTGGCCTCATGTTTTCCGCCAAGATAAAGGGGAGTGATTGAATCAATTACTACGTCCATTGTTAAGAAAGTTTGTTCACTGTGTCATATCAGAATCTATTCTGCATATTTATAAATCTACCATTCACCTCTGTACTGTCATATCTGGTCTGGTGCTCCTGCTATATATATCTAGATTCTTGAGAAAATCCAAAGAAGAGTCTGCAATATTAACAGTTCTAACCTGGAATTTTAATGTTAGCTTCTCTGTTATGTCTATAAATATTTTCATAGCAATTGTTCTAATGAGTTCTTCTCCTTGGTACCATGATTGCATTAATTTAAGCCTACTACTAGCTTGAATGCGTGTTTGTGGTGCAGTGGATATCAGTATGGAATGCGAAATCAGAAAGCCAAGTTCAAATTCCAGTTGAATTCCTTACATTTACTTATGCACAAATACTCTTGGGAAATGTATTAATCTGTCTTCTCCCACAGCTATGGGTTAAATAGCAGAACAGATTGGGTTCTATAGTCTTGGTTGGCCACCAGTCTACCACAGAAACTAATGGCAACTTGCTGCAGAAAAATATTCTGCCCAGTCAGTCATGTACCTTTCAAGACATGATCGCCTAAGTGTGTATCACGTATGGCACTTAACTAAATAGATTGGCAAATAGGTCACATCCTTTTATTGTTGAATTAGCTTAGATATAACCCTAGGTTCTATTCTCATAGTTTATTTTTCTTGCATTTCATGCCCATGGAACACTCTTCAAGTTTCTTGCTACATATATTCTTCAAAACTCTAAATGCAACAAACAATCACCATGTTTTCTCTTTCTGAATTCTGTTCTTTTATTGTCCTTTCTCTCCTCATGAACGTCTTATTCTCTTTCCTTCCCAGTAACCTCTTGGGATTTTGTGATATTATTGGCTTGATTGGTGGGAAATGATGAAAAATGAAAAATCTCAGAACCAAAAAGGAATACAAATTCCTAGCAATTAGTCTATTGTGCTTTTATAGTAAACTAGCATCATAGCCCGGTGTTGCTCGTGCAACTCAGAACATTTTAGTAGTAGGACTCTGTTATATAAAAAAAATAATTAAATAAAAATTGTTTTTAAAAATTGTTAAAAAATTCCATCAAAAAAATCTATTTTTTTTGTTTTGCGTAAACATGATTTGATGTTTTGTGTGACATTGTAAACAATATTGCGTTTGTTTTTGTTCCAAAATTATGGTGGAAAATATTTAATTTTTTTTTTGACTAAATGTATTTTACATAAAAATAAAAATTATTTATTTTGTTTTACTGAAATTAGAAATATAAAAATTATTATGCTCTCAGTTCAGAAATTTTCAAAGAATATTTAAAAATATAGAAATATAAAAACTATTACACTCTCAGTTCAGAAATTTTCGAAGACTATTTAAAAATGTAGACAGTTTTAGAGGAAAAAAATGAAATATAAAGGTTCATTTTTTTTTAATGAAAAAATATTTTAGTTGCGTTTGACACATGTGATTTGATTTCTGTGACCTAATTCAGCAACCATCTTAGATCTTAGATGTTTTACCGAGCAAATGTAAACAACCGGCTCCATTGGCGAAAAAGTGCGAAAGGGAAAATTGCTAAGTTAAACTCAAAAACTATGTGTTGACCTGGCTTCCCTGTAGATATGTGTTCCTAGAAAGTTTGAATGGCATAGCTTAAAAAATGTAGGCATGCATAGGGAACAGTCACACAGATTGCTTTTATATATATAGATTCAATGTAAATATTTTTGGTTGTTTTTAGGTCAATATGTAAAAATTTTTTCTGGTATGAAGTTTAAATATAATAAAAGCTATTTTAATTTTGAAACGAGTGATTACGATTACAAGATATATTTGGAGAGAGCTTGCCTTCTACATAGATTGTAGACTTAAGGAAAGCCAGAGAATTTATCATCTAGAACAGTGGTTCTCAAACTTTTTTCTGTCATTTCCCCCTACACACACACACAGTTTAATCACACAGATTCCCCCTTCATGTGTATAATAAAAAGATAGTGAAAACACACTGTTAAGTCTTACTAATTTATTTTTAAAATGTACCAATATACCAAACCTGTTTGATATGTGGCATTGTATCTACAATAAGTAAATTCTCTCTCAAACGTGAAAAAATTTGTCTAACAATTTTTTTATTGCTAGTAAGCAGTGTGATTATTTCTCTCTTTGTAGCTTTAAAAACCCGACCCCCAGAGGGAAATTTCATCCAGTTTGGGAAATGCCAATCTAGAACATTGTGGTCTGAGGTCAGTAGTCTAAATTAAGTTTTGGAAAAAGAAAAAAAGAAGCCACCATTGATATTTCTAAATTAAAATGTAAGAATTATGTCCATAGAAATGCAACCAATATATATTTTTTTAACTTTTACCTTCATATAGGATAGGTCTGCAAATTTGTTTAATGAAAGGATAATTTGTGAAGTTCTTCTTATAATCTCCAAGATAATTGAAGTGAAATCTCAAGTTAAAGACTACGCAGACAATAATATCTGTTCTTTACCAAAAAAGTCTTATAATAAATTTGCCAAATCAAAAGAGAAAGCAACTAATTTGAAAATTATTTTGTTCTTTCAAACATCCATTTGAAAAGAATTGGCATTGTGAATTAAACCACAAAACTTCTCATGAGCCAATTTGAAATAAAAGCACGTCATTTACAATATTTGATTTTGTTAGTCTTTGGGTGAAAAAGATGACAATGAAGCAGACATGATGACAGATAAGTTCACACTTCTATCCAAATTAAAGTATTGGTTAATTTCACGACTCAAACTGAAATTTTAACAAATTTCTAAAGAGCAAGGAGGAAATGATAAAACTTTATAGTAAACAGTCGGTCAGTTAAATGTCATACGTGATACAAGCTTTGGGCGATCATGTCTTGAAAAAGACATGACTGACTGGGCAGAAGATTATCTCGCAGTAGGTTGCCATTGCTTTCTGCAGTAGACTGGTTGCTGACCAAGGCTATAGAACTGAATCTGTCCTATTATTTAACCCATAACTGGATGGGGAAGAGATGCATTATAATAATTAGTGGGGGATCAGTTTATTACTTCAATAATAGAAAACTGACCCCCACTTTATGCCCAGTAGAAGCCTTAATCATGTTTTCAACTATTATATTCAGTCATTCAGTCAGTTAAATGCCATACATGACATACACTTTGGGTGATCATGTCTTAAAAGAGACATGACTGACTGAGCAGAAGATTATCCTGCAGTAGGTTGCCATTGCTTTCTGCAATAGACTAGTTGCCAGCCAAGGCTATAGAACTCAATCTGTTCTGTTATTTAACTCATAACTAGAGGGAAGAGATGGATTGATACCTTTCCCAAGTGTATTTGTGCATAAGTGAATGCAACACTTGGCCCTAATGTTTCTTGTAAAAGTGATAAAATTAGTTATACAACTTCTGCTTTGGGAAGTTTGAAAATTAATACCACACAATACAGCAAACTGGTTCCTATTGGTTAAGTTGAGAAAAAAATAATCAAAGAAAGTAATAACAATGATTAGGATTGTAAAAGTCAAGATGTCAAAAGAGTGATAATTAGATCTATTTATCAGCAACAATGTAGATGACGACATTTCACCCATCTCATCCAAGTCTGTCTTCTTTTAATTCAGATGACACTTAGGCGTCACAACCAAATAAATCCCTCACACCTGTATAACAAACCTTATTAAGTCTCCCCCCCACCATTTCAATCATAAAAGCCAATCAAAACAAAGAGTAGGGGGACAGACAAAAGTTTCATTGCCTTGACAAATATTAATTACCCAGCATGCAACAAAGCAGAAATATGGAACAATGTTTTTTGTTTGCTGTCCTTCATCAACATATTTCAATGCAAATGTTTACTATTTATTACATATAATTTCACTACATTTCAATACAAGATTTTTCATAAACTGTTTAAAGATATATATATATATATATATATATATATAAATCTATCTAAACTTATTTATAAATGGGACTGTGTGTATGTCCGTTACCTATAGACTTTGAAATGGCTGAACTGATTTTCTTGAAAATTTACAGTTATACTATAAGCGTCTGCAAGTGTTCTTAGCTAGGTTTTGTGTCGAGGTACCCCAGATAAATATCGAAAATCGATAATCGAAAAAAATCGGGTTATAGAAGGAGTGGTTCGATTTTAATCAAATTTGATATACTCATAGACAAAGACATAAGAAACGATATTCAGAAGTCTCAAGATTGCAGTTCTTACAATAGTGCAGAAAATTGATAATATATATATATATATATATATATGAGGCAAGATGTTTGTGTGTGTGTTTGTTTATCTGTCTGTATTTTTTCTTTCAGCTCTTTTATTTTAGTTTTTGCTTCGGGTTTGGCTCTAAGTAGGTATAATTGTAGTTCTTAGTCTCAGCCATGATACCATTTACTCAGAGGACTTATTTAGCCATCAAAATTCAGTACACAACGAAAAAAACTTATTTGATATCGATACCATGAAATCAAAATTTGACTTACATCCATTCATTTTTCTTTCAGTCTACGGTTTTGCTTTAACTGGAAACAACTATTGCTTTTTAGTCTTTCGTGCCAATGTCCGAAGAGTCTGAGCTCCAGGACTATGGATTAGTTTTAAAGCTTTCATTACACCCGAGCAACGCCGGGCTATACTGCTAGTATATATATATATATATATATATATATATATATATATATATATATATATATAAAATGTGTTCAGTTTGAACATTTTTAAATTTTGTGATGCAGCATTCATAATAAATTAAAGAAAAAGAAAGAAAGTACAACTTGCATAACTCATTTCCTAGAAATCAATTCATTTATTTCTCATGACTCACTTGTTAGTTTAAATGTCACAGATCTTTCTAGAAGTTCATTTCACACAATTCAATTGCTATTTTATTTTGTAAATTAGTTTTAGTTTTAGGTTCAGTTGTTTGCTTATTATAAAACTACCACTGAAGATTAACCGGGCAATGTAACTGACAAGCTGGAGAAAAGAAAAAAAGTGACATGAAGTCAAAAACTTTTAAAATACTCTAAATATTCCAAACAAGTGTGACACTCCTATCAAAACAAATTTTTTTAAAAAAATATTTCATGAAAAAATAATGCCTTTCCTCAGCTTATTTTCCATCCAAATCAATCATTTAGATGCTCATAAATCTTTCCTAATCAATCTTGCTTTTATTAACTATAAAAGTTTTGTTTTTTACAAAATGAGGAATTTACAGTGGACACACACACACACACACACACACACACACACACTAACACAACTCAGTCATTTAAGTGCCATACATGATACACACTTGGGCAATCATGTCTCAGAGATATTACTAACTAGGTAGAAGATTTTTCCCCACAGCAGGTTGCCATTACTTTCTGCAGTGGATTGCTTGCCAACCAAGGCTCTAGAACCCAATCTCTCCTGCTATTTAACCCATAGCTGGAGGAAGACGAGAGGATCAATACCTTTCCCAAGGGTATTTGCACATTAGTAAATGCAAGGAATTCAACTGGAATTCGAACTCTGCTCTCTCGCTCTGAGCCTATATCCACTGCACCACAACACACATCTACTCCTGTCAAAAAAGTCGATTTTTATTTTAATTATGTACCTCCACTCATCTTTGATACCTAACTTTTGAATTTTTAAAAATAAAGTTTTCTTGAAGCTTTAATTTTAGTTTAACTAAAAGCTACATGATTAAATTTACAATTTCCAGTAAGCAAAATATTCTGGTGGATTTCAAGCAGAAATTTAGAGATTAAAATTTTTTTTTCAATTTTTACGGCAATTTTTGAGTGATTGACACATTTGTAAACAAAAGTCAATTCTCAGTTTTAAAATATCTTGCAAAAATAAAATATAAATCTGTTACATGTTATTTTTGAAAAATTAGCAAATTTAAAGTTAAATTAATCTGATTTGAAACAAATATTACTTGTTTATGGCATGAAATTTAGAATAAAAGTGTTTCTTAATCACAGAGGACTTATCTTTCTAATTTGATGATAGTTTGTCATGATACACATGTCAGGCTAAGTATGGTAGACCAGAACTGACAAATTTGTAAAACCTTAGTGAACATTTTATTTCTGGGTTTTAACTACCTAATAATTTTAAAACATAATATTTTCAGCAATTACCTATTATTTTAGCTTTATAGTCTTACATTTGAAGATACTTTCTGTAAAATAAAAATTTCTTTTAAATCAAATAACAGAGAATGAAATTAAATACCATGATAGAGCTAATTCAATAATTTATGAAATGTTATGACATTTATTTATATTTTTAATATCTATTTTTGATATTATTCTTTATTAATAAAAATTGTTATGATATTTAATAGGGTTCTTTAATATTTTATTTTAATATTTGCTTAATCTCATTTGTAAAAAAAAAAAAAAAAAAAAATTAAGTAGAACTTTTTTTTATGAAAAATGTTATATTATGAAAACTGTTTCAATTTTTTTTTTCAATTCAAATTTTTCTTAACCTTATTATAAATTAGTTACGATACCTACATTCACAATTAATTTAAAAACTGAGAAAACTAGGAATTGAAAAAACAAAAGTTACTTTAAATTGTAAAGGGATGACTTGCAATGTCTGCTGAATTTAGAAATATACTAATAAAACTTTGGCTGGAGTGAAATGAAAGAATTGGAAACAACTGAAAAATTTTATATGAGGGTCCCCCCGCTGTAATCCTTGAAACATATTAACCTTAAATCAATATGTCCCCTACGAAACATCATACTTAAAAAGTGAACATTTTCAAACACAAAACAAAAATTTAAAATTATTTTAAAAATACAATGGCTTGACCATTTGTTAAACAAAACTTTAATTTTTGATTTGTAAATATAGACTTTACTTAATAATTTAATAACCTAACCACCACAAGACTTTGCAGATTTTTAAAAATGTGTAATTTTATAAATTATAATAATTAAAAAAGAAAAAATTAAAATAGTTTTTAAAATTTCATTATTCATCGAATTTTTTTTCTTCAGACTAATGTAACGTTAAGTTATGTATTATATAAAAGCAATTAAAAGCTTAACTAATTTAAATAATGTAATAATTTTAATTGCATTTTTATTTTACTGTGTAGAGCAGATTTTTGGAAAAAAAGGTCAAATGCTTGAAAAAATAACATGATTTACATTCCTCAATGCGTTTAAAACCAATTTTCTCTACAAAATTTAATTTTTTAAAAATTTCATAAATTTATGTGGAAGGGGGTAACATATTAAAATATTTTTTAAGATTCTCTAAAAAAATTAATAATTTCAAAAGTAATTTAATTTGTGAATAAGTCGTGAAAGTTTCATTAATTTAAAATCCAAGAATCATTTGATTTTTGCAAGAATTTCCGGCAGACCTGCACGACATTACCACCTTTAAATTTGTTGATTATCATTTTTTTCAGTGCAATATCATCGATTAGACCCTAAACTTTCCGATTATCAAAAGAAATTTGGAAAAAATTCATTATTTAAGATTTTTAGTGGGTACTCAGTTTCTCATACAACTTTAGGTCGATCCTCCACTTTGGAAACACTTGCGTTGGGGGTCGACGAGACCATCTTTAGAGAAGCTTACAATTTGAAGATCAACAAATCCATAGAAAATTTTTAATTATCCCTACTTCATATCAATGAAAAATAAGTTATTTGAAGCATTAAAATAAAAAAAAAAGTTTTAGACAAAGTTTCTTTAAAATAATTCCTGTTGTAGAAAAAAATTGGAATGAAAAATATGACATGTAAAACATTAAAAAGAAAGTTTTGACAGAGAATCTTTAAAATAATTCCTATTCTAAAAAAAATTTGAATAAAAACATAATTAGAGTAGATAGACTAAAGTTTAGTCACTAAACTATCACCCGGTTCACACTCCACCCACGTCTATTGAACAGGTGTAGAGGCTCATCCCTTGTTCCCTGTTTAGGATGTGGTTTCCAGCTTTCTCTCTTCTAATCTTTTCACTCTTACGTAGCCCCCAGCACATCAGTGGCATTACCGCCTTGCTCGGGGTGATATGATTAAAAAAAAAAAAAAAAATTTCCAGAACGAATGTTTTCATTAATTTCCTACAAGTTTTGGAAAAAACAAGGAAAAAGGGGCAACAACTAGAAGCGAGTGTTTTCAAAATGAAGGATCGATTTACTATAACGTTGTATAAGAAATTGAGCACCCACTAAAAATTCTTTAAATATTGAATTTTTTCCAAATTTTTTTTTTGTTTTGTTTTTTGGAAAATCGGAAACTTTATGTACTAATCGATAAGAATACAGAAAAAAGTAAAAAAAAAAAAAAAAAAAAAAATGATAATCAACAAATTTACAGGTGGTGGTAATGTTGTACAGGTCCAGCAACCTTTCCTTTTTCTAAAAAATAAAATAAATAAATAAATAAAAAACAAAAAACTATATGATGTTCTGGTAAATTCATTAAAATAATTTGAAAAAAAGTTTTCAATGAATCTCTGGTGAAAAACTGATTCTGTTTTTGAGATTTTTCTTTGTGACATGAAATTTTCCTCTCAGCCACCCAAAGAGAATGTTAAAATTAATTCTAGAATAAAATAAACAACAAATGAATAATGATTAAGTAAAAAATGTAGCTTTTCTTTTTTATTTTTCTTCTTTTCCGTATCATTGATTCATTTATCCGATCGTCTTCGTGTTTAACCAAAATCAAAAATGTATTATTGTAGTTTTCTCTTGCCGACATTGATTTTCAAAAGTATTATTATCTGATAAAAAGAAAATGTTAGTGTCGTTATTTAATACCTGTTGATTTTTGTAAGGCAAGAAGTGACAGATGTTTTATAATTAAAAGAGGTGTGATGTAGTGCAGTGGATATCGGCCCGGAACGTGAAATCAAAAAGTCGAGTTCGAATTTCAGTCGCATTCACTTGGGAAAGGTTTAGGTACTTCCACTAATTCGCTGGAGAGAAAAACAAAACCCAGCTTACGATGAAGAAAAAGGCCCCAAATAAAAAAGAAATTTTTCCAGTCCATTCAAATGCAAATATGTTTATGTTGAAGATGAAAGTAAATTTTCATTATTTAAAAAAAAAAAATTATTTATCCTTTCCAATACGTTTGAAATTTTTGTAAAAATCTTGTTTTGATTTTCTTCGTTAGTGGGTAACCAACAATTTTTTTTTTAAACATTAATTTGGAAATTCCGGGGACCTGAAGGAGACTCCCTACCACAACCTTTCAATTTGTTGTTTCTCATTTTTTTTTTTTTTTACACTTTTTTCATCGCAATCTTATCGATTACAGATTTCAGATTAACAAAAAAAAAAAAAAAAAAAAAAATTAGAAAAATTTCAACATTTAAACAATTTTTGAGGGAGAAGCTCAGTTTTTCATACAACCTTAGTAAATCGATCCTGTGCAATTAAGTTTTTTGCTTGCGCATATTCAACTACTGAATCCTTTTTGTGAAATTTTTGATTAAAGCCATTCTTGGAGTTTCCGAGGAAGATGCGATCGGAAGAACTGAAGAAAACTTGAAAAAGACAAAAACAAGAGCAACAACTCGTCCCCCTTCCAAAAAAAAAAACAACAACACAAAGCGAGTGGTTCCTAAATGGAGGATCGATTTACTATAACGTTGTATGAAAAACTGAGCACTCCCACTAAAATTGTTGAAATATTGAAATTTTTGTCAATCGGTAATTTTATGGTGTAATCGATAAGATTGCACTGAAAAAAAAAAAAAGGAAAAATGAAAAACAACAAATTTAAAGGTGGTGGTAGTCTCCTTCAGGTCTGCCAAACAATGATTCATTTATCATGAACTCCAAAATTATTTTTATTCTAAAATTATTATTTGAGGAGAAAATGAAATGTAAAAAAATAAAAATCATAGTCTTTCTCACACTCATATTCTGAGTAGTTTTATTATTCTTTAACTTCTGTTATTTTATTTCTTTTAACAAAATTGTGATTAAGAAGAAACTGGTTTTCAAAGTTATTTCTTTGCATTTCTGGGACAGGATACAATTTTTTTTCATAATGTAATAATAATCAGCTTGTAATGTTACTAGGGAATAGAAATGTTTAAGGGTTTTCTCTTTTTTTTTTATGATGCAATTTCTTGATGGCAATCACTCCCAAGAATATTTTTCTTTAACTGAACACAAAATAATAATAATGTTCATAAATTGAAGATAAAAAAAAACAAAACATTCGTCTCTTACACTGTAGAGAGACGATTGTTGTTTTGATATTCAATTTATGAACATTATTAAATAATGTTCATAAATTAATGATTATTATAATTTTCTCTAGTGTCTATTGACCTACCTTGAGATTTTTTTTTTTCACAGGTACCAGGATTCTGAATGCTTATTTTCTAGACAGGCAATCCCATTCCCCGGAAGAATGGCACAAAAAAAAAAAAAATGTCACAACAATCTTCTCAACATCTGAATTTTTCCTATTTGAATTTCATTTGGAAAAAAAAAAATATTATTTTGTGTGTATGTGGTAAAAAACTCGTTTCATTTTTATTGATTTTTTTTTATTTTACTAAGATATGACTAACAATTTATTTTAAATTTTGATTATGGAAGAATGTTTTATTAGTTTTTTTTTTAACATTTTCTTGATACATTTTCTTGATAAGAGCAATAAACCTTGAAATTGTAAAACAATTGGGCAGGTTTCTTCTGTACTAAAAGAAAGAATGAAGCATTTCCTGACAATGGAAAAAAAAATGACAAGCAAAACAAAGAAAAAAATTAAAAAATTGTTTTCCTTTTCTTGTTACAAAACGGAATTAAAATGAAAACTGGTTCTAGTTTGAACGAAGCTAAAAATGAAAAGAAATTTGTTAATACATTGAAGGCAGAAGTTGTATTTTCTTTTGAATTTATTTATTTGTAATCAAAATATAAATTGAATTGAATTTATTAAAAAAAGACGAATGAGCATAAAAATTTGGATCGTTTTGCATTCCTCAAGGATTCAAAAATAAATTTGAGAAATGACAAAATCGAAAAATGATTATTTGTGGTGCAATATTTACAAAGATTTTAAAGAAATCTATTTTTTAGTTTTGTCTGCCTTCCCCATTTGATATTAAAGAGAGTTTTTTTTTATGTTAGCAACGAAGTGTCGACAAACAAGAAAACAAAAGAAAAAAAAGTTATTTTCTTACCTTTTGTCACTTTGTTTTCTCTTTAATAAACTATTTGTGCGTTTTTTCTTTCAATTCAATTTTTAGGATTTCCACGAAAATAAAATGTTTCTGCTAAAATAAAATTAAAATAAAAAAAATAGTGACAAATTTTGTTTTCTCTGAGTGAAAAATGAAACCAAAGAAAATGGAAATTGTTGTGTAAAATTCTTTAATGAGATCATTAAATATAGAAATCTTTATTAGTAAAAAAAAAAAAATAGATTATAAAAGTTGAAAGTTTTACTTTTTTTTTTTAATAATTCAATCAATCCTACAAATTCTGCAATTTGTAAAGTTTTAAAACTTTAGCTTGCATCACTTTGTCAAATGGTTGCTAAAAAAAGTATTTTTTTATTATTATTTTGCCCTTCCCATTTAAATCCATTCCAGTTATGAAACAAGTTGCAGAATGTTTACAAAACAACGTGTATATTTGGTTAATAAAAGATAAAAGCGAGAATTAAAAAAATATCAACGTATTTACTTGTAAAAAGCAGTTAACAAAAAAAAAATTGACTTATTTTTTTTAAAGATTCACAAAAAAAAATGTTTTACGAAAATAAGGAATTTTGTTAAAAAAAACCTTCACGATTGGAGTTGGAATTTATTTTATTTTAAATAAAATAAACACTAGTTAAAGTATTAATTATTATTCTTTTTTGGAGGAGATTTTGTTTTTGTTTTTTTAATTTATTTACCATATTGAAACTTTCGTTTAATTCCAAAGACAAGTCTTTTTTTCTGGTGTGTTCTTCTTAATCTTCTTCTTGTGGAATCATTTTCGCACGAAAAAGAAGATAAGCATTTGTGGCTGCGTACCACTGGTTGCATTTTAAAAAAATAACATTGTTACACGGTCAACTCGGTTACCCACAGGTGAAAAAGAAAAGACATTAAACAAAAACCAAAGAGAAAGAAAAAGATTGGAGGTGATGTGTGCCTGAACAATATGATGAAGAATACAACTCCAAAAAGTACACGAAACAAAAAAAGAACTATATATAATTATAATTTTTTTTTCTTTCTTTTTACCTACTTTTTTAAAACCGTTCACGTGTTAAAATAATAGTTTATTTGAAAAAGAAAAATTTAAACCTTAAAACAGCGCAGTTTAATTTTAGAGGGGGAAGAGGAAATAATTCTTTATTTTTTATCAGTAGCACCCGCTAATTCCCTTCGTAATTTAATTTAAATTTATTCAAAATCGATTCCTTTCTACGCCAGAATTTATTAAACAGAAACATCATTGTTTTAAAAATCTGAAACAAGATTAAAGTATAAAAAATATCACATACACACAAAAAATCCAAACTTTTTAAATTATTGACATTGAGTTATTTCAAGAAAATTACAGGTTTTCTTTCAAACATTGGCGTAAAGTATTAAATTAAATATATATTCACCAAGACGTATTTCTTTCTTTTTTTTTTTTTAGATTTATTTTTTATAAAGCAAAAAAATTCTTATAGTAGAAATCCTTACCGTAGAAAAAAAAAACCCAAAGCAAATGACGTTGTTTATAACTCCACAAACGTAAGTAGATGAAGTAAAACTGAAACATGAAACTCCTCCTCGTCGTCAAAGTAATAAAGTACTTGTAGACCTACTACTTACTTACTTACTTACTTACTTACTAAAATACTTTAGTATCGTACCATGTTGGTCGTTTTTACTGATCTTTCTCACTTTAGTTTTTGGAGAACAGTTGCTAAGAAAAGTAAAAACGATGCCTGAAAATGAAAATCACTTTTTTAATAACACACTTATTTTTTAATGAATTGAAAACTAATTTCAACAACAAACCAATGAGAAACACACAGCCAGTCAGTATACTTGTAAAATCTCTCTTACCTACATAACGTTTGTAAAAAAACTATAAAGAGACGAAACTGAAGGTCATCTGGCTTGGTGAGAACCGTTATTAGAAAAAAAAAGATAGCTTCTTTTTTTTTTTTAAATTTAAAAACAGTTGTCAGTTTTCTGTTTAGAGTCTAAACTTTTAAACTTTAAACTTTTAGAGACAGTTAATCAATTGAAAACATTTTTTTACAGTTTTTGCATCTCGAGTATTTTTTTTGCCTTGTTTATAAAACTAAGGATTTGTATTTGTTGGGTAAAGTTTTGCTTTATTTAAGTTACCATGGAAACAACATCAACAAGAAAATGTGTTTTTTCTTTTTATTCTTCTACTGTTGCTGTTGATGATGACAGTGATCGATTTTATTTTTTTATTCAAGTTAATATATTTTTATTCATTTTCCTATGGACACTCGACCCCCACTAAACGTGATTAATCAACACAAAAGATGCTATATTTTAAAACACACAACAAAATACGTTCAATTTCAACATAAGCCTGTCATGAAATTAAAATTAATTTTTTTCACATACTGCTTTAAATTTGGTGGTCGGTTCAATTTTAATGAAGAAAAGACATTGAGTGTGATCATTTCATGTTTGGAGCATTTAAAACTTTCATTTTAGATAAAATTGGTTAAATAGAAAGGTATTCCAGCTCTCAAATTTATCAAATGGAAAGTTGATTGGACAAAGGATTATGGAAATGACATCAAAAATACCAAGACAAATTTGGTCAATTATTCTTAATTAAAAATTTTGTCAAAAATTACCAAAATTATGTACTACTTTTTTCATTGAAAAGAAATTTATCCAAGACTCTCCAAATAATGCCATTGAATCAGTCAATCATATTCTGAAGCAATCTTTGCAAATATCAGATTTAATAGGAAGACTGATTTGTAAGGAAAGGACCTATTTATTAAAGAATATAAAATTTACCAACATTCAAACACTTGAATTCATTCAGTTTCTTTGGACCAGTTTTGGTAAGATTCATCAAACTACAGTGATGCTGAATTAATAATATTAAATTCCAAGAACTTACTGTATGCATAAAAATGAACAAATGAACTGAAAGGAACACTAAAGAATAATTTTTTACTTTCTCCCCCCCCCTTATTTTTACTGTGTATTTATAAACCTGAATGTCAGATGATTTAAAAACCTAATGGATACCAGTAGCTGTGGAAATGATATTTGCTGGTAATATTTGATTAGCAAACAAGAAAGTATTTTAATTATTTTGATAATAGATACTGTCCACTAGTTTGATAGGAAGTGACTAATATTCCTTGTTTATTAGTCAAGAAAGAAAGACAGAATGACTGATATTATGACTTATTCATTTTAGAATGTCTTGAGGATAAAATCAAAATAAAACTGATTTTGTTTGTTTATTTTTAACGTTTTTCTGTGGCTATTCCCATCATTTACACATGTATGTACATACATGGACACACAGACAGATATCATTACATATGTATATGTGGATAGGTAAATATGAACAGACTGTGATAGATAGATAGATAGATAGATAGATAGATAGATAGATAGATAGATAGATAGATATGAACAGACTGTGATAGATAGATAGATAGATACATAGATAGATAGATAGATAGATAGATAGATAGATATGAACAGACTGTGATAGATAGATAGATAGATAGATAGATAGATAGATAGATATGAACAGACTGTAATAGATAGATAGATATGAACAGACTGTGATAGATAGATAGATATAAACAGACTGTGATAGATAGATAGATAGATAGATAGATAGATAGATAGATAGATAGATAGATAGATATGAACAGACTGTGATAGATAGATAGATATGAACAGACTGTGATAAATAGATAGATATAAACAGACTGTGATAGATAGATAGATATAAACAGACTGTGATAGATAGATAGATAGATATAAACAGACTGTGATAGATAGATAGATAGATAGATAGATAGATAGATAGATATGAACAGACTGTGATAGATAGATAGATATGAACAGACTGTGATAGATAGATAGATAGATAGATAGATAGATAGATAGATAGATAGATAGATATGAACATACTGACATAGATAGATATGAACAGACTGTGATAGATAGATAGATATGAACAGACTGTGATAGATAGATAGATAGATAGATAGATAGATAGATAGATAGATAGATATGAACATACTGACATAGATAGATATGAACAGACTGTGATAGATAGATAGATAGATAGATAGATAGATAGATAGACCATAAAGGTAACTTTATACAATGTCAGTTTATGAAATACTGATAATGATATGTGGTTTTATTTTCAATGTGAGCTTTTTAAAAGAAATCTTTGTTCATTTTGTATGCCATGTCCCATCACTTAGGGAGTCACTCTTCTAAGAGAAGATCTTGACTCTGGTAATTTACACTTTAAGATCATGAAAGGGAATAAATATTTCTTTGTTTCTTTCCTTTTCATTTTCATTAAATTGGACTCAATTTCCTAGATTACTCAGTAAGGTTTGAATTCACTCCATATGTCTTGTAACACCTGCTTTGCAAACAAGCAATGTGATGATTAACTTTAGAACTGCAACCTTTAGTTCATTGCTCTCATCACTGATCTACACGGGCAATGCAAGAAGCAAAATATTTCAGGGCAACAGGAAGGTGTGACAATCTAAGTACTTACATTGATAAGTACATACTGGCTTCTCAGGTATACCTTCTTTATACTCCTGTTATTTTTATAGCTTTTCTGTAGCCAATGTTTGCTGGCAAAGTCAATCTTTTTTTATCTCACTACTCGTATAGCATCCGCTCCATTCTTCTGCCTACTTTCACTACCTAAATTACTTACCTCAGTTAGACTGTCAAATAAACCACTTATTCTTCAGCTGGGATGAAGTGAAACTATTTCTTTATCTCTCTTTCTTTCTTTCTCTCTCTCTCTCTCTCTTTGTGGGAGTTATATATATATATATATTTATACATACACTACCAGCCATAATTATTAGGCCACCACAGTGTTTAAAAAAATGATGTATTTCATACCATTTTTTAGTATTTATTGCCAAGTGAATAACTGTAAATGAAGATAGAATGCTTCTTTTGTTAATACTGCACAATAACATGAGCATTAAATGAATTTAGAAATATTTAATAATTACCTATATTGCAGTTTCATCAATGAAAGAATGAAGAAAATTTAGGCTAATTCGGACGACTTCATCTTTGCTTCCTTGCCTTATAAGATTTTGCAAAGTAATAATAACAAAAGAACCATTTTATTTTCATTTAGAATTATCCACTTGGTAATAAATACTAAAAATAGTATGAAATACATCATTTCTTTTAAAAAAACTGGGGTGGCCTAATAATTATGGCCGGCAGTGTATATACATACGAAATAATTTTATTTTTTATTTACAGTTCAGCAGTGCAGAAAAGAATTATATAAGAGAAGAAAAACTTTAAAAACATCAAATCAAAGCCTTAATCTTTTCCCCAAAGACAATTTTGGGAACAATTAATTAATTAAAGAAATTATAATAAAAATTGCTTGGCTTTTTTTATCATGTTTGTTTATGGCTGGGGTAGAAACTTTATCAGTCAATCGGTTAAGTGCCATACGTGATACATGCTTGGGTGATCATGTCTTGAAAGAGACATGACTGACTGGGCACAAGATTTTTCTGCTGTAGGTTCCCATTAATTTCTGCAGTAGACTTGTTGCCAACCAAGGCTATAGAACTCAGTCTGTCCTGTTATTTAACCCATAGTTGGAGGGAGAAGAGAGGGATTATATTATATTATTATATTAATAAGTAGTAATTAGTTGGGGATCAGTTTATAACTTTGTAACTATAGAAAACCGATCCCTCACTTTATGCCCAGTAGAAGCTGTACTTATTTTACCAATTATTATATTCAGTCAGTCAGTTAAGTTCCCCCTTGTGCGCTCACGTCTCAAAAGAGACATGACTAACTGGGAAGAAGATTTTCCTGCAGTAGGTTGCCATTACTTTCTATGGTAGACTGGTTGATAACCAAGGCTATAGAACCCAATCTGTTCTGCTATTTAATCCATAGCTGGAGGGAGAGGGATCAATACCTTTCTCACAAGGATTTACACATAAGTGAATACAACGAATTCACCGGGAAATTGAACTCAGCTCTCTAATTTCTTGTTTTGAGTCGTTATCCACTGTACCACCCACGCACATCCATGAGAAACTTTATAAGAATACTACAAGCAAAAGGTAGGAAGAATGTTAATATCGACATAAATATCTTTTGCATGTCAATAAGTTTGTTTTTCTGTGAAAGTATAACATGCGAATGTAGAAGGAAATTACTGGAAAGTAATTGAAACTCACCTGAAGCGAGATGAATGTGTAATACTCCTCATGCCAATGACATGTCCACTGAGCTTCTCTATGGCATATGGCTTCATTGAACTTTTTTTAATGTGTTCCTTTCAAATTTATATTTAAATTGGGGTCATCAGGAGAAAATGTGCACCATTTCAGGGCCTTCCTCTCAACAGTTTTACTCACACAAAGGTCCCCCTCACTGATGTGAGGCCCCATTATAACAATATACAAGTGTGTTGTAGTTATACTAGTTCAAATGTCTAACAGCAAAATTAAATTTATGAAAAATTTCGAAAAACGGCAAATCTCACGTTCTGAGAATGCAACGTGAACCTCATTACGCATTCACGATCAGTCATGTCATGCTGCCATGTTCACTGAAACACTCCACGGAATATTTCTTTTTTTCCATACCGACTTAGCTGACTGCCTGTAGTCACTCTCTCACCGGCGTGATGTGGCTTCGCTGTGCCTCTTCTATAAATACTTTCACGGATTCTGCTCTGATGAACTTAAATCACTGGTGTCCCCCAGATGTGAATTTGCACGAGATACTAGATTAGCAACTAGGTCCCACCCTTTTACAGTGAAACCGATAAAATGTAACCGCAATTTCTATTCCAACAGCTTCTTTTCTCGCACTTCCCGCCTGTGGAATTCCCTTCCACATGCTTGCTTCCCTGACAGCTACAACCTCCAGGAGTTTAAACGTAAGGTCAATAGACACCTCCTAACACACTAACTCGCACCCATTCTTTCCAACACTCTCCCTATGTACATGCTAACTCGTCTATCACCCTCCTTCTGACATTTCCTCTATGTAACCCCCTGCGCTATAGTGGCAGTGGAATGCCTTGCTTGGGCTGATATGATTAAAAAAAAAAAAAACAGAACTATTTTCAGTTACTTCTATTAGGGGTTTTATACTTTTTTTTTATATACTAAATGTATATTAAAAGCATTAATATATGCTTTCAAGATGCAATACTATATTGTCTTTATATTTACAGTTTACTCTCGCATCGACCAAAAATCTGCCGAGGCTGACAAAGCAAACCGCGCTGTCGAGCTTGAAAAGGACCTCCAGTCTGTGGCGGACTGGGGTAAGAAATGGCTCGTGAATTTTAATGCTTCCAAAAAGAAGCTGCTATCTATTAACCATCACAGACAATCGCTCCTACCCCCCCATTAGCATGGATCAGGCTAGTCTTACTGAAAGTAAAACACTGCACCTCCTCAGGTTAACTCCCACAACAGACCTCAAGTGGAATGACTAAATAGAATCCATAGCTAAATCCGCTGCTAAGAAAGTTGGTTCTCTGTGTAGGGCCAGGAAGTTTTTTCCCCATCCGAAACAATCCTGCACACATATATAAATCTACCATCCACCTGTGCATTGAATACTGCTGCCATACTTGGTTGGGTGTTCCTGCAATCTACCTAGGTGTCCTTGACAAAATCCAACGGAGAATCTGTAATGTGATCAATCCCGAACTTGGCAGCTAGGATAAAGTCACTTTCTCACCGTCGCAATGTGGCTTCCCTGTGTCTCTTCTACAAATACTTTCACGACTTTTACGCCGATGAACTTAGCTCACTGGTGTCCCCTATATATGAATTTACTTGAGTCATAAGATGATTAGCAACTAGGCCCCACTCTTTTACTGTGAAGCCTATAAATTGTAAATGCAAATTCTACCCCAATAGCTTCTTTTCTCACACTTCCTGCCTGTGGAATTCCCATACATTTACTTGCTTCCCCAACAGCTACAAATCTCCAAGAGTTTAGATGAAAAGTCAATAGTTATCTCCTATCTCACTAACCTGAATCCTTTCTCTCATGCTCCTTTTCCCGTCCACTCTCATCAGTATTCACATCCTTCTCTTACCCACTTCCTGAAAACCTCCTATAACCTGTCACTGTTTCTCATAATGTTCCTCCTATGAAACCCCCTGCAAAACAGTGGCAGTAAACTACTTTGCTTGTGGCGATATAATTATAAAAAAAAAAATTTCTTTACAATTATTATGTGGATATAATGTTGGGGATCAATTCTACATTACAATCAATATATAAACTGATCCCTCACTTTATGACCACTGTGATCCTTTTCTTACCCACTTCCTGAAACCCCCTATAACCTGTCACTCTTTCTCATAACTTTTCTCCTATGTAACCCCCTCCTGCAAAACAGTGGCAGTAGAATGCCTTGCTTGGGGCGATATGACTATAAAAAAAATATTTATTGAAGCTCTGTCTATATTTCTTAGTATTGTAACTATTTACATTCTTATTGTCAGCCATCGTATGTTGGAATTTTGAACGGAACCCTTTGAGTCCACTGAGGTAGATTGTTCTTGTTCCACATGCCATGCTTTTGCCAGATGTCTCAGTTTTAATTATTTCCCTTTAGTAATGCAACTCTCCAAGTTTTTTCGCCTCTGCTGTGGCCAGGTATTGAACTCACAACTCAAGTCACTTCATCCAATACTGTTATCCACTGGGCCATATATTCTTGGGTGAATATAAATAATAAAGATGAAGACAAGAGTTCAAACAATGTAAATGAGAAACTATTATACAAAGAATAATCTCTATAATACAATTGGTAAAGACAATTCTTATTTTTTATTTTTAAGCAATTATATAAATTCATGTATGACGATTTCCCTTCATTTTAATAAAGATATATATTATGCTTAAAAAAAAATTTTAATACTTACTTTACTTATTGAAACCTTTGTAGCATTTTAATGATTTTTCGATGAAATGTTATCATTTTGAAACATGACACATTAGAAAATGCAACATAAAAACAAAAAGTTTTATTCACAAAATCTATGTCATTATTAAGAAAAAGATTAGAGAAAAATGTAAGATTATGAAACAAATTTCTTTACAGCAGGATAGTTTTCATATATCTAAACTTATTTATAAATGGAACTTTGTCTTTGTATGCGTTTGTGTGTATGTGTGTGTGTGTCCATTATCTATAGACTCCGAAACGGCTGAACCGATTTTCTTGAAAATTTACACAGTTGTACTATAAGCGTCTGCGAGTGTTCTTAGCTAGGTTTTGTGTGGAGGTACCCCCGATAAATATCGAAAATCAATAATCAAAACAAATCGGGTTATAGAAGGGGTGATCCGATTTTAATCAAATTTGATACACTCATAGACAAAGACATAAGAAACAATATTCAGAAGTTTCAAGGTTGCAGTTCATTGATAATATATATATATATATATATATATATATATATATATATATAAGGCAAGATGTTTGTGTGTGTGTCTGTTTATCTGCCTCTATGTCTGTATATTTTTTGCCCTTTTATTTTAGTTTTTGCTTTGGGTTTGGCTCTAAGTAGGTATAATTGTAGTTCTTAGTCTCAGCCATGATACTATTTAATCAGAGGACTTGTTTAGCCTTCAAAATTCAGTTTACGACGAAAAAAGACTTATTTGATATCGATACCAGGAAATCAAAATTTGACTTACATCCATTCATTTTTCTTTCAGTCTGCGGTTTCACTTTAACTGGAAACAACTATTGCTTTTTAGTCTTTCGTGCCAACTTCCAAAGAGTCTGAGCTCCAGGACCAAGGATTAGTTTTAAAGCTTTCATTACACCCGAGCAACGCCAGGCTATACTGCTAGTTTTGTAATAATACAAGGTTTCAAAACCGCACAGTAAATGTAACACAAAGAAGTTGTGAATGCGGCCATCATTTTTAGTGATGATGATCTTATTATGAAGAATATACCTTTAAGTGCCGAATCTAGATGTGCCGTTAGTGTTTTTGCTCCTATAGCTGTTTAATATTTTAGCATCCACTTTATAATAATTTTCTGTGATGTCTGAATGTGCAGGAATATGAGAGCGAGATGCTGATGGCCAATTATGGCATCAAAGTATGGAAGAACCGAGTTGTCAATACTGCTGTTAATTTAAGCATTATGGTCCAAAACATGAGTATGTTTCTGTTTTTAGGGGACTTTTTTGTGTTTACCTCCAGTCAGTCAGTTAAGTGCCATACGTGATACACGCTTTGGGAGATCATGTCTCGAAAGAGACATGACTGACTTGGCAGAAGATTATCTTGCAGTAGGTTGCCATTGCTTTCTATGGTAGACTGGTTGCCAACCAAGGCTCTAGAACCCAATTTGTCCTGTTATTTGACTCATAGCTGGAGGGGGAAGATATGTATTATATTAAGTGGGGGATCAGTTTATTACTTTATAACAATAGAAAACTGGAAAAAGGAGTTCAACACAAAAATTTCAGTATTTATTATTATAATACTGTTCTCACCGTGTTTTTCACCGTGACATATTAAAATGTGGGAGAGAGGAAAAAATATTCAAATCATTAAAATCAACCTTCAACCAATATTGTCTTTTTAATTACCCAATATAGTTTATTTTTTAGGATAAGAATTAAGAATGTTACAGGATGTTTTTGCTGTTTTTTTTTTGTTTTGTTTTTACAATGATGATAATGACGATGATGATAATAAACTACCGGCCATAATTATTAGGCGACCCCAGTGTTTAAAAAAAATGATGTATTGCAAATTATTTTTAGTATTTATTGCCAAGTGGATAATTCTAAATGAAAATAGAATGGTTCTTTTGTTATTGTTACTTTGCAAAATTTTTTTTACAAAGCAAATAGCGACAGTTTACCCATCGCGCCCTGTAGATTTGCTATCTATCTATCTATCTATCTATCTATCTATCTATCTATCTATCAGGCCATAATTATTAAGTCACCCCAGTGTTTAAAAAAATGATGTATTTCATAGTATTTTTATTATTTATTGCCAAGTGAGTAATTGTAAATGAAAATAGAATGGTTCTTTTGTTATTATTACTTTGCAAAATTTTACAAGGCAAAGAAGCAAAGATGAACTCATCCGAATCACCCTAAATTTTCTTCATTCTTTCATTGATGAAACTGCAATACAGGTAATTATTAAATATTTCTAAATTCATTTGATGCACATGTTATTGTGCAGTATTAACAAAAGAAGCATTCTATTTTCATTTACAATTATTTACTTGGCAATAAAAATAGAATGAAATACATCATTTTTTTTTTAAACACTGGGGTGGCCTAATAATTATGGCCGGTAGTGTAGGTCATTATCTCAGATACGAACATTTTTATGTATCTTCTTGAAATTCTTATTTTAACCGATAAGAATTCAACTTTGAAAACTATATGGGTCAAGCAGGCAAGAGAAACAGAGGTGAAGCAGGGACAGAGAGATAGCAAAAAAGCTGGGTATGCAAACAAATATAGCAAGCAACCTACGCACACATAGATTCGTTTGAATCGATTATCAAGAATAAATTTGGGAAAACTTTGGCTTTTCATAGTGAATTAAGATGATTGATTAAGTCTATCGCCAAACGAGTTGAGGTGAATACAAAAATCAAAAAATTCACTAGTACAGATTAACCACTAGTAAAGAGGTGATGGTGATGACATAAAAAATAATACCACAAAGTTTAAGAACAAAAATAAAGAATTAAATATAAATTTCACTCATTAATGAATAAATGGCGAAAATTTCAATTAAATCTGACAATTCCATAATTTTTGGCATTTTTAAAAACAGGTGATATCGTTTTTTATTCACATGATTTTGTTGGAGTAACATAAACTGAATAAATCTGTTATTTTTGGATGCAGAAAATGTCTTAAAATGCTTTTAAAATGTCATCTAAACTTATTTAGAAATGGAACTTTGTCTGTGTATGTGTGTGTGTGTGTGTGTGTGTGTGTGTGTGTGTGTGCGTTACCTATAGACTCCAAAACGGCCGAACCGATTTTCTTGAAAATTTACACACTTGTTTGTACTATAAGTGTCTGCGAGTGTTCTTAGCTAGGTTTTGTGTCGAGGTACCCCCGATAAATATCAAAAATCGATAATCAAAACAAATCGGGTTATAGAAGGTGTGATCCGATTTTAATCAAATTTGATACACTCATAGACAAAGACATAAGAAACGATATTCAGAAGTTTCAAGGCTGCAGTTCTTACAGTAGTGCAGAAAATCGATAATATATATATATATATATATATATATATAAAAGCAAGATGTTTGTGTGTGTATCTGTTTATCTGCCTCTATGTCTGTATATTTTTTGCCCTTTTATTTTAGTTTTTGCTTTGGGTTTGGCTCTAAGCAGATATAATTGTAGTTCTTAGTCTCAGCCATGATACCATTTAATCCGAGGACTTATTTAGACTTCAAAATTCAGTTTACGACGAAAAAACTTATTTGATATCGATACCAGGAAATCAAAATTTGATTTATATCCATTCATTTTTCTTTCAGTTTACGATTTCGCTTTAACTGGAAACAACTATTGCTTTTTAGTCTTTCGTGCCAACGTCCAAAGAGTCTGAGCCCCAGGACCATGGATTAGTTTTAAAGCTTTCATTACACCTGAGCAACGCCGGGCTATACTGCTCGTTAGAATATAAAGCTAGGTCAACTCTTTTAAAACTCTCTCTCTCTCTCTCTCTCTCTCTCTCTCTCTCTCTCTCTCTCCATGTTATTTCATTTCAGAACATGGAATTTCTTGTTTTTTTGCTTTAAGTAAATTTTGTTTATTTACAAAAGTTTTCTTTGTGAAGTTTTTCTTCCAACGATTAACTCAAACACGTCAAGTTGGCTAATGATAAGTTTCCTTTTCTTCTCTTGCTTTTAAGGCCCTTTGCGTGTTAAATTCTACAAGCCTTCTTTACTCATTTATGTATCCCAATATTCTCAGCTGGTTGTGAGCAGAACTTTCCTTCTAGTTCATATTCTCTGTAAAACTTCCTTATTTCTCACCCTATACTAGGTCTATGTTGACCCCAGAATTTGTTGGTAGAGCAACACTGCTGTCACTTCAAATCTCCATCCGTGAAGAAATTTTTTCAGCATTCACTGCCAGAACAGTTCAGTGGGCCTTTCTTGTTTTGAATTCAAAATCTTTTAAAATTAGAATTTGAAATGCGATTTATTTATTTCAGCCATTTTTATATAAATAAATAAAGATTTAATTCAACGTGTGACCGATAACATAACATTCAAGCTAAAATGGTTTATAGGACCCGTCAATCCCACAAAATAATAACAGTGTCTGCTGTATTCTTGTCAATAGACAGTGTGGGGTTTGATACATTCACACCCACACACATACACATGGTCACTCAGCGTTCACGTGATAACTTAGTTCCCGCGTAAACGATGCCAATAAAAACGGGGAACGTCACGTGGTACGCCAGTTAAGGATTTTGTCCCAGACAAGAGCAGACATGTTTCTCTAACTCACACAAACACACGCGCACTAATTGCGGGTAGCAATTAGGGGCGCAATGTTTTATTTCTCACCAGGGAAAGAACTTCTCTTTCCTTAATTTTATGCATGCTGTCAACCCTATGTAACCTTTGTTAATATATTGTTTTTCTGGTTACTTTTGCCTTTTCGTTCTTTCTTATTGCCTGTTTTATTTCATGACCCCTGTTACGTCGAGTCGACTCGTAAATCTAAATTAGTAACGGACGCTTTGTCTGCTACAAATGGTGACCGCCGACGTGATCGGTTGATTCGACGTAATTCAGTTCAGCATCGTTGGAAATGGGACTCAGCAATTCTTCTTCGTCTATCAACAAGAACTACTATTCAACGTCGTTAGCTCCCAACTTTTTCCACAGGACTCTACATAATATGGCGACCACACATAGAACACTGCACAGTTTAACAATGGCACACTAGACAGCACAACTGTCATTTCTCCCGGACTGTTTAGAAAAAGAGTGGCACAACGTCGATTTAAAGACGTTTTTTATCATTCAACGCAACGTCAACTTACTGACGCCTTTCCACACTCAACCAGAACTACTAAGAGATCAAAAAAAAAAAATTCGAATTACCTATACTGGATAACGGGGACATCCAAAAACAATTCGACATTAAACCCAGATATCTCTTTAGTTCTCTCAAACACGCGTCGACACTCGGTATCAACACAAGCTTCAATCGACCACTTTGCAAATCAAAGTTTATAACCAACTGTTAATTCTTCTAACGCCAACATAAATCCACACACACAGCCAAAGACGGAAACTCTTACAAACGCAAGCAACTCAACGTGGAGCATTGGAAAAAATTAGAAGATTTTTAACAGCCATATCAAACACCGAGAATATTTTTCCAGGGTTACATCGTCGCAAATCCTGCTACATTTCAGACTCTTTTTCTCTTCAGCCTACGAGAGACAACCAAATAAAAAAAAAAATTCACCTTTCACAAATTCACTCGCAATTAACGACGCTATACAAACTTCAACTCAAAAGTGAGAACGACTTTTCTCTACATGTACATTGGTCAACGTAAAATTTTTCTCACTCTTCCATTTCACCATGTGCTTTTCGAGGATCCAATATGGCGGACCATCAGTCTAAACAGTCATACGTTCCAGCAACCTTCCCCCACACCTATGAGCCACGTCCGTGCCACCCACCTTTTTTTTCAGCAACCAGCCTTTTCTGTCATTTTTGGCATGACTACTACTACTACTACCAGCATCATCATCAACGTAATCAAACCAACATATTCACGGACATATTGAAAAAAAGTATTTTTAATATTTGTTTCAATCTAAGGGGGGTATTTGTGGGTTTTGATACATTCACACCCACACACACACATGGTCACTCAGCGTTCACGTGATAACTTAGTTCCCGCGTAAACGATGCCAATAAAAACGGGGAACGTCACGTGGTACGCCAGTTAGGATTTTGTCCCGGACAAGAGCAGACATGTTTCTCTAACTCACACAAACACACGCGCACTAATTGCGGGTAGCAATTAGGGGCGCAATTTTTTATTTTTCACCAGGGAAAGAACTTCTATTTCCTTAATTTTATGCATGCTGTCAACCCTATGTAACCTTTGTTAATATATTGTTTTTCTGGTTACTTTCGCCTTTTCGTTCTTTCTTATTGCCTGTTTTATTTCATGACCCCTGTTACGTTGAGTCGACTCGTAAACTTAAATTAGTAATGGACGCTTCGTCCTCTACAACAGAATCAAAAAGCACACTCACTACTGGAGAGGGAAACGTCAAAATAAACAACGGAGTGGAAAAATCAAAGGTTGAGCCAGTCGAGATGAAAACATAAAACCAAAAACAAACTAGCGAGGTTGGGAATCTTGACATGGATCATAACAAAAGAGAATACCTGGAACCCGCCAGGGTACGTTTTCTAGGGTTCTCATTTGCTGATAAATATTCCCACATATATGTGTGAGGAAAGAAGAAATTTGTTGTGTTAGTTTTTGATCCGCCTGTGTGAACGTAAACAAGAGCATAACACGTCCATTAACGGAATAATCAAACAACAGTATTTAGCAAGTGGAACTCGGAACCTGTTTTAATGGGTTTCTGAGACATAATGTAGAAATCCCGTTCGGAGCCAAAATTGTATGTGTGCTAGGCAGATCTTGAGTGTTTTTAGTAAGTGACTGTAAATCAGAGGAGATATGACATTCAGTTTTATAATAGTTACCTGCTAATGAAAATCAAAACAAGATTTCTTACCAAAATTTTGAACGTGTTAGCAAGGATTATTATTAAGTTTGTGGCTTTTTTCTTCATACTATGCTGTTTTTTCAGCGATTTAGTAGAGGTACCTACTTAAGTTAAAACTATTAAAATACATGTAAAACGATGATCGATAAAATACTTATTAACTTACACTATATACAAATTACAATGGCGGAAAATACGATATAATTTTGTGAATAGGCTAAATTTCGAAAAAAAGTAAATAAAACAAAATAGCCATACAATATAGATCATGATTATAACTGTTTAAAAGGAAAATAAGTACAAATGGAAGACAAAAATTAAGTATGGCATACAAAATATATCAGTCAGTTAAGTGCCATGCGTGATACACGCTTGGGCGATCATGTCTCGAAAGAGACATGACTGACTGGGCAGAAGATTATCCCGCAGTAGGTTGCCATTGCTTTCTGCGGTAGACTTGTTGCCAGACAAGGCTATAGAACCCAATCTGTCCTGATATTTAACCCATAACTGGAGGGAAGAGACGAATTAATACCTTTCCCAAGGATATTTGTGCGTATGTGAATACAAATAATTCACCTGAAATTCGAACTCGGCACTCCGATTTCTCGTTCCGAGTCGTAAAATATATTAGCTTTCAGAATAAAACTGACTGCATGAGATGTTCATAGATAGTTCCTGTACAATTTAAGTCGGGTATTTAAACATTTAAAATGAAATTTATTATAATAAAATTGATTATTTACACTCCTCCTCCTTTACGATAATTTTAAAAATTATTTTGTTTCACTGGAGTCCAAGGACTATTTCGTTTAATCCATGACCATTTTGCTGTCCTTTCTGCTGTATTAATTATGATTCGAATTGCCTTCCTTTCGTTTGTTAGCTCCTACTAAGCCAATATCAGATAGGACTTTGCATCTGAGACTTTGCTACAAAGCCTCTTGCGCTGACTTTGATTGACATACAGCTTCCTTTCCATCCATTTTTACTACTCATCATATTTTAATCTTTTCCATCCAATGGGCTTTTTCTGCATACTTGAAGATAAGAGCGGTCGGGTATTATGACGAGAAAACACGTGTGTATATTTTAACAACACAAGATAAGGAATTTATTTATAAATTTACACAGTTGTAATTGTCAATAACTTATTTCAAGACAAGAAATCACACATTAAATGTTTGTGGATTCAATGAACAGCCAAAGGAGAACATGTTCATATTAAATTATCAGACACTAAGTAAATTTCCAAAATTCGTTTTTCACACAAAAGTATTAAAGTTGAATTCAATATAAAAGAAGGTTTCCAAAATGATTAAAACAAATAGAGAGTTTCTTTTTCACATAAAAATATTACAGTTGAATTCAATATAAAAGATGCATTTTTAGGTACTTAATTTTAACCGTAGAATAGAGTCCTTGAAATCCTCAGTTGTCATTTATAATGTATCAGCGTGTAATTCGACACCTGTGATATTCAGAAGCGTGGTCTCTGCTTTTCTCTCTCCCGTTTTTTTTTTTTTTCTGACTCCAACTGTCACTGACTGATCGGACACGTTAATAAGTAGGCCACTCATGTCACGTGGTCGGATCAAATACAAAACTCCTTTTTGGGCAGGAAGAAACATGACACAAGTCATTGAAAGTACAATTTGTTATTTTTTGTAAATCACTCTTTTTTTCATTGGTTAGAAAATAAAATTCACACTTGCTCGCCAAATTTTTCTTGATCTTTTCTCGATACAAAGGCAATCTTTTTGTTTTTTGTTGGTCAAACTAGATTTTCACACTTTGCGAGTTTGCAAACCATGAATAAAAGAAAGTTATTTTAATTTTGTACCCACCACATCAGTTTCATTTCCATTCGACGGAGTTTAGTACAAAAATAAATTGATAATTCAATAGTAGTGGTATATATTGTCATTTTTCCAAGTAACCGATTTTCCAGACTTAGTTTTTGTTTTGCTTTGCTGTTTTGTTTCCATATTTTTGTCGAATTCTAATGGTGTATCTCCTTGTGCTAGTATAGGTTTATCAATAGCAGGCATTTTCGCTTTTTTTCTAAGACAACCGCTGGTTTTTAATCACTCTATGGACACATTGGTATTGAATCTTCTGCAGTTGTAATAGTGAAAAACTTATTAATATGGCTAATTATTTTATATGGACCTGTGTAAGATGCTACTAAAAATTTCCGAACTCTGTCAGTTCTAAGCCATACTAATTCACAATCGTTTAGGTCCTTTGGTATACAAGATTTTGGCGATGAATGTTTATGTTCGGAAAAATGATCTTCCTTATCAAACTTTCGCATTTCCTTCATCAGGTCTTTTATTGCCAGGTTTGATATCTCATCGTTATCCTCGTCACATGGGTCAAACGCACCCCGTTACTGCTGCATTATGTAGATTCATTGGACGTGATCCTGATACCTAAAAATACAATAAGGCTGACAGTCATGAATCCTTCCTTGCAATAATTGTTGTCTTTAACGTCCTGTGTGCATGTTCAATTAATCCGTTTGCCTGAGGATGGTACGAAGTTGTTCTCAGTCTGTGAAAGCCTATGATCTTTAACAACTCTGAAAACAATTCTCACTCAGACTGGCTATCTCTATCAGTGATGACATATAAGGGTACTCCGAATCTAGCTATTCACGTGTTAATGAAAGCAGTAGCGACATTTTGTGCAGTTATTTCAATTCCAGGAATTGCCTCCACCCATCTAGTATCTCTATCAATCATGGTTAACAGATACCGATATGGCGAAAAATAGCGTCTGCTTGGTTCTTTACTGGCGATAATGGACCCACTATGTCTAGATGCACTGTTTGAAATCGCCCAGAAGGTAATTCAAATGGTTGTACTTCACTCTTTGTATGTTTAATAATTTTTGCCTGCTGGTAATTTTGGGTACTCCTTGCAGAACCCTTTGACTCATTGATTCATCCGTGGCCAGTAATACTTTGATTTATGTAAGCGTAATGTGGCTGATATTCCTGGGTGGGACAATACGTGCAGACTATCAAATATAGATTTCCTAATCTCTTGCTGTGCAAAGAGTCTCGGAAACGGTAACGATATGTCACACATTACAACTTGGTCTTTACCTGTATAGTAAGGTTTCAACCTGTCTTTTAATTGCTTAAGTTCTTCATCCGATTGCTGATGAGTGTCAATTTCTTGTGAATCACAAACATCTATTGTTACAGCATTAGTTGACCTAGACAATCAGTCTGCAACAACATTTTCCTGTCCTCTTATATGAGAAATGTCTGTGATGTATTCAATTATAAATCTCTGTTGTTTGTTCGACTTAAAAGGCAAATGGCTAGTAAAAGAATTACACAAAGATATATGATCTGTTAACAAAAGTGTATTCCTATCTTCTATGAGGTGTGCAAAACCACTATATAGCGAGCAACTCACGATCAAAGGTGGGATGTCATTTTTTGGGGTCTGAGACAACTTTCTAGAGAAGAAACTAATGGTTATAAGCCAGTCATTTATCGTTTGATGAAGAGCGGCACCTTTTTTTTTTTTTTAATCATATCACCCCAAGCAAGGCGAAAACGCCACTGATGCGCAGGGGGCTACGTAAGAGGGAAAAGATTGGAAAAGAGAAAAACCGGAAACCACATCCTAAACAGGAAACAAGGGATGGGCCTATTCACCTGTTCAATAGACGAGGGTGGAGTGTGAACCGGGCGATAGTTTAGTCTATCTACTCCAATTGAAAAAAAAATAAAAAAATAAAAAAAAAAGAGTGGAAAGATTGGAAAAGAGAAAAACCGGAAACCACATCCTAAACAGGAAACAAGGGATGAGCCTATTCACCTGTTCAATAGACGAGGGTGGAGTGTGAACCGGGCGATAGTTTAGTCTATCTACTCCAATTGAAAAATGAAATAAAATAAAATAAAAGAGTGAAAAGATTGGAAAAGAGAAAAACCGGAAACCACATCCTAAACAGGAAACAAGGGATGAGCCTATTCACCTGTTCAATAGACGAGGGTGGAGTGTGAACCGGGCGATAGTTTAGTCTATCTACTCCAATTGAAAAATAAAATTAAAAAAATGAGTGAAAAGATTGGAAAAGAGAAAAACCGGAAACCACATCCTAAACAGGAAACAAGGGATGAGCCTCTTCACCTGTTCAATAGACGGGGGTGGAGTGTGAACCGGGCGATAGTTTAGTCTATCTACTCCAATTGAAAAATAAAATTAAAAAAATGAGTGAAAAGATTGGAAAAGAGAAAAACCGGAAACCACATCCTAAACAGGAAACAAGGGATGAGCCTCTTCACCTGTTCAATAGATGTGGGTGGAGTGTGAACCGGGCGATAGTTTAGTCTATCTACTCCAATTGAAAAAAAATAAAAAAAAAAAAAAAGAGTGGAAAGATTGGAAAAGAGAAAAACCGGAAACCACATCCTAAACAGGAAACAAGGGATGAGCCTATTCACCTGTTCAATAGACGAGGGTGGAGTGTGAACCGGGCGATAGTTTAGTCTATCTACTCCAATTGAAAAATAAAATAAAATAAAATAAAAGAGTGAAAAGATTGGAAAAGAGAAAAACCGGAAACCACATCCTAAACAGGAAACAAGGGATGATCCTATTCACCTGTTCAATAGACGAGGGTGGAGTGTGAACCGGGCGATAGTTTAGTCTATCTACTCCAATTGAAAAATAAAATAAAATAAAATAAAAGAGTGAAAAGATTGGAAAAGAGAAAAACCGGAAACCACATCCTAAACAGGAAACAAGGGATGATCCTATTCACCTGTTCAATAGACGAGGGTGGAGGTGTGAACCGGGCGATAGTTTAGTCTATCTACTCCAATTGAAAAATAAAATAAAATAAAATTAAAGAGTGAAAAGATTGGAAAAGAGAAAAACCGGAAACCACATCCTAAACAGGAAACAAGGGATGAGCCTATTCACCTGTTCAATAGACGAGGGTGGAGTGTGAACCGGGCGATAGTTTAGTCTATCTACTCCAATTGAAAAATAAAATAAAATAAAATAAAAGAGTGAAAAGATTGGAAAAGAGAAAAACCGGAAACCACATCCTAAACAGGAAACAAGGGATGGGCCTCTTCACCTGTTCAATAGACGAGGGTGGAGTGTGAACCGGGCGATAGTTTAGTCTATCTACTCCAATTGAAAAATAAAATAAAATAAAATAAAAGAGTGAAAAGATTGGAAAAGAGAAAAACCGGAAACCACATCCTAAACAGGAAACAAGGGATGGGCCTCTTCACCTGTTCAATAGACTACAAGATTCGAACTTTTTGTGACAAGTGGATAAGTTTTTAACGTTCGAATCTGCTTTACTCTCTCTCTCCCGATTTTCTCTGATTCCAACTCAAACTGACCGACCTGACAGGCCGGTCACGTGGTCGGGTCAAACACAAACTCCGTTTTGGGGCAGGAAGAAATATGACACGGGTCATTGAAAGTTCAATTTGTCATTTTCTGTAAATCACTCATTTTATTGGTTAGAAAATGAATTCACATTTGCTCGCAAAATTTTTCTTAATCTTTTCTCAGTACGGAGGCAATCTTTTTTAATTGGTTCAAAATAGATTTTCATACTTTGCGAGTTTGCAAACTGTGAATAAAAGAAAGTTATTTTTTTATTTCGTATTCACCACACACTAACATCTGGCCGGCATTTAGAGTGAATCAGAAAGAGATCTAATTTGCAAGGTGTAGGGAATTTACTTAATGGAGGTTAGCATCAGCCATATTAATGGCAGCCAAAAAAGGTTCTCTGAGAGGATTAAGAGAGAGAGAGCAGTTTCCTTTTAGAGGCTTAAAATTGACAAGCCATACTTTGCCCTAGTTAATAACAAATTGTAGTTTATTTTTTTAGAATAACTGTCAATTTGATCTTCTTGTACTTCTATGACTTAATATTAAGACAGGAACAAAATGTTTTCATGCGTTTAAATTGGGAACTAATTATATCAGAAAGTTTGTTGATAAGGAAGAATGTTGGTACAAGAATAGAGGCTGCCAGACATCGGCATTGATGCAAAACAATGAAGAAGAGTGGCCGTTCAAAACAAACACAAGATTTCTATATAAATCAAAATATCAAAACATCTTGCTATTCGAAAGGCACTATGTATCAAATGTTTCTCTCCTACCATCAATCTTGCATTATTTAATAATGGAAATGGGGTATTTAAATTTTTTATTTTTTTAAATAGAAAGATGTTCACACGATTTCTAGTCATGCGTAGCACATGAGAGCTTAGAATCAACGCTCTTTTTGCAAAAACAGAAGAAAATAATTTACTACATAACAGTCAAAACACGAGAAGAAAATAACAACAGTAGAGATATAAATATCATTGGAAATGGCTATAGAAGAGGCCGAAATCGTTTAAGATGATACAACGGAAAATGTTAAGATGCTGGAAAAAACTTAATAAAAAATAAATTAAATCTTCCTTGGCGGGCATATTTAATGAAAGATGCTTGTAAGAAAGATTGGTAACCAAGTATATATATATATATATATATATATATATATATATATATATATATACAGGTTTCATTGAATAATATAGACAAGTTCTGTCTATTTATTTTCGTATGATCTGATTAGCTTGATAGTGTTGTCATAGAAAGACGACAAGAAATCGCAATAGTTGTTGATTTTTTATCAGGTCTGAACTTTCGGCTTACATAAGCCATTATCAAAGAATGAACATTTAATGTTCAGTGAACATAGAACATTTAAATTATTATTAACAGAGTGGAGTTATACAGAGAAAATTAGACAGGTCCATTTTTTGTGTCGCACATGGCTGTAGGCCGAGAAGGAATGGTGGTAGTGGGTTTTTTGGTTCAATTGAGTGTATAGTGGCATGAGGGGATTGGTCTGGGAACTGCTGCTACTATGGTGTAGGGGGTAAGTATAATCACTATGACCTCTCCCTTCGATTATAGGCATTGAAGTATGTTAGTAGAGGTGTCGAAATTTATTTTATTAAATGTTCATCCTTTGATAATGGCACTCCATTAAAGTAAATATTAATTATTTAACGAATGTTATATATATATATATATATTGAATGAAAGTTAATAAATATATAATAAAAATAAATACATAGATAAATAATAACTAAAACCGAAAAAGAAAAAGTGAAAAGAGGGGTCAGATTAGTCAGGGTCTAAAAATTTAAGCAGATATTTATTTCTATGCTCGCATGTGATCATTAATTCATTTCTTTTGTTTAATATATTTTCTAAGCAGTCTATTCAACTCAGCACCTTGATTGGTTAGGAGTTAAATACATTTGCATGTTCATTAAGGCAGTCTATTCAACTCAGCTCTTTGATTGGCAAGGAGTGAAATACATTCGCATGTTTTTTAAAGTAGTCTAATCAGCCACTTAATTGGCTAGGAGTGAAATAGATTTGCATGTTTTTTTTAAAGTAGTCTATGCAACCCACAACTTGAGCTTTGATTGGTTAAAAGAGAAAAGGATTTGCATATTCACTAACCTCATCGAGTGGTGAAGCATCCTTCTTTTCTTTTGTTTTAACAAAAACAGCATGTGACACAAAAGTATATTAGCCTTTGAGGTATAATACCACAATTTTCTTCTTTCTCCCAATTATTTTCTCATATATCTTTTTTCAGTTAAAAAAAAAAAAAATCAATAACACTAACAGATTAGTACGTACCATCTCAAAAATAGGACAGTGGAAATAATTATAATTTTGTAATTAATACTGGATTTTATGGTAGGCATTTAATTGGCTAAAAAAATCTGCACTATTTACATTATTTAGACAGCTGTCCTCATATTTATTGTTATATTACTAATGTTTTGGCCATTGTATGCTCCAGCCCTCTTCAGGTGATAAATATTGGAATTTCGAACCAGACTTTATTTAGGCCACTGGTGTAGATTGTTCTTGTTCCATGCTTTTCTGAATACCTCATTTTCCGTTAATCACCTATGCTGTGGCCAGGTATTGAACTCACAACTCTTTGGGACATATGGCCCAGTGGATAAAAGTGTTTTTTGAAGTAATCTAGTAAACTGACCCGAAGAGTTGTGAGTTCAATACCTGACTACAGCAGAGATGAACAAAAACTTGGAGAGTTGACTTACTAAAAGGTAAATAACTGAAACTGAGATATCCAGAAAAGGCATGGCATGTAGAACTAGAACAATCTATCCACATGGACAATATAAATAGTTCAGTTCAAAATTCCAATGCATATCACCTGGAGAATGTGGGAGAATACAACAGCCGAAACATCACAAATATGACAATAAAGATGAGGAAAACAGTCCGAACAATATAAATGGTGCAAATAGTTACAATACCTCGAACCAGAAATGTAGGCAGATATGGTTAAGAAATATATAAAATAAAAATATATATATATATATATATATATATATATATAATGTAATTGTGTTATTACAATGGTTTATAAACGCATTATATCACTACACAACAAAAATTATCATGTTCCAAAACAATACTTTTCTTCTTCAGGTGATATGTTAATTTAAATAGTGAAAATGATTTATTTTGTAAACATAAGATGAATTCATGGTTATTCAGAAAATTAGGGGGTGGTAGTTTAGGTGTGTCAATATCGTTTAATCAAAAATGAGAATTTGGTAACTATGGAGTTTTAAGATCTGGGTTGTGAAAGGAAGCAGGATGTCCTGATGTTTAAACATGTCACTTCTGAATTTCATCTGAATAAGATACATAGTGCGACCATAGATTTTTAAATGGGTAGGTAATAATTTTTAACAGTGGGCTGTAACTTTCTTTGTTTTTATTAAAAGTTAGTTTTTTTTAATAGTTCATGAGTAAAAGGGCTGGAATGTATAGGTTAGAATTAGGATTAAATAATTATGGTATACTTAGGTATGTTGTAGCAAAAAAAAAAACAATTAAGTATTGTGTTGGTCATTTATTTTAGTAAAATAATTTATATTTTTTAAGTTATGTTGGAGTATAAGTTATAAATGAAACATTGTAATTAATTAAATTTTAAAGAAAATTATCTTGTCTGAGTAATGTACATAGTGGAACAACACATTACTTAAATGTGTAAACAATAACTTTTAACTGCAGGTTGGATTTTCTTTTTTTAGTGCTACTTCATGAGTAGAGGGGCTGGAATGTTTAGGTTAGTATTAGGATTATTTCTTATATTCTTGATTATATATATATATATATATATATATATATATATATATATATTAGAACATGTACAAATTTTTTATATATCCACTACAAATCGTACATTTGTTTCGACATTTAAGCTACAATGTCTCATCAGGTGGTGTGGACAGGAATGGAAAACTATATATATATATATATATATATATATATATATATATATATATATATATATATAAGCATGCGGTGTAGATATAGAAGAATCCAAAGGAGTATCCTGTACATACAGTGGTAGGATAACTCTCTAAGAGAGTTCTAAATATATATGTATATAAATACATATAGAGCAAATATAAGAAAAAAAATAACGTGTCTGTCTTATTTTTTTCTTTTATATATATATATATATATATATATATATATATATATATTCTGAACTTATAAGAGTTCATAATAAGCAACTGATGAGTGCAAAGTGCATGAAACACGAGCTATAGACATAGGACATATAAATTTATTAATATCTATTTTACAGCTCTGTTATATCAATTACATCATTACATCCAGCACTGATTAACATGAGAAAAATATTTATATGCGTACGTGTACTTGTATATTAATATGTATATTTATTGATATATGGATATCACTAAATATACATATGCATTTATTCAAAACTTCACTGTTTCTAATGTGATTACCCAATTTTCTCTTGCAGATTGTATGTAGGCAACGCCTGTAGCAGGAATCAAGTTGATTGATGTTTCATTGATAGTGAGTCCAACATTCTACACCAGAGAGTAGTGATGTCAGTACTACTGACTTGTATGCATCAATTTTCACCTTGAACGAAACATTACTGGCATTCTTCTATAAAAATTATTACGAAGTCGCCAACTGGGTGCCCCGTGATTGGATGAAAAAACAACCAATCACGGGCTACCTTTTTAGATTTTCAACAAACTGCCCATGTGAGCGAATTTTACAAACTTCCTTCCTCTTTTGCTTGTTGGGACCTTACAGACAAGACGTCTCCGTCTGCTCTCCGTCATCTAGACCCAAAATACGTGAGGGGATTTGACAGCAACTGAAGTACAGAAGTCATAGCTCTATTTCTTCAACCCAACCATAACGACACAGGAAATATAAACTGTTCAAAGGACGCATCTTTCAGATAAGTTCCGCAAGCCCGACTGTTTGCAAGAGACTATCCTTTGTTCTTTTCTCTCTTTTCCTGTAAATACAAGTTTATAACGCTTTCATCTGTGTTGTGTTCCTTTCTTCTCGCCGGTGTTACAATATTGTTACCAATTAAAATTGGGAAATTCCCAATACGACAGCCTGTGATAAAGATTACGGAAGGTAGAACTAGACTTTCCAGTCCTGCAGTCAATATATTGTTCGCTTTAGAATCTTTAGTTACAAAGAAGCCAAGAGAAAGAGGAAACGGTTTTCAAGACTTTTTCCTCAACATAAACATTGGAATCAAAAGTTACAGATAGATTGATGGACAAGTTCCGTGTTTTCTATGCTGATGGTCAGACCAAAAGCTTTTGATGCACGAGAGAATTTGTTAACGATCCATTGCATATTCTTAACGGTGTTGGGGTACAAGTGCCCAACCGTCTGCAAAGAGCAGGTGACAGTTTGTACAATCATCTTCGTTCTTCGTTGTTGGTTCAACAATCCACCACTTGTACTAAATTCAAATCTCAAATGATGTGGCCAGAGCATATATGGGGGATAAAAAAAAACAGTGAAAGCAAACAAAATCTTATTCTTCATGTGCAGTGTCATTTCAGGACATAGGCGATCATGGCCCTCCTCCTTGTCCCTTGTTGCTCTTAATATATTTTGTCCTTTTATTTCTCCCAAACACTGCTCTCTCTCTCTTTCTCTCTCTCTCTCTATATATATATCAGCATGCTGTGTAGATATACAAGAATCCAAGGGAGTATCATAAACATAAAAATCTTTTGTACAAGAAAGACGGAAGCTGATGATGGTTCGTCTGAAATAGGCCTGTACTTCCGATTTACCATGAAATAACGTGTCTGCCTTAATTTTTCTTATATATATATATAAAGACATTTGTGGGTGTATGTGTGTAGCAGTAATTAATCCAGGAAAAGATTTGGTAAATAATCACAATGGATCCTATTAATATTAGATTCAACATTAAACTTATCCAACAGAGAGCTCGACATAAATTTAATTTACAGAGCAAATATTTATTTCATATGTAAATTCATTATTTTACATTTGGAGAATAGCTATTTCTACAGGCTCTCAAAACCCCGCTTCATCAGCTCCTAGTAAGAATTATAATGAAGAAATTCTTGTGTGACCGGAAGTAAAGGTTTGTTTAGAAAAAGGGAAAAGACAAAGAGAGTGTCATGTGCACTGAGCAGAAACTATCAACAGAGTGCAATGATACAACCCTGTTCCAGTATAGTTGCTTGTGCACGGAAAGGAAATATGGGTGGATGCAAATTCCATAGATGTTTTTTTTTTTTTATAAACGTTTCACCCCGAGCAAGGCATGTCACTGCCACTACTGCGCAGGGGGCTACATAGAGTGGAGAAAGGATGATTAAATATAGGAAATGTCAGAGGGTGGGTGATAGGCGGGTAGGGATACCGAGAATGGTTAAATATAGGAAATGTCAGAGGGTGGGTGATAGGCGGGTAAGGATACCGAGAATGAGGGTTGGGTAGATGAGAGTGTTCTGAGAATAATTGGGAGTTAGTGTGATAGGAGGTGTCTATTGACCCTACATTTAAACACCTGGAGATTGTAGCTGTCGGGAAAGCAGACTTGTGGAAGGGAGTTCCACAGGCGGGAAGCGCGAGAAAAGAAGCTGTTGGAGTAGAATTTACGGTTACATCTTATTTGTTTAACTGTAAAAGGGTGGGACCTAGTTGCTAATCTAGTATCTCGTGTAAATTCGTGCTTAGGCGGCACCAATGATCTAAGCTCATCGGAGCAGAAGCCATGAAAGTACTTGTAGAAGAGGCACAGGGAAGCCACATCACGCCGGTGAGAGAGTGGTTGCAGCCGGTCTGCCAAGTCAGTATCAACCACGTTACAGATCCTCCTTTGTATTTTGTCAAGAAGCCCAAGGAGAGCAGCAGGGGCACCCGACCAGATATAGCAGCAATATTCAATACACGGGCGGATGGTAGATTTGTATATGTGCAGAATAGATTCAGGTGGGAAAAACTTTCGAGCCCTGCACAGAGAGCCGACTTTCATAGCAGCAGATTTGGCAATGGATTCGATATAGTCATTCCATTTGAGGTCCGCCGAAAGTGTAAGGCCAAGGAGGTGTAGTATTTTACTCTCTGGGAGGCTAGCCTGTCCCATGCTAATGGGAGGTAGATGCGATTGTCTATGGTGGTTAGTTGATAACAGCTTTGTTTTGGAGGCATTGAAATTTACCAACCATTTCCTACCCCAGGTCACTACGGATTGGAGGTCCCTTTCAAGTGCGGCAGCGAGGTTCACTTTGTCGTCCAGACCTGGTTTCTGATCGATGCGGGAGTAGATTGTTGTGTCGTCGGCATACATGCCAACTTGGGATCTAATGGTGTCGGGGAGATCATTAATGTAGATCAGAAAGAGCGTGGGACCTAGGATAGAACCTTGAGGGACGCCCGCGTTCGTCTGGTAGTTTTGGGAGGCATGTCCATTTAATACCACCTTTAATGTGCGGTTAGAGAGGAAGGACTGGATGAGGTCAAATAGATGTCCAGTTATCCCATAGCTCCGCAGTTTGCACAAGAGGCCAGCATGCCAGACCCTGTCGAATGCTTTGGAGATATCCAAGGCAACGGTTCGGGCTTCGCCATTCTTGTCGAGTGCCTGGTATATGTACTCGGTAATGGTCATTAGCATATCAGCAGTAGACCTGGTGAAGCGAAACCCATACTGTTTGTCAGAGAGAAGCCCGTTGGTCATAAGGTGCTGAATCACCTCAGCGTTGATAATGGCTTCGAAAACTTTGCCAAAGATTGGAAGGAGACTAATAGGTCGGTAATTGGCGGGGTCTGAGGGTTCGCCAGAATTCTTAAATATAGGAACTACACAGGAGGACTTCCAACAGGCAGGAAAACAGGAAGCAGATAGGTAGAAGTTATAGAATTTAGAGAGGACAGAGGAGAGTTCTGGGGCACATTTCTTCAGTACTATGACTGGGATTCCGTCACCGCCGCTCGCTTTGTGTGGGTCAAGTTGTGCAATTATCTTGGCGACCAGCGAGGGTTTAATGTGGACGCTATTTAGTTGAGCCTTAGTTCTGGGTGGGAAGTCGGGTGTAGGTATTCCTAACGAGTCCAGTGTCGAATTGGTGGAGAATCTACGGGCAAAGCATTCAGCTTTGTCCGCTGGGTAGGTGAGAACTTGAAACTCATTGATTTGTGGGGGTATTGAAGTCTTGTTCTTGTTGAGCACGCTTTTGCAGAGACGCCAGTAATCTTTGGAGCCAAACTTAGAGGATGCTATGCGTTGCCTCATTCTGGTAGCAAACGCCCTCTTAGCTTCGTTCAGTACTTTTTTACACTTGTTCCGTGCTGAGGCGAAAAGGCGCCTGTTTTGGTTCGACGAGCAGCTTCGATAGAGCCGGAAGAAATGGTTCCGGTGGGCAATGGCGGCCGAGCAAGCGAGTGAGAACCAGGGGGACGAATTTTATTTTAGTTGGAATTTCCTGGCCGGGATAAAAGCATTGATGCCAGCCTTAACCCAAGAGGAGACCTCGGAGGCACAGTCTTCGACAGGAAGATGGAAGACGTTGTTCCAGGGGACGTCGCAGAGAAAGTCTCGGAACGAGTCCCAGCCTGCTCTCTAGTAGCAGTATGATATTCTGCTGGTCTGGTTTTCTTGGGTAGAGTTAGCGCGGATTGAGATGTTGACGGAGGGCAGAGTTGCCTGGTAGTGCAGGAGTCTGGGATGGAGGTAAAGCAAAGGTCGAGTAAAGAGTCCCTTCCGTTAGGGTTATTAGAGAAACGCGTGGGGAAGTCCACCACTTGCGTTAGAGCTTGGGTTATTGAAAAATACATGGTGCGGATCCCAGCAAGGTCGGTGGCTGAGTTTTCAAGCCAGTTGGTGTGGTGGGCGTTAAAGTCACCAAACACAAATATATGGGCAGATGGGTGAGAAGAAATGGCTCTGTCGATATTAGTAGACATGCAATCAAGTACTGTACAGTCAGAGGAGGAGGGGGAGCGGTAGAAGAAGAAGAGATAGCTAACTGAGCTTAGAAGTGAGAGACGGAAGCACATGAAGGAATGATACAGGGATTCAAGTGATGTGACCCTGGCTAGGGGGGAGCTGTTCGCTGACATATACACCAAGCCCATGCATATGGACATTGGAGTCCTTCCTGAAGAGAGAAAGGTAATCAGGAACGAATAGCTCCGAAGAGGGGATAGAAGGGTCAAGGTTAGTCTCACATATAGCTAAGATATCAGGTGAGTTAGTTAGAAGGAATGATTCTACACTATTAAAGTTACTGCGAATACCTCGTATGTTTGTGAAGGAAACGCGGATAGGTTTGGGCGATTTATGACTAGCTGGTTTAGTCTTGCTGATTTGTTTGTTTAATTTCATGCTGGTTATAGTTGTGGAAAGAGAGAGTAGGGTCTAGAGTAGGGTCAGATGGTCGTTAATTGCAGCAGGTGAAGGATGGTGAATGGCGCCGCCTGCAGCATAATGTGGCCTCGGGGTTGCCCATCGGAAATTCATGCAGGGACGCCCGTCCATGCGCGAAATGGCACTACAGGAACCCCAATATGATTCAACTGTTGATCAGAGCAGCCTCTCAAGACGCTACGCAAGAGTTCGGGCTCCTAACTACCAGTCGGAAGCAGCAACCAGGAAACTGCCAACCCGGTACCCTCAGAATGAAGAAATGTTGCCGCCATACTCACCAACTGCAAAAAGCTTCCAGTCGAACCGACATCAAGACTGAAAAAGAGAGAGATGAACCGGGAACCCCTTCCTAAACAAGAAACAAGGCGATCACCTCTACTCCTGTCCAAAAGAAGGGGGTGGAGTGTGAGACCGTGCGATAGTAGGTACTATCTACTCCAATTAAAAAATAAATAAATAAAAGTGACTGAAGTTTACTAAGTTTTAACTTATACTAAGTTGAAACTAAATTTGATAATTAAAAACAATTTACACAATCATAGTCGCAGTGCATTACAAAAGCGACAAGTAGAGAACTTAGGTTAGTAACAAAACAAGAACAAAAATTATGCAAAAAAGATAAGAACCAAAAGAATAAAAAAAATTTCAAAAAATACAGCAAAATAAGATCAGACTGGCTAAAACTTATCAGTTGCAGGCTGACTGACAGAAAAAGATGTATGGGGTTGTGGTGATACCGAGCAAGCGAGGGACTGGATGTTTGCCCTCAGAGGTCCAGATAGCAAATGACCAAAACTGGTCTTTGCGCATCTGGGCTCCACGCAGATGTTCCGGTGGAAAACCAAAGAAAAAATATCAAATTCCTTTTACGGACCCTTTTCGCGAGCCAACGTGAATTTTGTTAATCGTCCAATGGGAAGCCCAGAATTAAATCCGGGTGTGAATTCCCAAATGACTTGTTGGGAACCCCGAAGACGAAATAAAAGTACAGCACAGAAAACTATCGCCATTTGAGAAAATACAGGCATAATTAACACGTCCCTTGACCACGTCAAGCGATCGTATTATGTTGCCTCTCCTTTCTCTCTCATCTTCTTCACTGTTCACTGAGCCACTTACCCGAATGAACTGAGCGGAGACTTCAAAGACACTCTTCACAAACGAACGCACACACATACATACGCACAAACTCTTTTCGGCAATTACTGCTATGAACATTTTTAACGATCTTTGTATCAACCAAAAGACATTACGTTTATTTGTAAAAAAAAAAAAAAACCCTTAATATATATATATATCAATACAAAATTGGCTAACCACGTCTGGAAATTGAAATCAAAATATGAAAAAGATCCACACATAACGTGGAGCATAATAAAAACAGCCAAGCCTTAAAACGGTGGACAAATATGTAGACTGCCAAGAAGAAAAATTAGAAATTATGACAAAACCAAATAAAGACGAACTGTTAAATGAAAGAACAGAAATTATGACTAAATGCATCCACACTAAGAAATACCTCTTAGGTTCGTACAACCATGGATGAAAACGTCATAATTCGTTTAAATTTAAACAATGCGCGTTCATAAATTCCCTGCCACGTGAACGTTCAAATAAAACACCGCTACAATAGCGTTCTTACAAAGAAAAACGGTAAAAGGTAAAATCAGTTATTAAAAATCGCCTGAAAACACCGCTCGTGGTAGAAACCAAGGTAGCGAAAGAACTCGTTTAAAAATGAAATATATATATATATATATATACACACACACACAATTTGATTTTCTTGTTTTATACCCCTCTTATCGTGGGCTATCTACTAACACGGCCAAATTCAGTTAATCTGTTTCAACACAAATACACTTCACTATAATGGATAACCTACTATAGGGTACCACCACCATCATCATCATCATCATCATCATCATTCTGCGGCCTCGGCCGAGATAGAACTCACTACACCCTTCCAGTATTCCCTATTTGTCATAGCACCTGTAAGTTCTTCTAAGCCGCGAGGTTGTAAAAATACCAGGTTGGGAAACTGGCGCGGGATATCCTTCTCTCAATGAGGGTGAATGGGCCTCTCTTAAGCCGTGGTAGGCAACCCATCTAGTGTTGGTGTCACGATAAAAACACCCTTGGTAGCTCTAGCGAAGCATCAAGTATTCAGCTACTGACAAGATTTTGAATTACGCTACAAACTGCACCAAGGTTCCAAATACACAGGGAACTAGTCAATCTGGTTCAACTGTTGAAATTGGTCCAGCCCCTGCCATTCTCGATCAACTTTCCGATTCTGTTTCATTTATTGAAACCCATGGCGGAACAGCTCTAAAACCTTCGGGACGACTGCTTCCGACAACGAAGGAATGAGATCAAAACTTGTTTCGTGTAGAAACCGTACTCTTATCAGTACATTCAACACCAGGACACTGGATCCACCATCTCGTCTTAACGAACTTGTAAAAAATACAAAAGATCAGAACATCGATATCATTGCCATTCAAGAAATAAGGTACCACTTGAAGTAAGCAGATCAGTAAACAGATCAGTTTATTTAAAGATCCGTGCTGGCTGCAACCACCAAAATATATGCAGCATATCAATGCGGCAGAGCTCAACACTTTACTGAAGGATGTCAGTTTTGCACTTAAGGTTGGCGCTCATTCTAAAGCCAATCTCTTCTAGTAGGACACAGGCCATCGAAGATCTTTCACCATCAACGAGAGAATCGTTAATGCTTCTGTAACTTTACAGGTAAGGGTGTTGACCCTACGCAAACCTCTTTAACGTCTGAGCAAGGTAGACTGGTTACAAGCCAAGGTTGTCTAATCTGTCCTACTATTTAATCTATAGCTGAAGGGAGAAAAATGTATCAATACCTTCCTCAAGGGTATTTGTGCATAAGTGAATGCAACGAATTTAACTTGAATTCGATCTCGGCTCTCTAAATTCTCATTCCGAGCCGACGTTCACTGCACCACAACACACATCCAGCAAAGATTGACACTGCTTATAGGTTGAATAAGTCTAAGGAGAAGATACATCCTTGTCTTATAAAATCCTTTCTATTTTTATGTATTTATTTCATTTATTTTCTATCCTATATAGGTTTTCTGTTCCCAGTGTAAGTTCTGGATTATTTGTAGTGAACGAAACAAATTCTAAATTTAAAATTTCAAATCTGACTCGTTGTTTATTTATTTATAAATAAAATAAACATATTTTCTCGAATTTACAAACGTTGCTTAACACACACAAAACTTGCGAAATTTCAAGCCTCAATGCGAAAATCTTGGAAAAGCCAGAATGACATCCGGCTGTGAATTCCCAAACGAAATAAAAGACGAGCAAGTTTGACCGTCAGTCAGAAAGGAATGAGATGAAACGTCAAGGAATCGTATTCTTATTGCCTCTCTCTTTCTCTCTCACCTCCTGCCTTTCACCATTCATACTGAGCGATAACTTCAAAGACATTCCTGACAAACAAACGCTCATACATACTTACATACGTACACATAAACTCTTTCCAACAAGTTACTACTACGAACTCTAACCTTAACTTCTTAATAATGTTTCTAATTAAGCATAACAACTACAATTAATTTTATTTTTTTTAATGGTATCACCCCGAGCAAGGCGGTAACGCCACTGATGTGCAGGGGGCTACGTAATAGTGAAAAGATTTGAAAAGAGAAAGCTGGAAACCACATCCTAAACATGGAACAGGATGAGCCTCTTAACGTGTTCAATAGACGTGGGTGGAGTGTGAACCAAGCGATAGATGAGTCTATCTACTCCCAATTGAAAAAACAAAAACAAAGTAAGATTTGAAAAGAGAAAACCGGAAACCACATCCTATAAACATGGAACAAGGGATGAGCCTCTTAACGTGTTCAATAGACGTGGGTGGAGTGTGAACCAAGCGATAGATAGATCTATCTACTCCATTGAAAAAAACAAAAACAAAGTAAGATTTGAAAGAAAAACCGGAAACCACATCTAAACGTAAGACAAGGGATGAGCCTCTTAACGTGTTCAATAGACGTGGGTGGTGTGAACCAAGCGATAGATAGATCTATCCCTCCCAATTGAAAAAAACAAAAACAAGTAAGATTTGAAAAGAAAAACCCGGAAACCACATCCTAAACATGGAACAAGGGATGAGCCTCTTAACGATGTTCAATAGACGTGGGTGGAGTGTAGACAAGCGATAGATAGATCTATCTACTCCAATTGAAAAAAACAAAAACAAAGTAAGATTTGAAAAGAGAAAACAGGAAATACATCCTAAACATGGAACAAGGGATGAGCCTCTTAACGTGTTCAATAGACGTGGGTGGAGTGCTGAACCAAGCGATAGATAGATCTATCTACTCCAATTGAAAAAACAAAAACAAAGTAAGATTTGAAAAGAAGAAACTAAAAACCACATCCTAAACATGGAACAAGGGATGAGCCTCTTAACGTGTTCAATAGACGTGGGTGGAGTGTGAACCAAGCGTAGATAGATCTATCTACTCCAATTAGAAAAAGAAACAAAACAAAGTAAGATTTGAAAAGAAAACCGGAAACCACATCCCCTAAACATGGAACAAGGGATGAGCCTCTTAACGTGTTCAATAGACGTGGGTGGAGTGTGAACCAAGCGATAGTAGATCTATCTACTCAATTGAAAAAAACAAAACTAAAGTAAGATTTGAAAGAGAAAACCGGAAACCACATCCTAAACATGGAACAAGGGATGAGCCTCTTAACGTGTTCAATAGACGTGGGTGGAGTGTGAACCAAGCGATAGATAGATCTATCTACTCCAATTGAAAAAACTAAAAGCAAATAAAGTTTGAAAAGAAAGCTGGAAACCATCCTAAACATGGAACAAGGATGAGCCTCTTAACGTGTTCAATAGACGTGGGTGGGTGAATAACGATAGATAGATCTATCTACTCCAATTGAAAAAACAAAAACAAAGTAAGATTTGAAAAGAGAAAACCGGAAACCACATCCTAAACATATGGAACAAGGGATGAGCCTCTTAACGTGTTCAATAGACGTGGGTGAGTGTGAACCAAGCGATAGATAGATCTATCTACTCCAATTGAAAAAAACAAAAACAAAGTAAGATTTGAAGAAGGCAGAACCACATCCTAAACATGGAACAAGGGATGAGCCTCTTAACGTGTTCAATAGACGTGGGTGGAGTGTGAACCAAGCGAATAGATAGATCTATCTACTCCAATTGAAAAACAAAAACAAAGTAAGATTTGAAAAGAGAAAACCGGGGAAACCACATCCTAAACATGGAACAAGGGATGAGCCTCTTAACGTGTTCAATGGGCAATGGAGTGGAGTGTGAACAAACGATAGATAGATCTATCTACTCCAATTGAAAAAAACAAAAACAAAGCAAGATTTGAAAGAAGAAAACCGGAAACCCACATCCCTAAACATGGAACAAGGGATGAGCCTCTTATTTGATATTCCAATAGACGTGGGTGGAGTGTGAACCAAGCGATAGATAGATCTATCTACTCAATTGAAAAAAACAAAAACAAAGTAAGATTTGAAAAGAGAAAACCGGAAACCACATCCTAAACATGGAACAAGGGATGAGCCTCTTAACGTGTTCAATAGACGTGGGTGGGAGTATGAACCAAGCAAATAGATAGTCTATCTACTCAATTGAAAAAAACAAAAACTAAAGCCAGATTTGAAAGAGAAACCGGAAACCATCCTAAACATAGAGACAAGGGATGAGCCTGCTTAATTCAATGGTAGTAGATTGGAGTGTGAACCAAACGATAGATAGATCTATCTACTCAATTGAAAAAAACAAAAACAAAGTAAGATTTGAAAGAAGAAAACCGGAAACTACATCCTAAACATGGAACAAGGGATGAAATATAACGTGTTCAATAGGCAGTAGGTGGGTAGACAAGCGATAGATGATCTATCTACTCCAATTGAAAAAAACAAGCTCAGTAAGGTGAAAAAGAAAAACCGGAAACCATCCTAAACATGGAACAAGGGGATGAGCCTCTTAACGTGTTCAATAGACGTGGGTGGAGTGTGAACCGGAGCGATGTTATCCTTTTGTATCAATAAATTTCTATTTTAACATGCGACATGTACACTTTAACTCTTCCACAAATCCACACATTCCAATCTTCAACCAACCTTCTGCCAACTCTTCTGATGATAACGAATAAATTCTATATATATATATATATTCAGCACTTACAAATACAGGAATTTATTATTTGAAAGGCAGCATATACACAAACAATTATAAATGAAAAACAATAGAATTTTTCTCTCCCAGTAGTAAAATAAAAATACAATAAAACTATGACATTATTTAATAAGACAAGCTTTTAATTGTTTTCATAAATAATATTCATTAAGGACATTATAGACTGAAAAAAAAATCTATTAAGGAAATTTTAAAAGAACTGTTTTCATTTTTCTATTTTAATTATGATAATTTATAAAATTTCGAATTTTTAAAAAATTCTACAAAACCTTGTAGCGGTTAAATTATTAGGTTATTACATTATTATTAAACCTTGTAGCGGTTAAGTTATTAAATTATTAATTAATTTACTAATCGAAAACTTAAAAGTTTAATACAAATCGTCGAGTCATCGTATTTTTAAAATAATTTTAATTATTACTTTTTGTGTATTTGAAGTTTTCTTTTAGTATGGTATTTTCTGTGTTATATAAATAGGCCATGTGTTTCACGGTTTCTTCCCCTTACAGAAAAAAATTTGGACAATTTTGTCAATTCTGCCCAACCATACTAAGCTTCTCACAACATCTGGCTGTCATCACACATCAATCTAAAATCAGAAAGATCAACGCTCTGTTATTAAGAAATAGTTTTATTCTAAATTTCATGCTATAAATAATTAATAATTGTGTAAATTTAACTTTAAATTTGCTAATTTTCCAGAAATAACGTGTCACGGATGTATATTTCATTTTTGCAAGATTTTTAAAACCGAAAATTAACTTTTGTTTACAAATGTGTTGATCGCTCAAAAAATGGCCAAAAAATCAAAAACAAAACAATTCAAAATTTTAGATTTCAATCAATGTAATTTCTGTTTGAAACCCACCAGAGTACTTTGCTTACTAGATAACAGTAAATTTAATCATTCATCTTTCAATTAAAACTAAAATAAAGGTTTCAAGAAAATTTTTATTTTAACTTTAAAATTTCGATTAAAAAATTAGGTATTGAAAATGAGTGGAGGTATCTAAAGTTAATTAATAACAGAAATAAATTTAAAATATTCAATCCTGTAATGGAATTAATTAGATGCCTGTTCATCTTGGAACTGGTCATCGAGAAAAATAAAGGCAATGAATTACCTCCCTTAGTCCAGTAAATTGATTGATTACATTTCAGTTTTTTTTTTGTTTTTTTTTAATGGTATCACCCCGAGCAAGGCGGTAACGCCACTGATGTGCAGGGGGCTACGTAATAGTGAAAAGATTACTGATGAAATTGATTTTCAAAAAGATTAACACATTGATGATATATGAAATTAATGTTACAGTAAATTTTCAGTGTATCACACACACACACACACACACACACACACACACACACACACACACACACACACACCATATCAAATAAAATAAATCGATTGAACATGATCTGAAAAATATTATAGGCATCTATCTAAATTAATAATTCTTGAATGTTGATGGAATGAGGTCCTAATTTTAATTCCTAAAACATATAACATTTTTCAATGGCTATTTCAGCTACCAAAGAAGAAATGGGAGTTGTATAAAGTGTTATCCATTTATGGGGAGGGAGATAAGGGGTTCGATCGGGTCAGCTAAGGAAGGGAATCTTTTGTTGAAAGACCTGAAAGCCCCAATGATTCTGATTATAAAACATCATTAGTGACATCTCCCCAGTGCATTGGGAAAGTATATTTTGTGAGCTAAGTTATATATATATATATATATATATATATATATATATATATATGTATATATGTATATATATGTATGTATATATATATATGTATATATATGTATGTATATATATGTATGTATGTATATATATACGTATATATATATACGTATGTATGTATATATATATATACGTATGTATGTATATATATATATACGTATGTATGTATATATATATATATATATATATATATACGTATGTATGTATATATATATATATATATATCGTATGTATGTATATATATATATATATATACGTATGTATGTATATATATATATATATATACGTATGTATGTATATATATATATATACGTATGTATGTATGTATATATATATATATACGTATGTATGTATATATATATATATATATATATACGTATGTATGTATGTATGTATATATATATATATATATACGTATGTATGTATGTATGTATATATATATATATATATATATGTAAATCGCCTGAAAATATCGAAAGGTTGAAACCTAGGTTGCGGAAATAACTTATTTCCAAATGAAAAATATTCAAAAGTTCTACATTATAAATATATTGAATGCTTTTTAATACAACTGTGTACTGGTTTAATTTAATTATGATCAAAAACTAACTAATTATATATATATATATATATATATATATTATGAAATGCTACTGAATGTATTAACTCTGATATATCTTTAATTTATTTGTTTAAGCATTATTTTAAATGTTTTAATGGATACTTGTATTTGAGTACTCTATTTTTGATATAATTAAACAGTATACATTGTATATATACACACACACACAGACACGCACACACACACACACATATATATATATATATATATATATATATATATATATATATATATATATATAGCTGACAAGTTCTATTGAGCCTTACATAAGAAAAATAAATGATTTTTACATTTAGAAAAATATAAATTTGTGAAAAAAGATTGAAACTTAAAAAAATTATTTTAAATGTGTAATGCGTAGAATTGTTGATATATTTCGATAACATTATTTACATTGTTCGGACTGTTGTCCTCATCTTTTTGACATTTTTACGACATTTCGTCTATTGTATGCCCCGACCTTCTTCAGGTCCTAGAAGTTTCGAATTGAACCCTTTATTTCGATCACTGGGGTATATCATTCTCATTCCATGTGCAATGCCACTTCTGGTAGCCATTTAGTTATCTCCCTTTAGCTTAACTATAAGATATTTGTTCACCACTGCTGTAGCCTTGTATCGAACTCACAACTCTTTGGGTCAAGTCATTCGAACAAACCAATGCTGATATCCACTGAACCATGTATCTTCGTAAACATAGCAATAAAGATGAGAACAACACTCTGAATAATGAAAATAATGTAAATACTACCTCATCTCAGAAATATAGAGAAATTTTCTGATAAATTCCTTAACCTAAACTCCTTTGAGGAAAATTGAAAATTTTGGATGAGGACATAAACCTTAGCTTGATTCTATTGTTTTTATTTTTATTTTTTGATTGTAATATTCATCATGTTTTTAATATTAAAAATAAATGTCAAGAGATTATCAGCGAAATATTTAATTAATAATACACACAAAAAGAGTGTCCATGAAACAAAAAGATTGTCAATTGAAATAACACGGATTGATAAACGTTTCCTGGATAGCGTTAATATATTTCAATAAAATTTTTTTTACCAAAATAAAAAATTGTGATTAATTCTGATGTAAATCCATTTGGCAAATTGCATATCCATTTATCATCTCACTCATACTCTGATCTTTATCCGTTCATAAACTCACTCATACTCCGCTCTCCATCCAATGTAGACTCTCATACAATTGGTTGGATAGCATCAAGTGCTAGATGCTGAAGACCTAAACTTTTTCAGTATTGTTTGTCCCTGACGACTAACAAAGTCATCGTCATTTTCCGAGAGACTTTTATGAAGTCTGATCGTCGGAACCACCTCCTCACACACACTTTCTTCAAAGGGGTGAGAGGTAAATGTTGGCTCTCAGCGTACCGTAGCCACCCATTTCCATCACCGATGCGGCAGTTTCAAACGGGTTTCTTCGCTACAAGTGTTGCAAACTACAATTTGATTTGATTTTAGTTTACATACAACAGATGAAAATAGTATTTTCAGTACGACTGTGACTATAAACGGTTGGAGAGTGGAGTATAAAGATTATAAAACGACGGAGAGCGGAGAATATTAAACATTATTTACGATAAATTTTTATTACGAAAATGTGTGTCATTCGGCAGGATTCGAACCTACGACCCCTATCCACATAGGAAAATGTGTGTCATCCTGCCGAATAAATATATAACTGTTTAAATAAAAGCAGAATATCTACTTAAATATGAATATCGATGAAAAATAATGTTCAAACAAATCATTTCAAATTGTCGGTTGTGTTTAACCAAGTTTCGTCAATCTCGTTAATTTCCGTAATATATATATATATATATATATATTGTCATTCGCAGACAGATCTGTTTCGCTGTATCACAGCTCATCAGTATGGTTAGACTCCGATTGCTTTTTAACCCAGGATTGAAACCCGACCGTATTGGCGTCAGTCGGCGATTCTACATCTGGGCTATGATATATATATATATATATATATATATATATATATATATATATATATATATATATATCAGCATGCAGTGTGGGTATAGAAGAATCCAAAGGAGTATCCTGTACATACAGTGGTAGGATAATTCTCTAAGAGAGCTCTAAATATATATGCATATAAATACATAAAGAGCAAATATAAGAAAAATTAAGGCAGACGCGTTATTTTATGTTGAATCGGAAGTATAGGCCTTTTTCAGGTGAATCATCATCAGCTTCCGTCTTTATATATATCTATATATATATATATAATCCTAAATTACACTAGTGTTTTGATAAGAATTCATATGTTAAAGCCAATTTGGTCAGATTCATCAAATTAGCTTGTCCAAAAATGTGACAGTGAAGAAATCAGTCATAGTTCATCACTTTCCAATTTATCAAAAAAATAAAGATATTGAATTATTAATCTATATTTGAAAATTGTTTTATAACTTAAATTGTACAATATGACCTTGCAGTACAAGTTTAATTCGTTCCCAAACTGAGCTCGAATTGAAATTTACTCGTATTACAAAACAATTTTCCATTGAAATTAAGAGAAAAATAATCAGTCCGTTTCAAAATCACCCAAAATGCGTATTTTCATTTTTAAACAGACAAAAGTGCAGTTAGAAAAAAAATGAACAACAATAAAACATAATAAAACGTGTGCCATTTCTCAGAAATATAAATATATAGTCTATATATATAGTATATATATAAATATATATATATATAAAGGCTATAATTTCTCAGAAATCGATGACGCTAGCTAACAATAATCTTCTTTTACCGACAGCCACCTGTACGGCGAATTTTTGCGATACAAAACTTTTTACAAATATCAGCTCGTAAAGCAAGTTACTCGTACAATGGTGCACTCGTACTCCAAGGTTCTACTGTATTAATAATATTTAGATAAAATATCACATTTTATCTAAATTTTTGCTGAGACTTTAGTAATTTTCACCTAATACCATTGGACTAAGAATGGAATTTTAATATATTGATGCTTGCCATGGATACTACTTTCCTTGTCAACAGTGCATTTGCGTAAATGCATTCTATAATTAGAAAATGTTTAATTGCATTTATTATGAATTTCAAATTTGTAATCTATTGGTCCTAATGCATGTGAAGATTTCGTTACAATGTTCATAAAAAAAAACTCTTTTAGAAATGAAGCCTACGAAGAATGGAGCAAAAAAAAAAAAAAAAAAAGAAAAAAAAGAAAAGAAATGCTAGTATCAAATGATCCTCTTAAGAAACTTCTTATGCATTGATCACTTGAAGACTTGGAGTCCGAACAGAAAATGGTTTATCCAAAACCAATACTAGTCAGATCTCAAAAGAAAACAGCAATGAACGTGTTCAATATCTGTCATCAATCCTCCATTTAATTCTTGTACCAACATGGATGTGCATTGTGGTGCAGTAGATATCGGCTCGGAACAAGAAATCGGGGAGCCGAGTTCGAATTCCAGTTGAATCCATTGCATTCACTTACGCACAAATACCCCTGGAAAAGGTATTAATCCGTCTTTTCCTCCAGTCATGGGTTAAATAATAGGACAGATTGGGTTCTATAGCCTTGGCTGGCAACCAGTCTACCGCAAGAAAGCAATGACATTCTACTGCGGGATAGTCTTCTGCCCAGTCAGTCATGTCTCTTTCCAGACATGATCGCTTAAAGCGTGCATCACGTATGGCACTTAACTAATTCCCAGGTATTGATAGTTTGTGAAATGAATGGATAAGAATTTTGTTTGTGTAAGCCAAGAAAAGTGTTGAAATGTAATCTTGTAGACCTATGCATAGACAGTGCTATATCAAGGCCAGACACCCTCGCTGAAAACTTTCTTGGATTTTGTAAGTTTTTGCCAAAAAATGATCCAGTACTGAAAGAATTGGAAAATAGGATAATTTGGAATAAAACCCAAAACTACTTGAAGAAGTTTATTCAGTTGCTTACAAAAAAGTCAAGAAAGAAAACTTGTGACAGTTAAAGTTAGCTAAATATTTTGCCATAATTCTCGATTGCATGTCTTAGATATCCCACCAAGAACGATTGTTGTTGAACGCTATGTTCCGTTAAAAAAAAAACAAAAAAAAAAAAAACTTTTTAGTTACCTTTGAATCATTGGCAGTTCAAGTAAAGCCTTGTCAGCGGACCTGAAAGAGGCTACCACCATCTTTAAATTTGTTGTTTTTCATTTTTTTTTTTTTAGTGCAATCTTATCAATTAAACCCTAAACTTTCCAATTGACAAAAATATGAAAAAATTTTAATATTTAAACAATTTTAGGGGAGGCTCAGTTTTTCATACAACGTTATAGTAAATCGATCCTCCATTTTAGAACCACTCGCCGGTACGACATTACCACCGCCTGTAAATTTATTGATTATCAATTTTTTTTTTACTTTTTTCAGTGCAATCTTATTGATTAAACCTTAAATTTTTCGACTGACACAAAAAGTTCGTAAAAAATTCAATATTTAAACAATTTAGTGGAGGGCTCAGTTTTCATACAACCTTATAGTAAATCGATCCTGAGCAATTAACGTTTTTGCTTGCGCATATTCAACTGCTGAATCATTTGCGAAATTTTTGAATAAAGCCATTCTGTGAGTTTCCATCGTAAGAACTAAAGAAAACTTAAAAAAGACAAAAACAAGAGCAACAACTCGTCCCAAAAATAACAAAACAAAGCGACCCCAATGCGAGTGGTTCCAAAATGGAGGATCGATTTACTATAACGTTGTATGAGGAAGTGAGCCCCCGCCTTAAAATTGTTTAAATATTTAATTTTTTTCAATTTTTTTGATAATCGGAAACTTTATGTAATAACCGATAAGACTGCGCTGAAAAAAGTTAAAAAAAAAAAAAAAAAAAAAAAAAGAATGAAAAACAACAAATTTAAAGGTGGTGGTAGTTTCCTTCAAGTCCGCCGTCTTGTCGGACATATTTTGAGAGCGAGCGAAAGACTTATAACTAGATATTTCAAATTGCCGGGGCCAGTCATACGATAACGGAGCCAACATGAAAGTAAAAAGGGGTTGGTATCTAATCCCGAGTTTTCAAAATAAATCCTAAAGCTCTATATGTGCCATACGCTAACCATTCACTCAAGCTATTACTGACATTGCCATGTCGTCTGCTTTACATTTTTCAGTGTTCTGACAAGATTGTACACACCATATGTTTTTCGTTCACAGAATGCTGGAGTATTTTAAATGCAAATACTCAGTTGTTAGCCAGACTTACATTGGGAAACTCGAATCACCAGTATCGATACTACTTGTTTTTAAGACCCTTGAAGAGTTATTTATTTTATAGAGAAACCGAATGGAAGAACATCCACTAAGGCTCAATCAGTAATAACACAAATCACATCATAGAGTTTCATTTTTGCCGTTTATCATTTGTTATGACATCATTTTTATTTCAAATTAACAAAGCTACTAAAAAAAAAAAAAAAACACGATCCAACCGTACAGAATCTCCTTGGATATCACGGAGAATGAAATCATTGTAAAGCATTTTTTTTAAACTACCACGTGAATGGTTGCACTGGGGGTCGTCACATGAAATTGCAGAAGACCAAGAAACTGTTTGCGTTTTTTGCTCCGATTCAAATTGGAAGAGAGAAAAAAATGTCTGACTCTGAAGGTGAAGATGAAAGCAATGACTTCCGGAGTGACACTTTTTCTGCAACTGATGGTTTGTAATCTGTAAAAGACTGTTTTCAATTGTTGATGTGTTTTCTGGGATTGTGTGAGCTTTTTGGCAAGGGAAGGCTCCAGTACTGATTTGGAAAGAAACCTTAAGCTGCATGCGAAGCACAATACAAAATGATTTAATTCAATTGCATTCAGTAAATACAGCCTACTGACCAATTTTCAGAGAAAGAGAATCCCTTTAAAATAGAAATGGAGTTAAAAAAAAAAGTTTGATCAGATTGCTATGGAAAATAAAGCCAGCTTGAAAAATAACCATAGATTTTCCTAATTACATCAGTGCAAAACGTCTACAAAAGAAACGCGCAACTGTTTTAATTTCAAAGATTCACAATAAAAAAAATAAATAAACTTTTCTTTAAACCTAATGGTGTGTAGGGCAGCGTTTTTGTTGTTTCAGTAACAAACTGTTTCTTATGGGGCAGGGTTGTTAGCCCTGCGCCCAACCCCCAAACCTGGAGGAAGGTGATTTTCTAAGCGTAGCTTAGACGTAACACATGGCCGAAAGTAGGGAGTACCTAGTGAGGATCGAACTCACTACTCAGTTATAATAATTCTAGCGAGACGAGCTTGCTAACCATTACACCATGCCGAGGTGCCCAAAGAGTCACAATAGTGACATCTATTTTCATTGGCAATGTTGTCTGTGTTGTCAATTTGAAAGAGAACGTGCCCAGAGGTGGTTCCATGTTCCTCACAATTTCCCAATCAGAGGCCTTGCTGCCGGATGTAGTTTACCGTCATACCCAGGACCTTGAAATTTCTGAATTTTTATTTTCAATATATATTATCAGTTTCATAAAAATAGCTATTATTGTCAGATATAACATTATCCTTCATGTTAGAGTATCACAAAGAGAGATTGAAATTTAAAAATTTTTATTTTCAGCGACACTTGACATTTTATCAGTTTCAAGCAATTTATCTATTATTATCTAATCTAAATCTCAACTTATTTATAAATGGAACTTTGTCTGTGTGTGTGTGTGTGTCCCCGTTTCCTATTTACTCCAAAACGGCTGAACCGATTTTCTTGAAAATTTACGCAGTTGTACTATAAGCGTCTGCGAGTGTTCTTAGCTAGGTTTTGTGTCGAGGTACCCCCCGATAAATATCGAAAATCGATAATAAAAAAAATCGGGTTATAGAAGGAGTGGTCTGATTTGATACACTCATAGACAACAACATAAGAAACGATATTCAGAAGTTTCAAGTTTGCAGTTCTTACAATAGTGCAGAAAATCGATAATATATATATATATATATATATAAAATAGGTAAGATGTTTGTGTGTCTGTTTATCTGCCTGTATGTCTGTATTTTTTTCAGCCCATTTATTTTAGTTTTTGCTTTGGGTTTGGTTCTAAGTCAGTATAATTATAGTTCTTAGTCTCAGCCATGATACCATTTACTCAGAGGACTTATTTAGCCTTCAAAGTTCAGTTTACCACTGAAAAAACTTATTTGATATCGATACCAGGAAATCAAAATTTGACTTACATCCATTCATTTTTTTTCAGTCTACAGTTTCACAACTATTGCTTTTTAGTCTTTCGTGCCAACGTCCAAAAAGTCTGAGCTCCTGGACCATGGATTAGTTTTAAAGCTTTCATTACACCCAAGCAATGCCGGGTTATACTGCTAGTATATATATATATATATATATATATATATATATAGATTTTGGATTCATTTTAAATAAAAAAAATTCTCTTCTACAAATAACTTCATGGCAACTACTCTGACAAGCTTTTTATCCCCTGGTGTCCCAGTCACGTGAATTTAGGCATGCTACTAGATTGGCATCTAGGTCTCACCCTTTTACATTAAAAATAATCAAATGTAATTGCTACTTCTAATCCAACATTTTCTTTTCTTGCAATTCCTGCCTGTGGAACTCCTATTTACTTGTTTCCCTGACAATCTCCAAAAATTTAAATGCAACATCAATTGCCATCTTCTAGAGTCCTGTTCATCTTTTATCTTTTCTTCAATACCCCCTGCACCTAATCTTTTCTTTGCAGACTAGTGACACTTGGGGTGAAATGATTAAAAAAATATTGTGGATGTCATAAAACCTGACACTTGCTCCAAAAGAAGTTATCAATATTTTGACTAAAGATGAATATTATAAGCTTCACACATCATCATCCATTGCTTACTTTGGGGTGCCTAAAAGGTGGGAAAATTTATTTTTTGGGAAATGTTCTGAGCCCACTTCTAAGTTTATTAAGAATGTCCTATTTATTAATTTTGCATATTTTGACCCTTTAAATGATTTTCTGACACCATCTTTTTTTGACCCCCACCATCCACCGTTCATTGCTTATTAAAAAAAAATGAAACCCTCACTAATTAATAAGAGCCCCAAATTGTATTTGATACCAAAGAGTTTTCTGAAAACTTCATTGACATCAGTTGGTTCATATAAATTGTGAAAACATTGATTTGCATAAAACATCTGACATCTTAGAAACTTTAATAAAATACAATGAAATATGGGAAAGTAGTTATAAACAAAGAAAAAAGAATGTAGTTGATTAGTTAATATTTTGATGTTTATTAACAGCACATGCTGCAAATCATCCAGATATGAAATTCTGGCTTAGTGGCCAAACCACAATTGACAATTCTTTGGGTCTGAATGAGAAGAGCTTTGTAGTGCACTACCGGCCATAATTATTAAGCCACCCCAGTTTTTTTTAAAGAAATGATGGATTTCATACTATTTATAGTATTTATTGCCAAGTGGATAATTCTAAATGAAAATAGAATGGTTCTTTTGTTATTATTACTTTGCAACATTTTACAAGGCAAAGAAGCAAAGATGAACTCGTCCGATTCACCCTAAATTTTCTTCATTCTTTCATTGATGAAACTGCAATATAGGTAATTATTAAATATTTCTAAATTCATTTGATGCACATGTTATTGTGCAATATTAACAAAAGAAGCATTCTATTTTCATTTACAATTATTTACTTAGCAATAAATACTAAAAAATAGTATGAAATACATCATTTTTTTTAAAACACTGAGGTGGCCTAATAATTATGACCAGTAGTGTATATTTAGTTTCAACAAACTACATTCCCATATTTTCGGAATTGCTATTTCATAATGATGCAAATAAATTGAATTTAACACTCCACCTTCAAAATTGCACAAAAATAATGTACCTTGTTGTTCACATTATAAAGATACACAATAAAAGTAACATTTGAGCAATTTGTAAAAAAGAAAAAGAAATAAAAAAAATACATCCGTTACACAATTATTTTTCTGCTTCTTTTCCTCAAATCTTTATGAAATTGGAGCATCGTGATTACACAGAGAATTAAATTAATATTTATTAATCTGTACAGTTTGGACATAAGGTTAGTAATAGTTTTCCTAAGGGAAACTAAGATGAAACTTTCATTGCTTGTGAGATATGCTTCAGTAGGCACATAAAGGTTTGTTTTGCTGCACTTTTCCTCTTGAATTACCATCAAATGTAACCAAGAAGAAAAAAAAAAGGTTTTTTTTTTAAACAAAGAAAATGTCTCGATTGTTGTTAGACTTTTTTTTTCTAAAGCAATGAAAAATATTCTTTCAGTTTAGAAAGTACTGACCTAACCTTTTGTTACTACAAATGACTGATGGAAATTTAAAATACTACCTTAAACATAAATCAAATTTTAATGGCTTTAGGGAAAGAGATCTTAAAGAGGTTAGTTCTTTTCTCTTAAATGCAGTTTGAGATGACGGGTCAGGTTATGAGAAATGGAGAAAGCCCGAGAACAAAATTTACAAGTAAAGGGTTTTTCCCCTGTGTGTGTTCGAGTGTGCTTTGTTAAAGAACTGGAATCTGAGAAAGCCCGTCGACATATACTGCATACATATGGCCGCTCAAGAGTATGGGTTCTGGCATGACCCATTACTCCACTAAAGCGGACAAAATTACGACCACAATAACCACACGTAAACGTCTTGCTCTGAGTCCGGTGAATTTTGAGGTGAGCTTCAAGTTCCTGTAACTTAGGGAAATAAGTTCGACATAAAATGCATGTGTTTTTGTGAATTGGAGTTTTTTGACGAGAACCTGAAAAAGGTGGGGTTTTACCAGTGAATGTCTTTTGATTTTTGTTCTGTCCATAAGTTTTGGCAGTGTTGCTTAAAGTCTGCTGGCCTTTTTGAAATACATAAAGAGAGTTAATGTCTTTGTCATTTACAGATATATCACAGTCTTCTTGTTCCCCATTCATAGAATCTGCAATCCTACTCAAGACAGTATCATCCTCTTCCTTGCAGGATGACATTTTTAAAGGTTCCATTGTGCCAAGTAACAATTCTGAACCATTTTTGTCCATGTTTGATTCAATGCTACTTGAGGAAAAACATAGAATTTTTGAGTTGGGGTTCGGATTTTCTGTGTATGACTCTTGGTTTGGCATTAGTTGTTCTGAAAGCAAAGTTTCTGTGTTGGGTTTTGGGTGAAGATCATTAATTTCAGCAGAATTATAACTTGACAGAGACTTTAAGAGTGAAAATGTTTTGGAAAATGTATCAGAGAAAGTATTTATTTGATTCTCAGACTCATTTTTGGTGACAGAAATATGTAAAGTTTGTTTACTACGAGACTCAACATCATTTTCATTGCAAGATACAAGATGATCACTTTTAACTTTGGCCTCAGAATTAAAAGGGATTGATTCTTTAGAAACCGGTGGCAAATGGTCATTGGTCACTGGCTGGATTATTTGACAGAAAGTGTCAGATAATGGCGTACCTGAAAAGATGGGAGACATATTGGGAACATTTGATTCATTCGGGGAAGAAGAGAAATATTGTGCTTTTAATTTAAGAGAGATTTCCTGGTTGTCCAAGAGTTGATTAGAGGAAACATGGTTGTTAGAGGGCAAATCATCTAAGGTAGGAATTATGCTCAACAAATGGTCAGTAGTAATTTCAGGAACTGATTGAGAATGAGGTTTTGTATGAGAAGAGGTGTTTTCAGGAACAGTATTTGGTTGATGCATTTCTGATTTGTGATCTGATGGAAGAGTAGAGTGTGAGGTTGATGGAAAAGGGTTTGGAATTTTGTGAATCTGATGATCAAAAATGTTTTTGTCATCATAACTTGAGAATAGGCTCTGCAAGGGACTAGTAGTTTCCTTGCTATGATCGGCTACAAAATTGACAGAATTTGAATGAGAATCATCAGATTTTGATAATGCACCAAATGATGGAACCTTAACTTTACTTAATGGCTGACTAACGTTTATTTCTTGAGCAAGTTTCTTATTCTTTTTTTTAATATGCTGTGTCTGAGTGTTAATTTTTTGTTTCTCTCTTGAATGTAGTTTGAGATGTCGAGTGAGGTTGTGGGATATGGAGAATGCTCGATGGCAAAGTTTACAACGGAATGGTTTTTCTCCAGTGTGTGTTCGGATATGTTTTGTCAGGGAACTAGAGTCAGAGAATCTTTTGCTGCAGGTTTGACATTCATGTGGTTTCTCTCCTGTGTGTACCCGCAAGTGACCAACCAAGCCTCCATGACGAGTAAATTGTTTAGTGCAAAACGGACATGGGTACATCCTCACATCTTTTTTATTCAAGTTCATCCATGGTTTCATTCGCTCCGATCCCAATTTCAACATCTTTAACCTTTTGCTCGGTGATCGACTGTGGAAAAGGCTGTTAGTGTCTGAACTTATCTTAGAAGTGTTTTGGTATCTGCTCTGCTGTTCCTTGTGCACCGACATGTGCTTGGATAAAGAAGAAAAATCCCTGAATGATTTATGACAGTAACCACATTTGGATACAGATTCAGGAATCTTGGGGTAACTTTCAATTTCTCTTTCACGATTCCAGGAATAATTTGGAGAACATTGTTTTGAATCCTTTTCATGTATATCTATGTCATTAGTATCAACTGATGAGAAATGTTTTCTTTCCATCTGCAAGTCTTGCAGTGTTTGGCTTGCAACTTTCGATTCCGAATCCGTTGTCAAACTGGCTTCATTGTCATTCTGACATAATTTTAACAAAACTATTGACTCGGATTTTTTATTTGTTTCTTTTATTTCAACCGACTGAGCAGCCAGTTTTGCTTGTCTTTCATCTTTTGTAAAAACTGGATAACTTTGCTTAGGCTGTTCATTAAAATTTGGTAAGAACTCTGTACTCAGCACAGAGGCATTATTCCAACACAAGTTAGAAGCATTAGAGGACTCCTGATTAGCACCCAAAGAATCAGGAATCACTTCATTATTCTTCATTTCTTTTGAAGATTCAAAAGTCATACCAGTAGATGATGTCAGTGTGGGCCACAAAGTACCATTTGTCAAAGTTTTTAAATTTGATCCTCTGTTACTAACTTTTCTTCCAAAATGACTGGAATCTGTCACACCAAAATTATAGTCCTTGTTCTTCAAAATTTTGTTGTTAATTCTGCTGACTGAGGAAACCTGCTTCTTCCTCTTTGTTGAAATGATATCCTCTTGAAAGGGCAGGGAAGGAATTGCTTTGCTATTATCTACAAAGGTTTCTGTTTTTCCCCCTCCTTGATTTGTTGCATCACTAATTTTTCTTTTACTATTGCCAATGGGAGTTTTCCTGCTTGCTTTGAAGGTTTTGCTTGTAAATGAATGATATCGAAGATGGCTCTTCAAAACTCTGAAACTCTGAAATGTGGCCCAACAATATTTGCAATGAATTAACCGACCACCCCTTTCTGCTGATCTGAATAAATTCCCTGACTTATTGTTGTTGCTGGTATTTTGTTGTTTTTCTTTTGTGTGTAGTTTAAGATGACGGGTGAGATTATGAGAAATTGAGAAAGCTCGGTAGCAAATGGTACATATAAAAGGTTTTTCTCCTGTGTGAGTCCGAATGTGTTTGGTGAGAGAACTAGAGTCAGAAAACCTTTTGCTGCAGGTTTGACACTCATGGGGTTTCTCTCCAGTATGTACGCGCAAGTGACCAATCAGACCACCATGACGTTTAAACACTTTGCTGCAGTATGTACAGTGGTATTTGAACTTGGTTCCATTAATACGAGTTTTGGTTTGCGAAATTTGGGTTTGAGCCGGATTCTTTGAAGATCTAACTGGCGGAAGATCTGATGAAGTAACAGAAATAATTGAGGATGCTGTGGCATTTGTCGGTTGTGTTTCTGTGTTGAAAGTACACGTATCTTGAGGCTTGAGGGACAAAGCATCAAATGTTCCAGATTTGGAACAGTTTTGCATATTTTTGTCTTCCAGTGTGAAATCAATTGCCTTTTTGGAAATGTCTGTTTTCCCGAAAGATTCAGAAAAGTTTGAGTCATTTTGTGAATCATCCGTTTTATCCTGCCCATTTTTTTTAAAGAGTGTAAGAAGAGATTTTTTGTTATGAACTTGGATGTGTTCTGAAAGAGCGTTCATGTCATTAAATTGTTGAGGACAGTAACCACATCGGTACACTTGAGATGTCTTTATAGTTTGAGTTCCATCCAATGGAACTTGGTGATTGTTCTGACCAAAAAGTGGCATCAAACTGTCACTCTTAACAGGACATTCAGTGTTGCAATCATCAGTGACAATATTTACATCTTTTCTGGTTATTGAAGCAAGTGGTTGGCAATGATTATTGGACAAAAGAGAAATTCTTTCTGGTTTAATTCTTTGATTATTAACTGATCCACAGACATCATCACTCCAATTAGCATCTGCTTCGAGTTGACATTCTGTGTTGTTGGCAGTGTTTTTAGAAACAATGACAGACGAATTTTGATTGTGATTTAAACTAGAACTGGCCGGAATGGCAACCTCTAAATAATTTAAACTTGGTCTGCACTTTAAGGTTTCATTTGATTCCTTCTGCTCTTTAAAATTCTTAAGAGACTCATATTGAGAATTGTCTAAAAATGGAACAGAAATGACCTGCTCAAAGTCTTCATTACTTCTGGTAAAACAGTTCTTTTCTCCAGATAGGCACCATGTTAACTTGTGCTCTTTGTCAGCATCAGAAGTTACTTCTTGTATTTTCTCTGAGGAAAAGTTTGCTAGAATTGGTTTTATATCATTTTCAGCTATAACCGCAAACTCCTTCTCACTAACCAAAGCAGGATATTTGTGGATATCTTTAAAATCCAAATCTGTTAAATCATCTACCACAGATTGAAAGGATTTTTCTTTCACTGTTTTGTTTTCCTCTACAGGGCCAAGAGTAGAATTTGAAGAAGGTTCAACCTGGCCATCAAATGTATGAATAATGAGAGGAGGTATTTCGGAGCTAGTCTGATCCTGAGATGATTTTCTCACTGTGCTATACGAGGATGAGCGGAACTTGTTTATTCTTTTCTCCAAAGGTCTTGAATTATTTTGAATTCGTAAAGTTGCCTTTGTAGTGCCACCAGCAAGGCGCGGTTTAGAGAAATGGCTGCCCTCTCCTGCATGCAGTTTGTCTCTTGAGTGTAATTTAAGATGTCGAGTGAGGTTGTGGGAAATGGAGAATGCTCGGTGGCAATGGATACACTGAAATGGTTTTTCTCCTGTATGTGTTCGGATGTGTTTTGTAAGTGAACTAGAGTCAGAAAATCTTTTACCACATGTTTGACACTTGTGAGGTTTCTCTCCTGTGTGTACTCGTGTGTGCCCCACCAAGCCCCCAGGACGAGTAAACACTTTATCACAATAAAGGCAAGGGTATTTTTTTTCATTAAGCTTTTCAGCTTTACTTATGATTTCCTGTGTCTGATATTTTGGTTTTAGACTCTTTCGTTTGAAAGTTTCATGACTATCTTGTCTCAGTTTTGGTCCAGAAAGAAGTTTTGGCTGATGAGGAATTGTTTGCTTCTGAATTTTTCTGAGCACTGATTTAGGCTCTGAGAAAAAACCCACTTTCCTATGTTGCCACTGACTTTTTGAATTTATGAACAAAGTTTTCTGTACATTTTCTAGTGGAAGATTTTTAGCACTGTTGATAGTTTTACCTCTTTTTACTGAAGATGTTTCCTTGCTGAATTCTTCTTGCTTAGACTTTAATTGTAATGTTGATATTCTCTTGTCATGTTGTTTAATTTTGCTATTATAATCTGTTTTCAAAGTCCTGACTATTTTGTTATCAGGATGAAGATACTTTAACTGATTTTGAAAAATGTTTGTTTCTCTTCTCTCTCGGATACTAAAGAGATTAGAAGGATTTACAAATGAATCATGCAATATCTGATCAGTTGTATTCAGATCTAAGCTCATATTTGAAGATGACACATTCCTTGAAATGGTTTCTGATGATTCAGTTGTTTGAGAGTTTTTTCCTTGGTGTTCATTTCGTGAAAGACTTTGTCTTTCGTCATGCAGGTTAATCTCTATCAAACTGGAAGTCATCAGTTTAGTCTGGTGAATGTTAACTTTGTCCAAAGCTGAAGAATTTAGGTGGTCATTACTTGACATTAAAGGCAAAGGCTTTTCCTTTGCAGTAGATGAGCTAGACAATGATGACACATCTGAAATGACTGTATTTTGAGAATTGGCCAAAGAATTCAGTTTTTCAGTTCTTCTTTCAGTTGAAATAATAGTACTTGTCTTGGGTGGCCATTTAGCATGCATCTTTTGCAAGTGGCTGTTGAGTTCTGTAAATGACTGACATATTACACCACACTTGGAGCAAACATAAGACCTTTTTGATTTTGAGCCGCTGCTACCATCAGAGTTGAGAATTTGCTCTGCAGTACCACCATTCTGACGCTCTTTTGAGTGCAGTTTCAGATGTCGAGTGAGATTGTGAGAGATGGAAAAAGCTCTGTGACAAATGTTACACAGGAATGGTTTCTCTCCTGTGTGTGTCCGAATGTGTTTAGTGAGTGAACTGGAATCAGAAAACCTTTTGCCACACATCTGGCATTGGTGAGGCCTCTCTCCTGTATGTACTCGCAAGTGACCAACTAGCCCACAGTGTCGAGTGAACACTTTGTCACAGTAAGAACACGGAAACTTCTGAATTGAACTTTTCCAATTTTCATTCTTATTTGAACTCACTGATGATCTATTCCATTTGAGATTTCCCAAAGTTGAATTAGCAGAAATTGATAAACTGAATGTTTGTTGACGTATCTTGTCATTCTCTGAGGCTTTTTGTTCTTTTGTAAAGAGATCTGAATTTAGTGACACCTGTTCCAGAGAATTGGTAGGAGAAGAATTTAAAGATGTGATACTCATTGCAACATTGGAAGTTTTGTGATAAATTGAAAAATTATTTTTCAGAAAAACCTCGCATTTATTTTACATGCTGAATTTTTGGAGCACTTGGATTATAAAAGCCTTTTTCATAACAGCCTCATGTTTATAGCAATTTGATTTTTTTATTGATAAAATTTGATTGGGAAATAATAAGATATGCTATAATGAATATTCTTGCTTATGTTGAATTAGAAAATGTACAATGACTGCCAATGCACTCAATACCACTTCAGTTGTTACCAATCTTGGATTTTAATCATTAATTCAATAATATCCCATTCATAATAATTAGTATATTTTCATTTAAACTGAAAATTGTATTCTGCAAATTTAAAGCACATAAAATATGTAATTAATGTGTACAATTGCTTTTAGATAACCAACCTGATTTTTTTAATTTATAGTGAAACCATAAACAGGTACACACGTCACTTAAATTACTGTAACTTCCAGATAAATTTCAAAGAATTCTCAGGTTTTCTTATAGAGCATTTTTTTTTAATTTCTAAGTTTGAAAAACTGCTTCAAATACTAAGCATCACTGTTATTACAGAATTTCATTCATATCCACATTTTTAATGAAACTAATAATTATTTATATTCAGATGAAACATTTTAATTATGTGGCTACAGTTCCTTAAATCTGCAACCAAATTTTAGAATGTTAAAAATGACGTGCTTCAAATGAATGCAAAAAGAAGGTTGAATTTTTTCAGAAAAGGACAAATTCACATTTTGTTAAAAGCCCCTCAAAAAGATTTACTTTAAAGCAAGAATCCTTAAGAGACGAATTTCTTTGCAGACAAGAACTGCAGCCAATTATGTCTTCCTGGAAAAATTGATGAAGAGTGATGAATTCTGATTGATTTCCCATCATTTCAGTGAAGAAGAAAAACCTGCAAAAATACAAGTAAATCAGTTAAATATTAAAGAATGACCAAAACTAGTGTCACTCAATATCATAGTCATATTTTTATAAACAGTTACTTTTATATCATTTTTAAATGTAATAGAAATTTATAAATAATATCCAGAACTGAAGATGTTTTGTCACTGTGAATGTATGTAATAGTATTTTTAAGTTGCTTGCAATGGCTACTGACAAATTCCCCCCAAGTTTCTACAGAATGTCTCTCAACCATATACAAATGTACGGATTCTCACATTTGCATATTATGACATCTCCGTGAAATGGAGGATTTTTATGATCTTGGCAGATCTTTTGCTTCTTCTACACCCCGCCCGCTTTCCTTAAGATTTCCAGGCCCTACTGCTATACTTCGCTCTCTTTCCTTTGGATTTCCTGGCCCTACTGCTACACCTCGCCCTCTTTCCTTCGGATTTCCTGGACCTACTGCTACACCCCGCCCTCTTTCCTTCGGATTTCCTGGACCTACTGCTACACCCCGCCCTCTTTCCTTCGGATTTCCTGGACCTACTGCTACACCCCGCCCTCTTTCCTTCGGATTTCCTGGACCTACTGCTACACCCCGCCCTCTTTCCTTCGAATTTCCTGGACCTACTGCTACACCCCGCCCTCTTTCCTTCGGATTTCCTGGACCTACTGCTACACCCCGCCCTCTTTCCTTCGGATTTCCTGGACCTACTGCTACACCCCGCCCTCTTTCCTTCGAATTTCCTGGACCTACTGCTACACCCCGCCCTCTTTCCTTCGAATTTCCTGGACCTAATGCTACACCTCGCCCTCTTTCCTTCGTATTTCCTGGCTCTTCTTCTACACTCTGCTCTCATTTTTTTTTTTTAAAGATTTTCTGCCTCTACTTTTACTTCCATGGATTTGACTTTATTTCTATTTCTGGACAACCATCTCATGTCCTTTCATATTCATGGTTATCTTTTAATTGATCTTTATTAAAATTTTCATAACTGCTATAGACATCTAGATTTTCATCACTCATTTTCATCTGATTCCATTTCAATTAGCAAATTCTTATTATTATTTTCATCATGATCATCAATTCTTTATGCTGTCTGACATTTGTTTTTCCATTTTCTACATCTCCATCTTGGGAGCTGATTTGATCTGCATCGACTAGTATACATACAGCTCAATTATTTTCAAGTATGCATGTATTTCTTATCAAATGATAAAATGAATCTAGTTTTGAACAGTGACTCTTCGAGATTGCTTTTGCATTAATGTGGGTATCTCCCAGGAGTCTATCATTGGACCTATCTTGGTGCTAATTTTTATCAACAATGTTCCTGATATCATTAATTCTAAACTTGGTATCTATGCTGATGACATAACTATTTAGTCCTGTCTGAATACTAAGCCTGATCAGTTCAATAAGGTCAAATTGACAGCTCATCTCAAAAATTTGTTCACCACAGAAAAGAAATGGTTTGTTAATTTTACACCTCCAGAATAAAAACTTCTCACTTTTGTCTTTTTTGGCCTTTCATTCTGCATAGTTGAGGCTAATATCAAGAAGGGTGACTCATTGTGCTTTCTCAAGCTAATGTTTCCCACTGACATGAAGTGGAAAACATTATATTAAATTGCTAGCTCTCCTGATAAGAAAGCTGGCTCCCTGTCTCGGGCACAGTAACTTTTCTACAGCAATAACATAGCTTCCCTGTGCCTTTTCTATATTTTTATGATAATTGTTTTCTCTTTAGTACCTCGACTTCATGAATTTAAGTTCCATACTAGATAGGCAGTTAGGTCTCATCATTTTACTGTTGAAATGACTAGATGTAACTGTAAGTTCTATGCTGTTACTTCTCTCACACTTTTCATTTATGAAATGCTTTTTTGGCCTCTTGCTTCCCAGTCAAAAAAATTTAAATGCAATGTTAATCTCATCTTGTTAATTCCTGTTCTTTTATTATTTTCTATCTTTAATGTTTTTTTATTCTGTCACAGTCAGTAATTCCTTGATCCAAGTGGCTTTATTACCTTCCTTGGTGGTGAAATTTAAGAAATATTTCAAAATCAAAATACTGGCTTGTTTCTCTGAGTCTGCATAGATATTTAATGATTGGTTCATCAGATTCATGTTTTATGGACATAAATTTAGTCTGTTCTGACAAAACTAACCTTTTTTTGATTTTCCCGCAGCAGGTTGCCATTAATTTCTGCGGTAGACTGGTTGCCAACCAAGTCTATAGAACCCAGTCTGTCCTGCTATTCAACCCATACCTGGAGGGAAGGGACAGATTAATACGTTTCCCAAGGGTATTTGCATGTAAGTGAATGAAACAAATTCAACTGGAATTCAAACTTGGCTCTCCGATATCCTGTTCTGAGCTGATATCCACTGCACCACAATGAACATCCGCAGTAAACACTATTAGAATTTCTATTCTCTTTTCTTTGCTAACATTTCACATTTTAAACTATAAAATAGCCTCTGAATTCATGTAACCATTAAAAAAAAGTACTGGCTAACTTGAAAAATTCTTCTATATGCCGTCCCTTCAGGATGTAGGCAATTATGGCCCTCCACATCTCCCTGTTCCTTGAAGCTCTTAACACCTTTTTTCTTGTTATTTCTCCTAAACAATGTTTTGCCATCCACTTGTTTAAGTCTATTAAGTTTGTCATGCATTGCTTTTCCCCGCCATCTCTCTTTCTCTCTATTCATGCTGTGAATATCAGATTCTCCAAGCCCTCCTTCCTCATTACATGCTCCAGCAACTTCTATCTCTTCCTGATGTTAAGTATAAGTTTCCTTTAATTTTTCCATCCTATCCAAAATTTTGTTGTTGTTCACATGTCCATGGTATCCTCAGCATCCTTCTGTAGAACCACATTTTGGTTACTTCAAGTCTTTCCTTTCTCTTTGATGAGATGGTCTACCATTCACTACCATATTGAACTTCAGAATACAAAACCTTAAATAATTTATCGCATGTCTACTAACACGTATATCAATGTTTGTATGCTGTAGAGAACATTTTCACTGACAAAAGTAAATTTTATTTTGTTTATTCAACAGGCTAGATATTTAAAACTAAAAGGGGATATACCCTTTAGGTCTCATTTGACCCAAATAATAATAATAGTGATGACAATAAAGAAGAAAATTATAATAGAAAAAATAAATAATGTTGATGAGTTTGAGTTTTGTTTAACGGCATATCAACACCTCTGGGTTATTTAATGCCAAAAAAGTGGAGTCTTAAGGTATTTTTTTTTAATGTCTGGTTATAGTGAAAAGGTTGATTTAGTCAGATTTTAATGAAATTTTTTTGTTTTTATTCTTTTTTTATTTTAGAAAACTGAAAATGTCTTCTAGTTTTGTATTCAAAAATGTTTTGCTGAGAATAATTTTTTCCTTCAAAAATGATTTGTTGGTAAAATTTTTCCTTCAAAAATGATTTGTTGGTAAAATTTTTCCTTCAAAAATGTATATTTTTCTATAAAAGTTTATTTTTATGTACATATTTTTATAAAAGTGTATTTTTATACTTTCGTAGTGTTTTGACCCTAATAGGTACTACCACTCTGGGTCAAGGTGGACCTGGGAACAACAACAATTAAGAGGTGGTTCTATGCTCCTCACAATCTCTCAATCAGAGGCCTTGCTGCCAGATGCAGTTTACTGTCATGCTCAGGACTTAATGTTGATGGGGAAAATATTTTAAATTACTGGGTAAAGGTAGAGTCTGATTTGGTTGAGTTTGAACAGAACTCTGATCACAATCTGTACTGCAATAAAATCATAACTTTATTCAACATGTAATATATGACATTTTTGTTCTCATATAGACAATCTTCTTCTATGTGCCCTGTCCTTTCAGGACGTAGGCGATCATGGTTCTCCACGTCTCCCTATCCCTGGTGACTCTTAGTATGTTTTCTCCTGTTACACCTTGCAACCTCCGTTCCATCATCCACCTGATCAGGCCCTTCAAATATGTTATCCACTGCCTTCCTCTGTCTCTTTTGTCTTCTATCTGGCCTGTCAGTATCAGGTTCTCCAAGCCCTCCTTCCTCATTGCATGTCCCAGGAACTTCAGTTGTCTCTTCCTGATGCTCACTATTTGTTTTCTTTTCAATGCCATTCTTTCCAACACCTCATCATTGCTCACATGCTCGGTCCATGATATCCGCAGCATCCTTCTGTACAACCACATTTCCTCTGCTACAAGTTTTTTCCTCATTTTTGATGATATTGTCCAGCATTCACTGCTGTATTGAAGAACTGACATCACATAGCAATCTAGCACTCTCTTCTTTGTTTCTAGTGAAATTTTCCTGTGTCTTAGTACTTTACTCAGCTTCTGGAACATGTTTTTGCCATGCCAATTTGCCTTCGGATCTCTGTGTCGCACTTTCCATCTCCTGTTAGAACTCTTCCTAGGTATTTAAATTTTTGTACTTGCTTGATTCTGGTATCCCCCACCTGCATTTGGCATTTTGGGTTGCTCCTTTTGCTGATGACCATGCATTCAGTTTTCTTAAAGTTTATTTGTAGTCCTGTTTTGTCACTCTCCACAGCTACCTTCTGTAGGAGGTCTTGTAGTTTTCTTTCTGTGTCTGCAATCAGCACTGTATCATCTGCATACCTTATGTTGTTCAAGTTGTGGCCTCCAATAAATCCTGGCATAGCAATGGCATTTTTTAAAATAAAAGAATTACATTGTTAGACAACAACCCACTTTTTCCCTTTTTCATCAACATCCTAAGATAGTGACATTCTTTTCAGAAAGAATTACTGTATTCACTAGCTATAAGAATGTTACAGCCCAATCTTACTGCAAAATTTTCAAAAATAAATAAAAGTAAAATAAAAACATGAATGTCATCCTATAGGAGACGGGTTAAGCTTTTATTTTAGGGGGCAAAAAATCTTTGAACCCCAAGAAATATTATAGCTAAATGGCTTTATCATGTTGCATATAATTCGTATTTGTGCCAACTTATAAATGCCGAGATAATTTATAGATTGCAAGAGCAACGCATTTCTTTCTTTCCTTGATAGAATTCACTCCCTTTCCACTAGCACCATCTTGCTTTGAGGTTAGACCTTTTCTTTTTTGTCTTAGGCGATACTGTGTCTATATCGTTTCCGACCAATCAGCACAAGCAAGTAATAATATGATGAGAATATTTTCTCGCAAACCTTTTTTTTGTTACGTCTGGTCTCATGGGAGGCAAGCCATATTTTTTCTCTGACTTTTTGGCAACACCTCACCTAAATCATGGGTTCATTCCACAAGGTAAGTTTCTTCCTCTGCTACAAATAAGGTAACTGAATTTATCTTTAAGTAGTCTTTCAGATTGCTTTCCAGCATTGAAAAATGTGTCTTAATACTGTAGATTCCTCTGTAAAGTATAGGGTCACAGCTTCACTACACTGTGTCATTGCTGTGGTTTACATAAAAAGTAGGTTTTTAAGAGATATAATTACTTGCCCTATACCTAACCATTCTTAAATTCAGAGATATCCTTCTCCTATAGTGGTTGCCAACCAACTCTAGAGAGTTCAGTTTTCCCTCGTAAACCCTGTCTGCAGGGAGAAAAGATGAATTCATACTGTTTCACGGAGATTTTTGTGAAAGCGAATGCAATAGTCTTGGCTGGAATTTGAACATGGTTTCCAATCCTGCTTTTAATGCCAATAACCACTGTGATATGCATACATAACAGTGCACAAAACATTTATGACCAATAACATCAGCAAAATGGAACAATGTCTTTCCAGCTATGAAAATACAGAATTTTAAAAAATCACTTTAAAATTTATAGAGACGTAATTTTAGCAATTAAGCAATTTCTCAATTACTAACGTCTAAATGTTACTAAATAATGATGATGATGATATTCTACTACTATTAAGTTACTATTATTAAGAAATCATAGAATTGCCTTTGCTAAAAATCCTGATAATGAGCTCAATGTAAAGCTTTTAGCCCTCAATAACAAGCAAAGTGATGTCACTGGCAAGAAAACATCAAATTACTACTGTAAACAGCTCCAATGAATAATGTATCAACAATAGACTTACACTTAAATGTAAACAAGATTATGACCGATTTTTTGTTGACAAAAGACAATTATGTTTATCATTTTTTCCAGCAACACTAAACAAAGTTTTAGTTAACAATAAGTTAACATTTTTCAAATAAATTCTTAAAATTCCCATCAGCTTTTAAGCTAGAAAACAAAATTCATAACACAACTAAAAAGTAAATTTACCTTTTTGTTGTGTAGTTGTATAAATAATAAACATAACTGTATTTTAATTTTTTCTCTGCATACAAAATAAATAAATATTGATCTTTGCGGATTCTGAGATGCAAAGAAAATGTAAAATGTTAATATTTTTTTATTAAAATAAAATTAAAAACTACATTAAAAACTGTATAACTGTAAAAAAAAAAAAGAGAGAGAGAAGATAGTGTACTTTGATGTCATAATGAAATAACTTTAACAATTTAAACTAAAGTTATTCCCATTCTATCAAGCACTGTTCCCAACCCTCATCCTCGCTATCCTTACTCATCTGTCACCTTCCTCCTGACATTCCCTATGTCTAACCACTCCTTCTCTTTACCTTCCCCTATGTAGCCCCATGCGCAATAGTGGCAGTGGAATGCCTTGCTTGGGGTGAGATGATTAAAAAAAAAGAAAAGTTAAACTTTCTTTAACTGTCAACAAAACAATTCACACATCCCTACTTTCCTGCTTCAATTTAAATAATTCAATCAAACAAAGTTAATTTATGAATTTCAACAACCAACTAACAAAAAAAATCTAAAACATTTTAAAATCATTTAATTCAATTAATTTACTTTCTGTTCAATAAAACTTGTCAATGTCAACATTTTCCTCTTTTCATGTTAAAATGAAAATGTCTTCGTCTAGCCAACCCTGATGTAATTTCAAATTATTCACATACGTAGACTTTTTCTTTTCTTTCATTTTTTTTTCCCACAATTTTATTATTTACTTAACTTACCCCATTGAATCATGAAACCTTATCATACGAACTCAGATGTACCAGCAGATTGTTGTACAAAGTAATGAGTTCATAAGGTTATCTATCTATTTGTAATTATTATCAATTACTAATAATACACTTTTTCACTCAGTATTTCAATTTTTTTAGTTATCAACTAGTCTGCTGAAATAATAAGGTCAAGAAGTCAAGCTAACAAAAAACAATGCACCTTTTAGTTTTTTCACATATTACCTTCGATGAACATATAATTAAATTATTATAAAAAAAGACTTTGGTTAAGCATATATTTTTTTAAAAGGATTATGTTTTCCTTTTAAACTGAACAAACATTGTTGAAATAATAAAAAAATATTTTAAAATAAATGTCTTTACCCAAGGCCTAAATGATTGTAGCAATCAAACAGAGATTCTCTATGAAGAAGCCAAAGACAAAAAGTTTAATTTGAAAACTCATTCACATTTCACAAGCAATTATTTTTCAAACTCGCTGTCAGATTTTTGAAATGTCGAAATTTTCTATCTTTCACTGCCGTTTTTATTTTTATTTATTTTTCAAATTTGTTTCTACAAACTCGAATCAACTTCCTACAATGGTGCAAAAGTGTTGTGTTGTGACTAAGTTTCTTAATTTATCTCTACATGACAAAGAAAAAAGGTTATTGTTTGGAACTTTAAATTGTTTAAATATTTTACTGAGAGAAGATAAAGTCTGCAGCATTTTCTTTTTAAATAACACAGCAAAGAAATCTAATCAAATTGAGATGACAATCCTCATAAAAAATAAAACCACAAAAAACAACATAGGGCTTTTAGGGGTTCGGATTGATTTTTCGTTCATCTTTGACATAAAAGCAAATATTACAGATTCTAAGGTAAGTTTAGATAGGTAAACATATATAGACAATCACTTTTAACATTAATTCAATTCGAGGCCTAATTTTGTTGTTTAACTTTCGAAAAAGTAAATATTTTTACTTACCTAGCGACCTGACCAACATACCGGTGAAAGGCCAAGATTGTTCCTTAATAAAATAGTTTCCTTTACACTTAGGAAAAAACATACAACCGTCCCTCATGTCTGTAAGTCACAGTAGTAAGATTAAAAAGAAAAAGGGGTCCTTAGCGGATAACAAACTATGCAGATACTCATATCTACCTTATATAAAATACATTGATTCTAAACCAATTCTAGTTTACTAATATTTAATTTAATAAATCGTAAATGCTATATTGTTGATGAAGGTAGTTTAGGCGGTTACGCTCTCTAAAGAAAGAATGTGAAAAATTGTTTACCTGTAAATAAAAAATAAACGTAATAATTTCCTTACGAAATTGTTAAAACGTAAATTATTACGACAAAAAAAAACTATTAAAGATCAATTAATTATTGAATATAAATTAATTGTTGATAAAGTTACGCTTTTTATGAAATACTTTTTTTTTCCTCAGATGACTATTTGCAGAAAATATCAAAAATGAAAAGTTATTTTAAAAAAATACCCACATAAGGATAAAAAAAGGTTCTGATGGAAACTATTCTTAAGGTTTTTAAGTGATATAAATATAATTCTAATTATTTAGTGTAGGAGTCTTCGTTTTATGCGATTGGCCTTGTGCCAAACACAACCAAAGTTTCCAAAATTTAAATTATCAAAAGGTTAAAGGTTGGAAGAATAAAAGTGTTGGAATGTGGAAGAATAAAATATTTTGTTTTGTATGTTAAAGTAAAATTTTATTAACTAAACAGAATAACAAATTTGTTAGAAGAAAATGTTCAAAGAGAAAATGTATGTAGTTTGTGCTGTTTCTTATTTTATTTTACACACACACACACACACACACAATAAAAATTAATTCACACCACGTGTATCTCAAAAAAATTGCGCGGGAATTCACCCCTTGCCATACCCTGTGGGGTCAAAAACAAGGACGGCGCACCCAAAAGCTTGGACGTAGTGGAAAGCACACCACGTGGTCAAAAATATGATTTTTTGACTAATCAGGGCTCGACATAAGAAACACATTTCTTGATCTCCCCGGAGCCTCACCATCCAGATAAAAGGAAGATCCAGCTCACACCAAAAGGGCACGTGACAGCTTGGAGCACACACACACACACACAGAGAATCCAGCAGTTCACACAACAGGCAGTATCACGGATCAGCGAACATTCTTTCACCCTCTCTTTCTCTCATCTCACTCGCGACACATCGTCCTACCTTTCCCTCTCACATTCCCAGTTCCTTTCTTTCTTCCTTTTTTACAGCTTTACGGACAACTTCATTTTTGTACAAAAAAATAATTCTTTTATTTTTTTTTACAAAAATAAACTAAAGTTTATTTTACTTTATTTGTAGTGCATTTTTCTTTTTGTTATTTGTTTAAGGGACTTCTTAGCCCCCTCTACAAGTTAAATGTTCTAGAGAAATGGTAGTAAGGAGTTAAATGAATCCAGAGATTATAGTTGATAGTAGCAGAATATATGTATGTAGAAAGATTAACAGGTTACCAATAAAGTCTGTGTTTCTTTCCCTTCTTTTAAGATTGGCCTGAAAAGAAAAGTAAAGCAATAAAAGAAATTAAACTTATAGGACGTTAGTTTTTGGAGTCAGTTAAAGTATCTTGTTATTTCTTTGACAGTGTGAGTGAAGACGAAGAGAGGAAAATTGGAAGGAGAGGAAGAGCGAATGTATGACGAGACCTTACATGTCTGTGTCAGCTTGATGTTTCTTTTGTTACATTTTAGCATGTCATTTATGTGTGCTCCCATCTGACTGACTTTTGCCAGTCAAGGGACATGTTTAAGTAGTGAAATTTAGTCATGGGATTGGATCAAAACCCTATACCTATTTTCTAGGTGTGAAGAAAATTTAAATGGGGTCATAGTTCAATTTACTATTTCCTATCCAATCATAATCTTCACACTGACTTTTGAAATTTGCCTTGGTTTGGGTTTTTTCCAAAACGTTTTTAGTCATTCTGGTCCATTTTTGTGGGTGTGCAATTTTACATTTTGTTTTTTAGTTAATTGTTGGATGATATAGGATTTGCATATTATTTGCATATTATATTAGCTTTGACTCGAATGAAGTTCCATAATTTTGTGCTGGTTTTAGCCTAGGCAATAAATGAAATAGAAAATTTTAATTCTGAAATCAAATCAATTGTTCCCTTTCTTTCCATAATTAGTCATGGTATATTAGAATAAACAGAAACCAAGTAGAATTACAATACATTGTAGAAATTTTCAACTCTTTTGATTTGTTCATTTTTCTTTTGAAAATCCTCTGAATTGCATAAGGTTTTCACAAAAATGACTACCGTATTTGACAGCATATAAGACACTTTTTTTTACTAAAAATATCTTTTAAAATTCTCCTGCGTCTTATATGCCATGTGTAAGTATAAAATTTGCAATAGTCAGCCAAAATTATCTACCTGGCAACTCCTATTAGCTTAGACTTTAAAGTAACTTTCATTTACCTATTGTCAATAAAAAGGCTATGCAGATTAAACGTATTATCATTGATAATATTCATTATATTAATTGATTTCGTCACGTTTGATATTCGTACTTTTGTTTCACTAAAATGATATGCAATAAATTCAAATTATATATATGTTAAATATTCGTTTCATTACTGTTTTTCTTTCCATGTTCATTTTTTTCCTATTATTTTTCCTTTAATTGTAATCATTGCTTGTCTGAACAAAATCATACTTCATAAATATAGCTGAGGCTATACTATTTACTATTAATTTTATTAATTAGTAATTTTTTCTTGATTTGCTCTGCTGAAATTGGGATGTGGCTTATATACCTGTGCTTATTATATGCCGTCAAATATGGTAAATATGGAATGAAAACTATGTAGTCAAATGTTAACAAAGAGCGTAATGTGTTACCATAGCCGACAAAGATATGACTGACATCAAAGGCAGAGAACATAGTCAAGAGTAAATGATTGAAAAGCAATAGCCAACAAAGATATGATGACGTCAGTTAAGCAGCAACTCGAAAAAGCAAAAAATGTTTAGAAATTTTGGGTTATATGTCTGTGGTTTCTGGCCAAAAAAAGAAGTCGGAACATAGAGAGAGAACTGAGAACTCCAATTAAAAAATAAAAATATAAGTTTATCTTTTTATATATACGTGTTCTTGTTTGTGTTTGTCGTTATATGTCAGATGATCATCAGCGTTGTTTACCAGGTGTTATATAACAGGAGTACTTCTTCAGTATTTGTCTATACTTCTGAGATGAAGTAGTATTTACACTATTCACATTATTTGGACTACTGTCCTCATCTTTACTGCCATTTTTATGACGTTTTGACTGCTGTACGTGCCGGCTTTTATCAGGTGCTAGGAATTTCAAACCAAAACCTTTATTATGGTCATTGGGGTATATCATTCTCATTCCATGTGCGATGCCACTTCTGGTAGCCATGTAGTTATCTCCCTTTAACTTAACTCACTAATTTATTTGTTCACCACTGCTGTAACCAGGTATTGAAATCACAACTAACTGGGTTAAGTCACTGGAGCTAACCAACAGGTATATCCACTGGGCCATGGGTTCAGTTTGAAATTCCTATCACTTAAAGAAGGCTGGAGTGTACAACAGTCGAAACATCATAATAATGGCAATAAATAACATTCCAAACAATGTAAATACTAACTCATCTCAGAAGTATACACAAATACTGAGATAATTATGCTTCACAGTGAAGCCAAATATTGGTGTTCAAGCTCAGGTAAAAGCCAAGAATTTAAATGCTGATTCTTAAGCCAGGTATTTTTTATTATAGAGAAATTGTGCTATTATTTCTACTGCCATGGTTTACAATTTCGTCTTGTATTGTAGACATAAATAAGAATAACTTTTTAAATGAAATATGATTTGAACTCAAGGTCATGCAACTATCACTTAGATTGTTTGATAACATCAGCCATAATTAACAATTACATTAGTAACTGTTCAAAGTTCTGAGATTAGCAAATTTACATGACTGAGTATCGTCATCTTTCATTGTGCAGCCTTTAAAGATGTTTAAGGTAATAAATAGAAACTACTTTTTTCCATACAGAGAAACTACTTTGTTCCGACTGATTCAGTATAAGAAAAAGAGTAGAAATTGATGTTTGAAAGTGAGTTGAACTTGCAACACTTTTAAAGTATTTGCATTTCTCAGGTGTCATTATTTTGTTTTCATGGTTTATTTGGCAAATTAATTACAGAAATAAACAGAATTGTTCTTTAACATATGATGACAATGAACTTTAAATCTGTGGTGAGGGTTATCTCCTCAATGACTTAAAAGAGAATGACATATTTAGAGTTTTGCACATATGGCTCCATGCAGATCTTCCAGTTGAAAAACAATATAAAAGAAATATAAATATATTAACCAATCAAAGAATAGAAAAATATATTTGGAAGTGATCCTCTTTCAACTTCCAAAAATGTATAAATAAGAGTGATTTTGTCTCTTTCTTTAGAGGGCCTCTTAACCGTACCCCTGGACCCAAGTCCAGGCAATTTACATTTGGTTTACCTCCCCACTCTCTCTCTCTCTCTCTCTCTCTCTCTCTCTGTATTCTGTATCTCTCCTTCTTCAAAACACAAAGAAGAAGACACAGGAAATGAACAGAGTGGTCACATCAAATACATCAATGACTACAAATCTACCCCGCTTGACTCATACACAATTATCTCCTCAAATCTTAATCTATTTACTGCCTTCACACATTCAACAAACATATGAACATTACTATCATTTTGTATAATACAGAATTATTTAATGTTTACATAAAGGATTATTTTTACACACCAGCTTGTTTGTTCATAATTTCCCACGTCTCTTATAGCGGACTATAAACTTAACAAGGCCAAACCAAAAATATAAAAACCTACAAAAATGTCCATTTATAAATTGGTGAACCTGTCATGATCATGCAGGCAAACCATTATAAAAATCCAAGTCCATCTATAAAACTACTAGATTATTTTAACTATTATTCAAAAACCAATTTTCCTTATTACATTGCCATAAGTACAAATGAAAAATGACAATAAAATGTTTTAAAATCTTAACATCACTAAATAATCTCATATTATCATAAAAAGTAAGAAAAATTAATTTGAGAAAACTATTACAATTGACATTCCAGAATAGAATTTTTGTAGAATGAAAAATAATAGTTATAATCTGAAATAGCCTTCAAGTGATGATAAAAACAATCTTTTCAAAATTATTTTGAAATTTATACTTGCTTTTGAAAGCTAAACACAAAACTATAAAATTATATAACTGTAACCTTATTTTCGGATGGCTGGTATTAATTTTAAGTGATTTTCAAAATGAGAAGCGATTTCTCTAAAATTGGAGAATACAATTATTTATGTCGGGAAAAGTAGCCAAAGTGTTAACAAGTGAAAAACACTGGTTGGAAGTTTACTGAGTACAAAATTATTTTTAAGTGAATTCATCAAAGCGATTTGAGATAAAATATCTATCAACAGGTTTTGAAGATGGGTGATCCTAGGTCGAAATAAGGCCTTGACAGTTTCCTGTGTACTGGGTTACCAGGAGAGTTGATAAGAGCAGGCAGACAAATAGATGGAGTGTTTTTACTATTGAAAGTTGAAATAGTTAAATGTAATTGTTTTCATTTCAAGCTGGTAAAAATTTATACAAGGAGGGAAATGAAAACCAGACACCCCTCTTTCCCACACCGGTTGGGGTATTGTTTAACGAAATCATAATGCAAGATGAGAATTAGTGAGCCGACTCCCATGTCTTGAAAGAAGAGGTTGGAAAGATATTTAAAATACGGTTGGCCTGAAAACTCACCTGTTGCTAGAAATAAGAGGAAGACAATCAGAGAGAGATATTGCAAAATTCAAACAACTGATCGTCCTGTTGAAATAGTACAACACAAATATTCTACTGAAATACCAGCCAATTGATATTTCTTTTCCGTCACTTATTTTGACTTGCTTGTAATCTTGTAATTATCCAATATATATAAATATATATAAATCTACATTGTTGCAGTCTTAAATCTGGTTTCCATCAGATACCAATTCCTTGAAAGTCTGGACCATCTTCATCAAGTGGTAATAAGCAGTCCTGCTTTGGTTAATTTGAGATCAACAATACAACATGGGTGGAATCAGCCCAATGTCAGGGAGGTTGACTGGATGCAGCCAGGGGTCATGTTATATAAAAAATTTTTTGATCATTTTCATTTATCTGCTACTTATATTAATCATTTTTCCTTTTATATACATTTTATAGTCAATTAAGAATTTATTGCCAGTTTTAATGAAAGGTTTTATTTGGTTGTTTTGTTTTTATGGCATATCAACCTCAGTGGGTCATTTATTGCCAACTAAATTTTTATTTATTTATCGCTGGTAATACCTTTTTTTTTTCAACAATTTATTGTTGTTTTTATATAAGTTTTTGTGTCTAGTAATACTTTTTTCTTTTCGAGTATCAAGATTCATTGGGATTTGTTTTTAAGGGTAGGGTCCTCAAGTCCTACCCTTGTTATTTAACCCATAACTGGAGGGAAGGGACGAATTAACACCTTTCCCAAGGGTACCAGTGCTTAAGTGAATGCAGGGTATTCAACTGGAATTCGAACTCGGCTCACCGATTTCTCTTTTCGAGCCGATATCCACTGCACCACAACGCACATCCGTCACTAAACGCTTACAGCACCTGGTATTCCCAAGCGGTCACTCATCTAAGTACTGACCAGGCTCAACACTGCTTAACTTCGGTGATCGTGCGAGAACCGGTGTATTCAATATGATATGGCCATAAGCCTTTTAGTTTTAAAGATTCTATTTTTTTTTTAGAAAAGTCATATGATTGTGTATGTGCAAACACATACAAATATATGAAGAACATACTTCAAATTATACCAACACTATCAACTATGTCACAAATTGTTCAGTTATTTAGAATTGAAAAGGATTTTTGATTTTCAACAGGAATTTAGCTATAGAGAATTTCAAATGAGTAATCCCTGAGTCACTTCTGAATTCATTTTCTATTTGGTGAAATTTTCTCGCACTTATCTTTCCTAAATACATTAATGGAAAATAATTCTGATCATTGTCAGATTGTACCGATAACAATATTTATTAAACTCTTCCTTATTGAAAAATATTCTTCACTTACCTTAAAAAGCTCTTAATTTTATGCTGTATTAATAATTTTTACTGTGATTATTGAAAATAATACATATAATATGTATTATTAATATTATAATATATGTTATTACAATGTAATAATACATATAGAAAATAACACATTATTATTAATATTACAATATATACTATAATGTAATGATAAATATAGAAAAGAACACATATATGTATTATTAATATTATAATATATACTGTTATAGCAGGTTATCCATTCTTTTCCAGTTTATAGTGGAGAGTCCATTCTAGTAAAGGGTAGTTGTGTATTGTTAAAGATTGACGGAATTTGGCCTTGTTGTAGATAGCCCACTATAAGTCATAAAATGATTATAAATCAAGAAAAGCAAATTGAGTTGAAAAATAACATTTTATATATACACATATCAATTAAGGTTTTTACAATTAAAGTAATAGTTGAAGTATAGGTCCAACAGATGTTAAAATGTTCATGGCAATAAAATACTGAAAAGAGAATTAATGCTTAGGAATGTGGGAGCGCTGTAAGTAAGGAATGTCTTTGATGTATGAGCTCCTTAGATCAGTAAGTAGTTTTGAGACAGGGAAGAAGGAAAGGAGAGGTGAGCATAGTAAGCCGCTTGACTTGGGTCAAGGGAGCTACTAATTACATCATCTCTCTCAAGTCTTGGGTCTGTCTGTCTGGGTCTGTCTGGTGATGCTTTCTGTATTGGCTTTGTATATCTTCTTTTTGGATCGCAGCATATCATTTGGGAATTCATATCTGTATTTGATTCTGGGCTTCCCATTGGCTGATAAATAAAATTCACGTAGGCTTGCAAACTGGAATTTAATATTTAATTAATTTTTAGTTTTCAACCGGAACATCTGCGTGAAGCCGGATGCGCATCGATGAGTTTTGGGTCATTTGCTTTCTGGTCGTTAGAGTGCAAACATCTGGTCCCTCGCTTTTTCTTGGTCAGTATCACCACACTGTAATATAATAATATATATAGAAAATAACACATATATGTATTATTAATATTATAATGTATACTATAATATAATAATATATATAGAAAATAACACATATATGTATTATTAATATTATAATATATACTGTAATATAATAATATATATAGAAAATAACACATATATGTATTATTAATATTATAATGTAAACTATAATATAATAATATATATAGAAAATAACATATATATGTATTATTAATATTATAATGTATACTATAATATAATAATATATATAGAAAATAACATATATATGTATTATTAATATTATAATGTATACTATAATATAATAATATATATAGAAAATAACATATATGTATTATTGATATTATAATGTATACTATAATATAATAATATATATAGAAAATAACACATATATGTATTATTAATATTTAATATAATAATATATATAGAAAATAACATATATGTATTATTAATATTATAATGTATACTATAATATAATAATATATATAGAAAATAACATATATGTATTATTAATATTATAATGTATACTATAATATAATAATATATATAGAAAATAACATATATGTATTATTAATATTATAATGTATACTATAATATAATAATATATATAGAAAATAACACATATATGTATTATTAATATTATAATGTATACTATAATATAATAATATATATAGAAAATAACACATATATGTATTATTAATATTATAATGTATACTATAATATAATAATATATATAGAAAATAACACATATATGTATTATTAATATTATAATGTATACTATAATATAATAATATATATAGAAAATAACACATATATGTATTATTAATATTATAATGTATACTATAACATAATAATATATATAGAAAATAACACATATATGTATTATTAATATTATAATGTATACTATAATATAATAATATATAGAGAAAATAACACATATATGTATTATTAATATTATAATGTATACTATAATATAATAATATATATAGAAAATAACACATATATGTATTATTAATATTATAATGTAAACTATAATATAATAATATATATAGAAAATAACACATATATGTATTATTAATATTATAATGTATACTATAATATAATAATATATATAGAAAATAACATATATGTATTATTAATATTATAATGTAAACTATAATATAATAATATATATAGAAAATAACACATATATGTATTATTAATATTATAATATATACTGTAATATAATAATATATATAGAAAATAACACATATATGTATTATTAATATTATAATGTAAACTATAATATAATAATATATATAGAAAATAACACATATATGTATTATTAATATTATAATGTAAACTATAATATAATAATATATATAGAAAATAACACATATATGTATTATTAATATTATAATATATACTGTAATATAATAATATATATAGAAAATAACACATATATGTATTATTAATATTATAATGTAAACTATAATATAATAATATATATAGAAAATAACACATATATGTATTATTAATATTATAATGTATACTATAATATAATAATATATATAGAAAATAACACATATATGTATTATTAATATTATAATGTATACTATAATATAATAATATATATAGAAAATAACACATATATGTATTATTAATATTATAATGTAAACTATAATATAATAATATATATAGAAAATAACACATATATGTATTATTAATATTATAATATATACTGTAATATAATAATATATATAGAAAATATACTCAAAAACTTTTAACAAAAAAGGGTAAATAATGGAAAAACTAGTGAGAAATCGCTAAATTTTAATTTTTTGCAAGCTAAAAATGTTCCATGTTTCACCATAACTAAAGATTAGAAAGATTTTTACTCAGTAATTCCTTAATTCTCCTCATTTTCTTTCATCATTTTTTTTACTACTTTTTTTCTACAAAATAAAAAATCTAATAATTTCCTCAAAGACATTAAAGATAAGTTTAGAAAATAAAACTATATAAGAAATAAAAATTATCTTAAAAAAATACAGGAAGAAATATGTTATCCTCAATGATGTCCTGAAAAATGATCATTTAAAGAAAATACTAATGTAGTTTATGTTTTTTTTTTCTGTGAAAAACACCAGTTTACCCTTAAATTGATGGTTTAGGTGTTTTGGTATCAAAAGAACGTAATATATTTCTTGTTTTATGTATCAAATTTTTTCTGTGTCTGCATTTCAAACCATTGCTTGACACTACAAGAAACATTCAATTGTATTTGATTTGAAATTATGACATTTTAACTGAAGTCAGAACCCTTTTCATCATGTCTTTCTCATGTTTGTTTAGCTTCAATTGCAGAAACAGAAAAGAGATTAATGTCTATATAAACTGATAAATAGCAATTTAGCAAAAGTTGATGTCTAACTTAATATTGTTTTCGTTTTTAAAAAATAAAATTCAACTATAAATAATATTAAAAAAACAACTCATTTCTATTTCCTTCACTAAAAAAATTTTTTACTCATTGGAAGGAGCAGAATTTTTGTTATTTCATTTTTGATTTCAATATAAAACAATTAGGGACGGAATTTGAAGAATTTTATGAGAAAAAATACTGGCAATGAATGCAATACATTCCTTACAAAATATTTTGCCAGTAAAGAAAATAAGCTGTGATAAATTGTCAAAGTTAGCCAATAAAATTTAAAACAATTGAAATAACTGCTCAATCAGATTAAACTGTAATTTTAATTGGATAATTTCTAGATTAGTCAGTATTTCTTAAAAAAAAAAAACAAAGTAAAGTAAAATGACTACATTTATTAAATATCTATCAATTATTTTGCATTAAAAAGTTTTCAGATAAAAAAATAAAATAAAACTGTCTTCTTAGAGTTACTTCCCTTGGTAATAACTGACTCGTCATCTCCAAAGCAAGTACTTGTTCTTTATCAAGCGCCGGTCATCATTGCAAATCAGATGACAAAAAGCAAACTGAAATGCAGCCAATGGCCTAAGATTAAAAAAGTGAAGATAAGAGATTATATTCGTTATTAAAATTATTATCTCTTTATTGAATAATTTATATCGGTGAATTTTGACAGAATTTTTCTTATTTTTTAGAAACATTTTAAAAACTTTAAACAACTACTCAGAAGGCCTGCTTTTACTTTTTTTCTTCTAATCATGGGACTTTCTGCAAATAGATGTATACTGCTAAGCTTTATTGTCAGTATTTCGTTCATAATTTTGGGTGGAATACTAATTCCTGTTTTTAATATGGTTGCTCGGAAGCGAATGAAAAAGGTATGTCGTACAAACACTTTTTTAACTTTTGTTGTTTTTTTTTTCCCCCCTTATCTTTTTGTTTTTCAACTTGATCTTACTCCACTTGTCTATTTTTTCTTGTCATCGATAGATCGTAATTCTTCTTTCTTTCTAACGGAATTCAACTGCTCAACAAACAAATCGTCTCGCCTAAACTGTTATTAACAATGTAAATTAAGTGAATATCGGTTACACATTCTGATTTACCCTAATTCAATTAAATATTTACGTTGTTTACAGGAAACATTGCTCGACACCAACAAAACAAGCAAACATGCTACTAATTAATTTCCTATTAGTAAGTTGGGTAGACCAGGCTCTACCGTTTACATTGCTTCTTTTTTTTATCTTTTTGTTTTGTTTGGAAAAAGTAAAATTATTTTAAATTTGACGAAGTATTATTATTCATGCAGAAAAGAGAATCGAAATTACTTATTCAGTTATTTTTATTTTATATTAATATAATTCTGTTACTTTTTTTTTTAATGGTACAACGAGTGGTGAAAAAAATTATCTGGGTTTTTGCTGATCAAATACGGAAATTAAATTTAAATAGTTTTTTTTTTAAATTATTATTATGTATTGTAGTTGAATACGTAAAATTTAGAATGGTTCGATACTCGGACATTAGAATTGAGATGTTTTGGTTTCCAGACAACAGATTTCTTACTGGCAGTTCCAAGAAAGTTGGGTTTTTTTTTCCTCAAAAATTAATCTTTTTATGAAAAATAAAAAAAAAAATAAAAAAAACGCTATAGAAATGCAAGGGTATCGTGGGCGATTAAAAAAGATTTAAAATGTGTGTTAAAAGAAGAAAAATCAACCGTAGTAGATTTAATGAATATGCATATGTAGAAAACAAAAAAATTATGTCAGTTTCTTTATTTTTAAATTATTTTTTGCAGGGCTGAAGGGGTCGTTTTATTTATGAATGTAGAATTAATTTCATTTATTTATGGAAAAATATTTTTAATAAATGCTAAATATATTTGGATACTTAAGCTTCATAATATGAGAACTATAAATCCTATACGATTCATTCAACAATTAACTAAAACACAAAAAAATAAAATTGTACACCTTCAAAAATAGATCCGAAAATTTAAAAAACATTTGGAAAGACCCAAACCAAACCAAATCAAATCAAATTTCACAAGTCGGTGTGAAAATTAAAATTATAGATTCTGATTGGATAGAAAATATCAAATTGATCTATGACCCCGGTCAACTTTTCTTAACACCTAGAAAATGGGTATGCTGTTTCGATTCAATCACATGACTAAATTTCACGACTTAAGCACGTCACTTCATGCGAACCAGGCTTGCCACATTTATTCACTTTTTGCTGTAGTCAAATGTTTCCAATCAGTGCTAATCCTTATTTTGAGCTGATGCTCAAAATATTGGATCAGATCTTGATGTGAAAGACGCTGACCTCACAAGACTTCCTCCGTTCACATCGTCCAAATCCCCATTCGAGCCGTGGCTAGCAGCGACAGAAACACCATACACTTCATCCCAGAAAACGGGGGCGACACATTGTTGCAGGCGAATGCACGATCAATGAGCACAAGCTCTCGCGGTGCGATATGAGCAGTCAACTCACCGACATGGTCCCATAGAGGACAAACCCATGAACAATAGTAGAAGGCGTGCAAAGCTGTTTCTTCCAAGCCAAGGTTGCAGCATTCACAATCTGGCAAATCCGCCAGGCCCATATGAAGGCCATGTCATTGAGAGGCAACCGATTCCAAGCCAATTGCCAGGTGAGCAAAAACTAAGCGTTGCTGAGATAATCGGTACCTGGCACCCAAGACCAGAATGAGTGAAACTCATCCTCCCACAAGCAGAGCACATCATGTAATGAATCCTTTGCGACACCCTCCACTAACCCACAATAGAAGACTCTCCTAGGCTGTGAAAGGTCACTGGACTGTGGAATGGCCCGCAAGGCCGCCAGACATTCGAGGAGAAAACTCAATCACTCCCAAGGCTCGAGATGGGGGGAGTGATAGTAAGGGTAGGAAACATGTCCCTCACTATCCCCGCTAGCAATGAGTCTTCCAAAATCACTCACCTAAGAAAAGCCAACCTTAACGCAACCTTGTGGCCCATCAGATATGGCATTCCCAGACCCCCATGACACGGACGTTGGTAACAGACACGTTTGTCGACGTAGTGTTTGCGTCCTCTCCACAGAAGGGAGAATAGTAAATGCTCAATCACCTCCCTACACCCTTTACAAAGTGGAAGTACTGACAACCGGTAAAGGATAATGAGAAAGACATATGTAGCACACGCCTCAGCCAAACCCTTTTAGGACAAATTCCTTCAACGCCAAATCTCGACCGGCCTTTGCCAGTACTTCTGACCAATTTTTCTCCAACTGGAGGTCAGGCCCAAACCACACTTCAAGAATGCGGACAGGGCTGTCCGTCCAGTTGAAGGGCCCTGGGAGGGTAACACTGTTCCAGGCACCTAACCGCCAGTCAGATGATTTGTTGCGGTTAATCTTGGTCCCTGTCACCTGTTCGTACCATTCAAGTGCCTTCTGTACCACTTCGATGTCACTCTAGGAGGACACAAAAGTAGTGACGTCATCGGTGTATGCGGAAACCCTGGCTCGAGCACCAACAGGGACAGTGATTCCATGTAGGGCCGGACTGCACGCCCAGTTCCTTAGACGGCGAAAGAGGGGCAATACTGGACAACCCTGTTGGACCGACCTAGACAGCGCCAGAATGCCCAACAACTTTCCGTTCACCTGTACCATAGCCGTGGGGGGTTGATACAGGAGGCTAATCTAGTGGCAGAAGTTGGTTTCAAATCCAGCGGCCTGCAGGACAGCTGCCAGGTAACCATGGTCAACCCTATTAAATGCCTTGGACTGATCCAAATTGATCAGCACAGCTTCTTCGTCGTCTTTTATCCCCTCAATGATCGTGCGTATCAGATGCAGCTGGCTCTGAATTGTTCGGCCCTTCACAGCACAAGTCTGCTCAGGTCCCAACAGAGACTCAGCAACTAATTGCAAATGATTTTGCAAGATCTTGGCCAAAATCATTAACTCTGTGTTTAGCAGAGTTATGAGCCAGTAGCCCTCTAACACCTTCCCCACATCCTTGCCTTTTCTTAACAGCGTGATCACACTGCTGGTGAACTGGTTGGGGAGGGACCCCTTCCGGAACCAGTTGTTGAACACAACAGTTAAAATCGGGACAAAGATATGTGACAGCCTCAAGTACAATTCATAGGGCAAACCATCAAGACCCGGTGATTTGCCTCTGTCAACCTTCTTCAATGCCGTGTAGACTTTACCCTCCATAATCTCTCCCTTACAGCTAGCTGCATCAGCCGGCAAAAAGCCAGGGAAAGTCAGCCAAATAGTTGCAAAAATCCTCATCACAGAGACCAGGCTCCTTGGTAAACAGGATCTCGAAATGCTGCCGAAACACCTTGCACATGTTGTCAGTCGACCGAAGAGTATGTCCCTCTGGGTTGCGAACCTCTCGAATGTACCAGTCGCCACCTTGGCGAATCTCTTCCTTGCGCAGTTTTGTGCCCATGTTCACAGTTTCGGAAGACATCTTGCTTAACCTATGTCTAATTACCTGACCCATATAACAATCATTAGTTGACCGCTCAAGGGCCTCCTTAGCTATGGCTATCTCTTGGGGATCCCCACCAGCCTCCACCCGGGAGTAATTAGCTCTAAGTGTCTTCACCTTGTCAGCCTTATCTAATTTGAACTGTTTGCTGAGCTTGGTGTTGAAAGACCTAATACTATTCTTAAGATTCTCCCACCACTTATTCCCAATGACTCCCCCAGTTAACGCCCACTGCACTTAGTTAATTAGCTGGCACCGGAAGTCCTGCCTGTCCAGTAAGGACATGTTGAACTTCCAGTAACCAGCCATTCTAGGTCTATTTTCTAAATCTACCTGGGCACAAACGAGTTTGTGGTCCGAGTAGCCTAACCAGTGGAATGTGGGACAATCTAAAAGATCTATGTCAGCTTCATGAACTAACATTCTATCCAGGTAGCTAGCTACCTTGGTAGAAGGCCAACTATTAGCCCATGTCCACATCTTCCACCCTTGTGATTGACCTGGTATCTATCGACAAGACCAAAATCTTCGATGAGATTGACCAAGCTACGATCACGTGCCTTCTCACTAGCTCCCCACCCTCTATCCAGCTTGGGGTCCAGGATGGCATTCCAGTCCCCCACTAAGACGAGTCACTTTGAATCCACCAGGAAAGGCTCCAACCACCGAAAAAGCGAGATGCGCTACTCCCGGTCGTTGGGTGCATAAACCGCAACCAATCGAAACGCATTGCTTTTCACTGTAATATCAGCCACGATCAACCGGTCCTTGGCACCAACATGGACAAGATCCACCTTCGCGTCCAGGGTACGCTTAACCAGCAAAGAAACTCTTCTGGCCAGCCACTTCCCATATGCTGAATAAACGACAAAGTCGTTAGACAGTACACAGGCATCGGCTTTGCAAACAAAATGAGTCTCTTGGATCACAATGACATCCACACTGAAGGACAAGAGGTCCCGAAGCAGGCTGGCAGCCTTACTCTGATCCCCAAGGCCCTTCGCATTCAAGCTGGCTAACTTAATTGACATCTTTTAGACCTGAAAAGAAAAAGCAAAAAATTACTCATACAGGACGGAAATCTATGGCAGTATAGACGCTGACGGATTGTCCTAGGTATCCCATATTAATATCGGACGTAATTCGTCCATCCAGGACAATGCCGCCAATGTCCGTGGGAAACGTTAGCTTTACAGCCCTATATAATGAGGGATGTAGGATGATAGGGACCCTCCCAGAACAAAAATGAGAAAGTTTCTGTAAGTATTTGGTCCCCCGTTTAGACCATTTTTATTTTGGGGACCTCTTCCACGGCTCCCTGCACGAAGTCCCAAACCTTAAGATTGTCCCTAGTATTCCTTATAAGTGTTAAAACACCGGGGGCTTGCGGAAAATTGGTTGGGTCCTCGACTGACTTGCCGTTGATTGAAGTCAACTTAAATAGTGGCCTTAGGAGGGTTCTTTTCTGGGAGGAGAGGTCCCTCTCTAAGGCCGGCCTGTCGATGCGACAGATGTCTACTCTTTTAAATGGATTATCCCTTTTCTTTTTCTTTTCTTTGCGGGTTGGTTGGCTATTGCTAGAGGAGTGTGTTTCCAATTGGGAGGAGGTGGATTCAGGTTGAGTAAGGGGATTTTCTGGAAGGGAAGAGTGTTGGGAAAAAGGAGTTACAGGTTGCAAGGGGGTGTGGGGGAAGGGGACGATGTAACTCTGACTGGGGAGACAGACTGACTTCTCCCCTTCACAGTTTCTTTTAACAGGTGATGAAGGGGTTGGACTGTGCCTTGGCAGCCACCCAAGTCTTTTTTGCTCTACTCCGATCTTTTTTTCTTCCTTTTTATTAATTTTTTCTACCTCCTCCTTTTCTTCCTCCCTCCCTCGTTTTAGTGACACTGAACGAGTTGGAGGCATTTCAGAAATCTCCATCTCTTCTTCTTGCTGCTCTTGTTGCTGTGGTTGTTGCTGCTGCTGATGTTGTTGTTCTTTTGCCTCTTTATGAGGCTTCTTCTTAATGGGTGATGGAAGTTTCTCAGGTTGAGAAGGGGTAGAAGCCACTTTCTTCCCCTTTTTCACCACTTCCATTCATTCTTTCGATGCTAGTGTTTGTTCGGCCTTTCCTACAGATGGTACATTAGTTTTGTCCACTGGAGGTGTTGTCGGTGTCACTGGAGATGCTGGTGTCTGTTGTTCTAAGTCAGACTTTCTTGAGAGGCACACCTTGGCTAAATGGCTCACCGCTCCACATAGCTAACAATGCGACTTGCACCCCTCCACTACCATGAAAAGTTTTCGGCCCCTACATAGCAGGATGTCTGGTACACATAGGAAATTAGGCCCATCCATGACTATATGCACTGCGATATCTTCCATGTGTACAGCTGTCTTCCTGTTAACTCGAGCCACATCGTCAACCGCTCCAAACTGGGCAAAGAAAGCCCCAATATGATCATCTGAGATCTCTAGCGGAACCCCCGTGAATGGTAATACGGGTCCTACGGGTTCCCATATACGCCGTCTGGAGCCTTATTCTCTTTGCCATCAAAGTCGTTCCTGCCAATTTATTGGCTTCTTCCGTACTCAGAAGAATGTCCCATATAGACCGGGACTGACGTGCTAACACCTTTGGGGTGATTTTAATGCTTTTGAGCGCTTCCTCCATATTTTCCCTGCTGACCCCAATAAACTTTTGAGTTTTTGGGTCCAAGGTCAACAGGGAGATTGTTCTTGCTGCAATTACATTCACAACTTCAGAGATGGCGATTAGCACGTTCTGCGAAATGAAGTCCTTAAATTTCTCCTGCAAATTTTGGTAATAATCTGCGTCTTTTTTTGCAGGAACGTTGTTCCATGCTGATGGTGGAGAAGTCATCGTTGGCATACCCACCAAAGAAGTAGACGGCTGGGGAGATGAAGCCATAATTGGGCTTACCCCCCACCCCACAACACAAAAATTTTTTACAAAAATGTCCAGAAATCAGACAAACAACAAAGACAAATAAAACACTGTAAACAAAATGACGTACTCACAGGTAACAAAAATTCCATGTAAAAATTCGAAGCGCAACTTTTTGTATAAAAAGATAAAAAAGCTACTAGGTGGTGACTCAAATCCTTTTAACAACTACTCTTTTCCCAGAACCTCTTTTTATAGAGCCTAACACCTAATTTGCATATTCTAGAATCTTTTAGAATTCTCTCGATTTTACTGGAACATTCTGTCATCTTCCAAAACATTCTATTCCTAATTTCCTTATTTTTACGACTACTTCACGAATTAAAACTTTTTGGAATAACAAGTAGGACTCAATAGAATCCTTTACTACAACTTTTTAGACATTATTAATATTATTTTCATATATAAATGCATCCTCATAACAAAATATAATCTTTAAATAACATATCCTTTAAATCACCAAACTCTTCAGACATCTAAGCTCCTGTTGGTAATTTATCTTATCAAATTAATGCTGAAAATATTAAAATATAAAGAATTTTTCTATAGTAATTTCAGACCAAAGACATGCAAACTAAAAGCTAAATTCTTCATTAAAAACCTTTTAAAAATTATAAGGTAATAGATTAGCCTTTCATCCAGTTCACATTCCTATCCAATCTTTTGAACAGGAGTAGAAGTTTATCCCTTGTTTCCTGTTTAGGATTGTATTTCTTTTAAAGTCTTCCTCTACACAATACTTTTAACATATCTAACTCAACTCTGAAATTATTCAATATTTAAATCTTGTCAACTTTATGTCTATAGTCAGCCATTGTCTTTCCTGCATAACTCCAAGAACTTCACTTCCTGCCCTTTCTTATGCTCATACAAAATCACACAGCAATCCTACCTTGAGTGGCTCTTAGACCTTGTATTGAGTGAACATTAGTAGAAAAAAATGACAATTTTAGAACTGCATTGTTTTTGGCCAAGCAATTTTAAATAGTTTTTCTCATTCAGTTTTTATTCTTGTTTAAAAAGCTTCATATAAATTTTATTTTGGGAAGTGTGTGAAAAGAAGCTGCCAAAGTAGAATTTGCATTTACATTTTATTCGTTTCACAGTAAAAGGGTGAGACCTAGTTGCTAATCTTGTGGTTCGAGTAAATTCATATATAAGGGGCACCAGTGAGCTAAGTTTAAATGTTTAGTTTCATGATTTTTGTTGACTGAACTTTATGTACAAAATAAATTAGGAGACTTGTGTAAATATTGATTTTAATTTTATAACCTTCCAAAATTATATTTTTATATAAATTTGCAGTAATGATATTCAATGCAATAAATTTTAGTAGATTTAAGAAAATGTCAGTACATTTTACATAAGGAAAATATCTTTCAATCTGAAAGTATATTCTTGTTTGTTGGTGGTACATAGTTTCTAAAGTAATGTTATAATAGCATATTGAATAAGTCTACATTGCCTTTTAATCAAATATATCCTTCATAATAAAGGGTGTGGCAGAGATACCTTCTATAATACCTCCCACTTGCCAGGTAGGGATTATCGTTTTCCATTTGCGTCTCTGTCCAAGAACAGTTGGGCAGTGAAGAAAAATAAAACTTAGTGTCCTTGTTCTGGGAAGCAAATGCCTGAGGCAGCACTGCTTCATTGCTAGAGGGGTGGATTTGTGGTCCCTACCGAGGTCAGTGCAGCCAAGAGTTATGGGGGCTGGCCAACTTCTGTCCCTGACTGAGTGTATATGCTTGGGTCTCCACCTTAAATAACTGACTTACATCCCGCCCTGGGAGGATGAGGGGCATAGGTAAATACCTATGTACCTTCCGCATAATGTTAAGACATTAACGACATGAAGCCACCATTACTATTAATACCTTGCTGCTGTGTGGGAGATCTCTCTGCTGCACTTTGTATGATGTGATGCAATTATAATTAATGAAAATTTTCATTGTGTTATCTCTAAAAGAAAAACAGCAAGAAGCTGGAGGGGGGAGAAGTTTTAAATGCTTTCAAACACCAACGGGTTTTCTTAGTGTATTGCTTTGTCATGATTAATTCTTGTCTTTTTTTTTGCTTTATTTATATTTCTTTGCATAATGTTGTCCCTTTATTTTTTCTTGTTTATTTATATTTCAGCCTCTTCTCTTTCTAGAATGTTGTATTCTTTTATTTTTTACCCTTTTATTATATTTCAGCCTCTTCACATTCTAGGATGTTGTATTCTTTTATTTTCTTCCTTTATCCGTATTTCAGCCTCTTCTCTTCCTAAAATATCGTCCCTCTATTTTTCTCGCTTTATTTATATTTCAGCCTCTTCACTTCCTAGAATGTTGTATTCTTTTATTTCCTTCCTTTATCCGTATTTCAGCCTCTTCTCTTCCTAGAATATCGTCTCTCTATTTTTCTTGCTTTATTTAGATTTCAGCCTATTCTCTTCCTAGGATGTTGTATTCTTTTATTTTTTTTCCTTTATCCGTATTTCAGCCTCTTCTCTTCCTAGAATATTGTCCCTCTATTTTTCTTGCTTTATTTAGATTTCAGCCTCTTCTCTTCCTCGAAAGTTGTCTCTTTTATTTTCTTGCTTTTTTTTATATTTCTTCCCAGAATGTTGTCCCTTTTATTTTCTAAAAGTTAAATATTTTCCTATTGGTACATGCGTATTCTTTACACGAACATGTCATATCCAATCTCTCTGCATGTTTTCTTAATCTGAAATCTAGTATTTCTCTTCTGATCAGTACCTCCTATAATTTATTGTTATCTATGCTTGGTTTACTAGTCACAATTTTAGCATAGCATGATTTCTCCAAGCTGCTCGCAATTGTTTTAACTTCCTTTCAGAGACATTGATGTGCTCCCTTCTTCTTATTCCTGATTTTGTTGGTTTCAAAGATTAGAGGATTTTTAAAAAATCCTTTTATATATACAGGTTAGCATTCCTTACTGCAAGTGTACAGTATGTTGTACATGCAAGTCTTAGTCATTTTTGTTTGTGAAAGAGCTGAGTATATTAGGACTATTTTTGATTTCATGTTGTAAGGACTGCATATCCTTGAGATCAGTGGTTCTCAACCATTTTGGCCCAATGCTTCCTCTTCACCATATGTCAAAATATTTCCCCACTTTGCAAGATGGTCTGATTCAAAAGGTTTATTCCAAATAGTATGAATATATTATTGAAAATCTTCATTCTTTTCCATATTAGTACATATACATTTATGTGAATTATTTTTATTAAAGAGTTTTACAAATTTAATACCAAAAGAAAAGTTGATGAATTTTTAAACTTTAATACATCTACAGTAACTTGTTTTAATTTATAACCAATTATCAAATAAATAAACTGAAGCACACTTCAATAGACAAAAGGTTCAATTGAACGTCAAGATACTGTAATTCAATAAACAAAAGGTTCATTAAACGGTCAGGGTATTTAAATTGATTTTATTCTGATGAAGATTACAATCATGGTATCCAAATTCTGTAAATAAAAAAATGAGAAAAAGACATTCTCCTCAAAAAAAAAAAAAAAAAAAAAAAAAATTCCCCTCTGGGGGTGATTCCATTCAGATTGAGAACCTCTGCTTTAAAACTTTCTGTGCTGTTTATGATACGACTGTTGTAACCAGGTTTGTCTTCTATCTGTATATAGGTGGTTGCTCACAAAATAGTTGTTTTGTTTTTTTTAGAAAGTGTCCTTTATATTGAACTTCTCCTGTCAATAAATATCTGGGTCACCACATTATAAGTATACAGAGATCATTATCATAAGAAAAAATTTAAAGATAATTCATCTGAACTAAACAATACATTAAGAAATCAGATATCAATTTTTAATCAAATTCATTTATTTAAAATGATCCTGAATTTTGAGATATTTTCTTTTTATTGAAAACAATTGTCAGAAGAAAATCATTATTTTTGTTAATCCTTACGTAATTTTATATTTGATAAAAAGCTTATCTTTTTAGATTAGGTTTTGAACTCTGGTCTTGCAATCATTGTTTGATGAATAATTTTCACAATTTAAATTTTGTATTTGCAAATGTGTGTTGTGGTGCTGTGGATATCAGCTTGGAATGAGAAATCAGAGAGCCAAGTTCAAATCACAGTTTAATTTGTTACATCCACTTACACACAAAAGGTATTGAGATGTCGCTTTTTGCTCAAGCTATTGGTTAAAATTTGGTTCTATAGCCTTAGTTGCTAACTAGTTTACCGCAGAAAGTAATGGCAACTTACCGTAGGAAAATCTTCTGCCCAGTCAGTCATGTCACTTTTGAGACATGATCACCCATGCGTGTATTACATATGGCACTTAACTGACTGAAGATGTGTGTTATGGTACAGTGAATATCGGCTCGGAATGAGAAATTAAAAATTTGAGGTTCGAATTGTTGAATTCGTTGCATTTACTTACATGCAAATACCCTTGGGAAAGGGTATGAATTTGTCACTTCTCCCTCTAGCTATGGGTTAAATAGCAGGACAGATTGGGGTCTGTAGCCTTGGTTGGCAATCAGTCTACCACAGAAAATAATGGCAACATACTGTAGGAAAACCTTTTACCCAGTCAGTCAAGTCTCTTTCAAGACACGATTGCTCAAGTGTGTGTTGCATATGACACTTAAGTGACTGGTTTATAAATCAAATGTTTAGGCAATATAAAGGCTATCAGTATGGCAGATGCAATGTCAATATTGCTGCCCTATTTACAACAATTCATTGTTGTGATATTTGTAAGTTACCCAAGGATCATAGTGTGGTCTTACCATTATTTTAGATCAACAAATCTCACTAAAGTCACTTTGAAAATGAAAAACATAGTGTTGTGGAAGCATTACCCACATATCAGAGTGAACTCATCTAGATTCTATTTAAGCCAAGAGACAGTACTTGGCAGAGGACTAAGTCGAGTAACTGTAATAGTAGCATTAGTGCGATACTTCAAGACTCTGCTAAGCGCTTATATTTGATTGACTATTTGTATTTATTATATGTTGTATTGTACTTCGTATTGTTGTCAATATATGTATTTAACCCAATCCGTTTCGTTCATGTTTTATTGTACTTAGTATTTAACCCAATCCGTTGCATTTGTGTTTTCTTTGAGTAGTCTTAAAACCAAGGCCACATCAATTGGTGACGAAGACTCATAACTCACACAAAGAAAAAAAAAACACAATCATTGTACATCAATTGGCGACAAAGAAAAAAGAAGCACAGAATCGTCGTACATCAATTGGCAATGAAGGTTCATAATTCTTACAGAGAAAAAAACACAGACCCGTAGCACATTAATTGGTCTTCGAACATCACACAGGAAAAACGAAACTTACCAAGGATTTGGACTACTCAACAAAAAATTACCAGAATTCAAGTGACCCTCCTCACACTGACAAGTCAGTCATGCAATCAAGTATCTGGGAAATAATAACCAATGAAATTGGTGACATTACAGAAAAACTGTAAGTAATTCATCCGTCATGAACGTCAATGGAGAATGGATGAACAACTGCTCGAGCAGCAGCAGAAAAATGAGGAACAATTGTTGGAACAGAAGCAGGAAACAGACAAACTCATAAAAATCCAACTGGAAATGCAACAACAATACCAGCAAAGAACTGACCAACAATTACAGAAAAAACAAGAATTACTCATAAAATTACTGCAAGTGAAAAAAAACAGGAATGACTCTGTATTTCCACATATTGGAAATCGATGGAAATATTTGAATATGTGCCAGGCAATGAGAAGACCTTTGATGCTTATTACAAGCGATACGAAGACGTCTTCCAAGTTGACTGCAGCAGTTGGTCGAATACACAGAAAATACGATTGCTACTTCGAAAATTAGGCACTACAGAGCACAGTAAATTTGTTGACTTTATATTGCCAAAAAAGACAACCAATCTAGAGTTCTTGGAGGCAGTGAAACTTTTATCAGAACTGTTCGGGCCGAATACATCCTTATTCCACAAAAGGTGGAAATGCTTAAATCTGACAAAAGACGAACAGCAAGATTTTTTAACTTTTGCTGCTACTGTCAATGAGCATTGTAACGATTTTAGACTATCCGAATTATCAGCCAATAATTTTAAGTGTCTCGTATTCGTGCAAGGCCTGATATCTGCAAAAGACACGGAAATAAGGTGGTTTGTTTTGTTTTTTTTGACTAAGTTGAACAATGAACCCGAACTTACATTATAAAAGTTGACAGAAAACTGCCAAAGAGTCATTTTAACACAAAGCGAATTTAAAAATATCAAAGAGGCTGCAGTCAGCCACATTAAAAAAATTAATCAAAAGTGCTACTCTGCAGAATGGAATGAGGGAAAAGAGTTTTATCAAAGTTATACCAGATCAAAATATTACTCCTCTGATAGACGCAATAAAAAACAATTCAATAGATATACTAATAAACAGAAAAATCCCCCCCCAGCCGTGCGATATATGTAATAAATTCTGTCCTGCTAGGAAAAAAATCCTGTGTCGAAACTGTGGCAAAACTGGTCATTACGCAAATAACTGCTGGTATGAAATACGACTAAGAAGACCAAGAAATCGGGTCAGACAAACGCAGTCCAGCGACGATGAATAAAACAGTTTGCGTAAATACGTAACTGTAGAAATAGCAAATAAGAAATTTAAACTGCAATTAGACAGTGGATCTGATCTAACGATTATTAATGTCCATACGTGGCATAGATTAAAAAGACCAACATTACTAAAAATGAAAAAAATCAGCAAGGTCTGTAATGGGAGAGAAACTGGATATCTTAGGCGAAGTAAGCCTTACCGTTATGCTAAACAAAACAACAAAAAAGCTTAAGGTGTACGTCATGAAAAATACCACAAACTTATTTGGCACTGATTGGATTGAAAAATTTGACCTCTGGAATTGTCCACTAAACACATTTGTAAAAACATTCAGTCTACTACCTAAAAAAGTGAAGAATTAAAAAATGAACTAAAAAACGAATTTGCGGACGTCTTCTCAGGAGACCTGGGAAAATGTACCAAGATAAAAGTAAAATTCCAACTGAAAGATAACGTAAAACCAGTCTTCAGAAAGAAAAGAAATGTGCCATTCGCTGCAATAGAACAGATCGACAGGGAATTGAACAAGTTAATACCCAGACAGGCAAGGTTCAAAAGGACCATCACGCCTCTTAAGAAGCATTACAGATGCGGTGAGAAAGTATTATTCAAGTCATATAAAAATAACATGACATTCTGGGAGGTAGGATCAATAAAGCAGAGAATCGGGAACCTTATGTATATAATACAGGGTCCAAAAAGGGTGCACAAGCGGCACCTGAATTAATTGGAAAAAAAATGTTGATTTAATGACACAGAAGAACTGCCACCCATAAGTGAAGAACCAATTCATATAATCTCTAACTTTTATTTAGAACTCCCTCAGGTTGTACCAGAGAAGTCAGTCAGTCAGTCAGTTAAGTGCCATGCATGATACACGCTTGGGCGATCATGTCTCTTTCGAGACATGACTGACTGGGCAGAAGATTATCCCGCAGTAGGTTGCCATTGCTTTCTGCGGTAGACTGGTTGCCAACCAAGGCTATAGAACCCAATCTGTCCTGTTATTTAACCCATAACTGGAAGGAAGAGATGGATTAATACCTTTCCCAAGGGTATTTGCGTGTAAGTGAATACAATGCAGTCAACTGGAATTTGAACTCGGCTCCCCGGTTTCTCGTTCCGAGCCGATATCCACTGTATCACAACGCACATCTGTGCATAGACCCAAAGAGAAAAAAATACTGATAGTTTTCCATGGGGGGGTGTTGTGGGAGCATTACCCACATATCAGAGTGAACTCATCCAGATTCTATTTAAGCCAGGAGACAGTACTTGGCGGGGGACTAAGTCGAGTAACTGTAATAGTAGCATTATTGCGATACTTCAAGACTCTGCTAAGCGCTTATATTTGCTTGACTATCAGTATTTATTATATGTTGTATTGTACTTCGTATTGTTGTCAATATATGTATTTAACCCAATCCGTTTCGTTCATGTTTTCTTTGAGTGGTCTTAAAACCAAGGCCACATCACATAGTTGCACCACTATAATATGCTATCATTTTATAGAGCTTTTATCATAAGTTTATGACAATTACAAATCTTTGTTAATTAAAACCTGCCAAGAATAAGTTTTAAATCTTATTGAATACTAAATGACTCTTACATGGGAGGGGATGCATTATAAAACAATTTATTTTGAGTAATTGTATATGACTTTCTATTCCAACCAGCCTGAAGGTAGAAAAGATTGTGAAGCTTCAGTTGTTGTACCATTTGATTTCTTCAGGTATGTGTTGTACTGTGTAATGTTCTTGGAATTTTGAACTGAGCACTTTATTTAATCAACAGAAGTAGATTGTTCTCATTCTTCATGTGGCATAATGTTAAGCAATCTTGTTTTGCTAGAATCATTATAATTGAGTAGTGAGTTCAATCCTCTCTGGGTCCCCCATACTTTTGGCCTTGTGCCACATCTAAGCTGTGCTTAGAAAATCACTATTCTACTTTCCATGCTTTCTGTTTTCGTTAATTCTGTCTCATCTATTCAATTCTGTGTTAACTTTTTTAAGTGGATAGATTACAGAATATTAACTGAATATATCCTAAGCATGGAAACTAAAATGAGAATAAGATTCTCCTATAGATTGAATAAAGGGTTCAGATCAAAATTTCAATGCTACAGATTACAACAAAACCATAAAGACATTCAAAAGGCACAAGGCCGTAAGTGTAACAACCAGACGAGGCTAGTGGTTCAAATATAAAGGCATCAGTCAGCTAAGTGCCATACGTGATACACACTTGAGCGATCATGTCCCGAAAGAGACATGACTGACTTGGCAGAAAATTTTCCTGCAGTAGGTTGCCATTACTTTCTGCAGTAGACTGGTTGCCAAACAAGGTGATAGAACCTAATCTGTCCTGCTATTCAACTCATAGCTGGAGAGACTGGATGTGCGTTGTGGTGCAGTGGATATTGGCTTGGAGCTAGAAATCGGAGAACCGAGTTTGAATTCCAGTTGAATTCCTTGCATTCACTTACACACAAATACCCTTTGGGAAGGTATTAATCCATCTCTTCTCCCTCTAGCTATGGATTAATAGCAGGACAGACTGGGTTTTATAGTCTTGGTTGGCAACCAGTCTACTGCAGAAAATAATGACACCTTACTGTGGGAAAATCTTCTGCCCAGTCAGTTATGTCTCTTTCAAGACATGATCGTCCAAAGCATGGATCACATTTGGCACTTAACTGATTGACTGTAAAGGCATAGAAAACTGATAATTCATAATTTGAAAGATACCAAAGTCAATTTATTCTTTCCTCTTCCTTTTTTTTAATTTCAGCAACTTCCTCTCAAGAATGGCTCGGAATCCTTTAACAACTGGATTACTCCACCAATCCCTGTTTATTTCAATATCTATGTTTTCAATTACACAAATGCAAAGGAAATTATGAGAAAAGATGGTGTCACACCCCATGTTAAAGAAATGGGGCCTTACGTCTACAAGTAAGTAGAATGATATTTCCTCGGTTTTAGTCAGAAATGCAAAAATCTCCCTAAACTATTTGAATAAAGGAAATAGAAATTGTACAAATGTTTGTCCACTGCAATGGAAAATGCAGTAACGCATGCAGACATGTGCATATATGTATATAAATGTAAAATATATAAAAAGTATAACAGTATAAACATTTTTATATTAGAGTTTTGTAATTTTTCTTGAAGCATTGTGTATATAAGGTGTATGGGTAGGTTATTAGAAGGTTCAGTATAACAAAGGAAGGTAAAGAAGGTGTTGGGTATTACCTATTTATTATTCATTAATATTTTGAGATCGGAATCTCATCTTCAGAATGGTGGGAGAGCTTGCTTTCACGTCCGCCCACTGTATGTGTATGTCTCAACATTGAAACACAAAATTAAAAAACAAAAAAAAAACAAAAAAAGAGATCAATTACACCCTGTCACTCCAGTGGGTCTAAAACTGACTGTACAATGAAAGAAAGGAGACTAAAGCATTTGTTTCAATTAATTTCAAGGGCGTATGTGTTGTCAACAAGTATTTTCCATTGTTGGTTTGGAAATTTTAATGAAAAAATAAGTGTTTTTTTGATACATTTTCAATGTCTTATTTTGAGTCACAATTGAAATTTGTCATGTTTTTTAAATCTAATGTCGTCTTTTTTATAATGAGTGAATACCTTCACCGAAACATTTTTCCTTCCTTGTCAATTTTTTTCTGTTTTGTAGAGAAACTCAAGAAAAATTTGAAATCAAAGTTGAAAATGATACAATTGCATACAAAGAGCAAAAATCTTATACATTTGTGCCAGAGAAATCATCAGGGTTGGAAACTGACATGTTATTCACCCCTAATTTGCCATCATTGGTAAGAATTGGTTTTTGTTACTTTGCTACTAGAACAAAAGACATCATGGACAAACCAATAAGTGATTATCAAACATGAGTGCTATTTTGTTCTGTGCCCCTAACTAAAGGCATGAACCCTAATTTGCCATCATTATTAATAATTGGTTTTTGTTACTTTGCTACTAGAACAAAAGACATCATGGACAAACCAATAAGTGATTATCAAACATGAGTGCTATTTTGTTCTGTGCCCCTAACTAAAGGCATGAACCCTAATTTGCCATCATTATTAATAATTGGTTTTTGTTACTTTGCTACTAGAACAAAAAACATCATGGACAAACCAATAAGTGATTATCAAACATGAGTGCTGTTTTGTACTTGTGCCTCTAACAAAAGGCATGAACCCTCCACACGCTATCATGCAGCAAAGATTAGAATATCAGTTTAAATAACTTGTAGAAGTTATTTGAACAAATAGTCTCAAAGAGAATCATTAGCTGAAAAAATTTCAATATGAGCTCTGGTAAAAAATGGTTACTGAGACATTAGGTCTATAAATCCCAAAAAGTCATGCACTGATGTCCTCAAGTATATCAGTATAGGCATTAGTTAGTTTCAGTGACTTGATCCGAAGAATTGTGAGTTCAATACCTGACTACAGTAATGGTGAACAAATTATTTAGAGACATTAAGGAGAGATAACTGCATGTCATCTGGAAGTGGCATCACACATGGAATGAGAATATGATGTTTGTTTCAAAATTCCTAAAAGGCTGGAACGTACAACAGCTGAGAAGTTAAAAAACATGGCAAAAATAAAGATGAGTGTAAATAAATGTTTCGTTTTCTTGTCAATCTGGAAAAATTTTCTTCTAGGCGGCAGTAATTCAAAAGTCAGACTGCAAAAAATGTTATGGTGTTATGGTGCAATGGATATTGGCACAGAATGAGAAATCGGAGAGCTGAGTTCAAATCTCAGTTGAATTTGTTTCATTCACTTACGCATGAATAACCTTGGAAAAGGTAGCAATTCATTGCTTCTCCCTCCAGCTATGGGTTGAATAGCAGGACAGTTTGGGTTCTATAGCCTTGCTTAGTAATCAGTCTACCATAGAAAGAAATGGCAATCTACTGTGGAAAAATTTTCTGCTTAGCTAGTCATGTCTCGAAAGAGACATGATCACCCATGTGTGTATCACGTATAGCAATTAACTGACCAATATGTACATGCAAAATACAAATCAGTCCATTTCTAAGACTGTAACAATCCCAGTCTGCAGTTAAATGAGTTTTTCACAATTGTGTTTGTTTTTTTTGTGCCTTTTTTTTCTTTTTTGGCTCTTGACATCTTCACTGGCTTTGTTTGTGTTTGCAGTAATACCCTTGGGAAGTTATGAATCTATTTTCTCTCTGCACTCATTTTTATTGCTATTTCATTTCTATTAATAAACTAGCAGACTCTTTGGACGTTCGCACAAAAGACTAAAATGCAATAGTTGTTTCCAGTTAAAGCCAAACCGTAGACTGAAAGAAAAATGAATGGATGTAAGTCAAATTTTGATTTCCTGGTATCGATATCAAATAAGTTTTTTCGTCGTAAACTGAATTTTGAAGGCTAAATAAGTCCTCTGAGTAAATGGTATCATGGCTGAGACTAAGAACTACAATTATATTTATTTAGAGCCAAACCCGAAGCAAAAACTAAAATAATATGGCTGAAAAAAATACAGACATACAGGCAGATAAACAGGCACACACACAAACATCTTGTCTTTTATATATATATATATATTATCGATTTTCTGCTCTATTGTAAGAACTGCAACCTTGAAACTTCTGAATATCGTTTCTTATGTCTTTGTCTATGAGCATATCAAATTTGATTAAAATCGGACCACTCCTTCTATAACCCGATTTTTTCGATTCTCGATATTTATCGGGGGTACCTCAACACAAAACCTAGCTAAGAACTCTCGCAGATGCTTATAGTACAACTGTGTAAATTTTCAAAAAAATCGGTTCAGCCGTTTTGGAGTCTATAGGTAACGGACACAAAGTTCCATTTATAAGTAAGTTTAGATTTAGATATTTAATCCCTGGCATACCACAATTGTTGATGGAAAATAGATTAGGTGATTGACTTAAAACTAAGTACCCAGGTAATCATAACAAAAAGTTTGACAGAGGCCAGTTATTAGCGTCTTTTATTAAAGTTTAAAATGTCATAAAGGTAAAAAATATCTCAAATGATTGCGCTTAGTATTTTGAGGAAAGAAAATGTTTTCCCTAATAGTCTGCTACTTACAAGTCTACATATATCTGCAAATATTCTGAGCTTAGATCAGCAGAATGAAAGCTAAAATATGTGAGGTTCTTTAAAAGTATTGTAATGCCTCAACAAATGTCACTTTCAAATCACAGCCAGGAGCACATTCTTCTTGAAATCAATATTGTAGGCATTTACTTTTGAAACCTGAGAATATGATTTATAGAATAAAAAAAAAAACTTTACTAATGGAAAGATTAATGATTGATTGCTAGTAATTTTTTTTATTTTTTTTTTATTAAAGTCTAAATTTTTGTATATCAAGAACATTTTTGGAGAAAAGATGTATGACAAAGTAGAAAATGTTTTTGTGTGATGTTTTTTAATTCCTTAAAATTTTACTAGACTAAGTTTGTTTTTGTTGATGCAATTATTCATGCATACAAATGAGACACTGGGAATTTTAAATTTAGAATTTTTTTTTTAAATTGGTTAGATTACATAGCCAAAACATATTAAAAAAAATTTTTTTTCTAAATTTAAAATTTCCATCATCTCTTGTTCATGCACATGTTGCCTGTAGTGGCCTCGGCTATGCTTGTCAAATTGGCCTTGTGCCAAACACAACTGAAGTCTCCACAATACAAAATATCAGAAGATTGAATGTTGGAATGTGGAAGAATAAAATATTTCGTTTTGTATGTTAAAGTAAAAATTTGATTAACTAAACAGAATAACAAATTTGTAAGATGAAAAAATTCAAAGAGAAAAATTATGTAGTTAAATGTTCCAGAGAAACAGTAGTAAGGAGTCAAGTGTCCAGAGCTTATAGTTGATAGTAGCAGAATGTGTATATCTAGAAATATTAACAGGTTACTAATAATGTCTGTGTTCCTTTTCTTTTTATGTTAGGCAAGAAAGTAAAAAAGAAAGTAAGGCAATAAAAGAAATTGTACTTATCGGACTTTAGTTTTTAGGAGTCAGTTGAAAATGTCTCGTTGTCGTTATTCTTTGACAGCGAGTGTGTGAAGATGAAGAAAGGAAAATTAAAAGAAGAGGAAGAATGAATGTATGTCGACGAGGCATGACAGGGTCAGCGTCTTGAAATTTGTTTTTGTTACATTTTAGCATGTCATCTCTGTGTGCTTCCATTTGACTTTTTTTTTGTGGTCAAGGGACATGGTTAAGTAGTGAATTTTAGTCAGGTGACTGTATGTGTGTTGTGGTGCAGTGGATATCAACTCGGAATGACAAATCGGGGAGCCGAGTTTGAATTCCAGTTGAATTCCTTGCATTCACTTATGCACAGATACCCATGGAAAAGGTATTAATTCATCTCTTCCCTCCAGTTATGGGTTAAATAATAGGACAGATTGGGTTCTATAGCCTTGGCTAGCAACCAGTCTACTGCAGAAAGCAATGGCAACCTACTGCGAGATAATCTTCTGCCCGGTCAGTCATGTCTTTTTTGAGACATGATTGCCCAAAGCGTGTATCATGTATGGCACTTAACTAACTGAATATAATAGTTGGAAACATTATTAAGGCTTCTACTGGTCATAAAGTGAGAGATTAGTTTTATATTGTTATGAAGTAATAAACTGATCCCCCACTAATTATTATATAATAATATAATACATCTCTTCTTCCTCTAGCTATGAGTCAAATAACAGGACAGATTGGGTTCTATAGCATTGACTGGCAACCAGTCTACCGCAGAAAGCTACTGTGGGATAATCTTCTGCCCAGTGAGTCATGTCTCTTTCGAGACATGATCGCCCAAGCATGTATCACAGATGGCACTCAACTGATTGACTGACTGGATCAAACAGCATCCCCATTTTCTCGGTGAAGAAAATTTGACTGGCATCATAGTTCCATTTGCTATTTACTATCCAATCAGAATCTAGAATCTTAATTTTCACACTGACTTGACCTGGGGTTTTCCAAAATGTTTTTGGACATTCTGATGCATTTCTGCAGCTGGGCAATTTTACTTTTTGCATTTTAGTTAAGTGTTGCATGATTATAGGACTTTTATCCTATATCATATGTTGTATGAACATAAAACAAACCTAATCTCAGTGTTAAGGGATGAAATGTCAAACAAAACTTTTTCCACTTTTGTTACACATGGAAAGTTTAAATATAATAAATTATTTTATCTCAACAAAGATGTCACTTCTGAGATTTTTGAAAATTTCAAGCCTTACCAATTTTCTTTTTTATTAAATTGAAAGCTCTTGTTTTGGGAGAATTGCTTCAGTTGGAAGCTCTTGTTTTGGGAGAATTGCTTCAGTTGGAAGCTCTTGTTTTGGGAGAATTGCTCCAGTTGGAAGCTCTTGTTTTGGGAGAATTGCTTCAGTTGGAAGCTCTTGTTTTGGGAGAATTGCTTCAGTTGGAAGCTCTTGTTTTGGGAGAATTGCTCCAGTTGGAAGCTGTTTCTCTCTTGAGAAAAAGTTTACATTTTTCATGAGTACCATCCATTTCTTCACAAGATATAATAGCAGTTGTGCAAATTTGTGATTGTAACTTGTGAATTAATGGATGGCACTCTATGAATTATTTTGTCATGGAGACTGAGGTTCCTATTGAGTGTCAACAATAGAGATTTTATTGATGCAATATAAATTGTCTATATCAGAATGAGAAATCTGAGAGCTGTGTTTGAATTCCAGTTGAATTTGTTGCATTCACTTGTGCACAAAAACCCTTGGAAAAAGTATTAATTCATTACTTCTCCTCACAGCTATATCAGGACAGATTGGGTTCTATAGCTTTGGTTGAAAACCAGTTTACCACAGAAAGGAATGGCAATCTGCTGCAGGAAAATCTTTTGCCCAGTCAGTCATGTCCCGAAAGAGACATGATCGCCCAAGTGTGTATCAGTTATTACACTTAACTGACTGATATATTGTGAAATATTTGATATTTTGATTGAAATTTTGAATCGAACCCATAATTTCAATCACAATTGATTGAAATTAAGGGTTCGATTCAAAATTTCAATCGTGCAAAGAAGGCAGGAACATACATGGCTGAAATGTCGTGAATATGGCAATAAAGATGAGAACAACAGTTTGAACAATGTAAATAATAACTCATCTCAGACGTATAGACAAATGTCATTATTATTTGTCTTTTCAAGTTTTTTTTTCTCACTTTAAACTCACTCTATAACATTTTATCTCTTCTTTTATTTGTTGGCATTTGACTTCCAGTTTTCTAGAATTATGGCGTTTTTCTAGAATTATGGCGTTTTTAATTTCTGAGCATTCTAGTGTTAGGAAAATTGTATTTCATTGTTTTACATAAATAATTCATCTTAATGCTAGAATAATAAAGTAAATATATATATATATATATAGTATTGTAAGAAAGTTATGGAACACATAGGTTTTAAACCCACTGTTCATGCATTTACTTTTATAAAGAGTGCTCCATATAACGTAGAGCTTTAAAAATACCTCATTCACATAAAATAACTCCCTCCAAAAAGGTAATTAATACACATGTTTAATCCTCAATATAAAAAAAAATGAACATCGTATAAATAAAAGAAAAGAAACTCACACAACATTAATAGCAACTTTATTCCATTCACTCATAGATAGTAGTAAAATAAAAAGTGTCTACCCTTTCTTAAAAAACTTTACATCCCAATATAAAAATTACCCAGACAAAACTAAAAAGTAACTTGTCCAAAACTAATCTACTCCGCACCCCTCTCCTAACCCAAGGCTGTATCACTATGGCTGCAAACTGCCGGCTAAATCATACTAAACTCCCACCACATTCACTTTCATAACATATTACCAAAAATAAATCGTTTTCACCATTTATTTTTTATTTCAACTTACCACCAGATGAGGAGTAAACGTAGCTCTGAAACGCAAACATTTTTGTGTAGTGATACTATGCTTTTATAAACCATTGTAACAACCATTACAATATATATATATATATATATATATAAGAACAATGTCTCATAATTACCATGATTATTAACTATCTGATGAGGCATTGTTCTTTCAATGTCAAAACAAAATGTATAATTTTGTTGTAGTTTGTACATGTTCTAAAGTATAATTAATAATATTCATTGGTCTAGTTTTATACTGAGCACTGTTTGAAATTAATGTTTTGAATGTTGCGGTTATTTTCTTCATTCCTTATTCATCTGTACATATATATATATATATATAATATTGACCATTAATACAATTTTCCCAATCTTTGTTTTTTACCTTTTCAGGTTGTAATCAATTTTCTCAGAGCTGCAAATGTTGCTGAACGCTTTGTTGCTGATTTATTCTTAAAATCTGAACCAATTTTCAAATCACTGTCAGTTTTTGATCTTGTCTGGGGCTTTAAAGACCCAAATATTGCCAAAATAGCAAAACTCATAGAGAAAATCTTCAACATCACCATTCCAGATAAGTTTGGTATATTCTATGGTGTAAGTATTTTGTTTATTATGTATTTTTCTCATGTACTAATTATTTTTTATTCTATTAATCACTAATTAATTCCAATTCAGTAATTGCTAAAATATATTAAATTTTTCTATAATTAACACAGACTTGGTTTTAGGTTTAAAACTTCTGCATGCAAATTGCTTCTTAATTGCTGATCTAGTTAGCAAATAGAAATAAGTGAAATGTAAGTGGGGGGGGGGCGACTGAAGCTGAGATGACAAGTCAAGATCAGTAACATTCCAGATTTTTCTTTGGATTTTTATCAAAAATCTCTAAATACATAGCAGAAGCATCAGACCAGATGTGGCAGCAATATTCAAAGCATGGACGAATGTTAGACTTAAAAATGTGTAAGATAAAATCCAGCAAGAAAAATTGCCTAGCCCAACACGAGTGAACCAATTTTCCTGGCAGCAGACCCAGCAATTGATTCAATATAATTTTCCCACTTCATGTCAGCCAAGAATGTTAGCTTAAGAATGTGCAATGAGTCACTCACTTGGAGGTTAGCATCAGCCATGCTGACTGAATACAAAAAACATTCTGTAAGATGATTAAAAGGGAGCAGTTTTGTTTTTTGTGTATGTCCATTAGAGGTCGGCAAGTAGGTAAAATATTTCTGGCTTGTGGTAAACCAGATAGGAGTATTCTATTTTGATATGTTGAATATCACAGTTTTTTTTATTAAGAAGACAAAAAGAATAAAATGACATGTCTTGTGAGGTGCTCATATTCAATTGTGACGAGTATCAACAGCAGTCCAAAGATGGAAAAATAACTGACAAGGCATGGAACAGCCAAGATTTATCAATGTGAGGCATGACTTGAGGCTTCCCTAGTCAAATGATATGTAGTGTGCAGATGGTGTAAATGGTTAGTGGTTTGGAATAAGAAAACATAGTCGAGTTTCAGTCAAGTTCATAATATTTACTTATATGTAAATACCCTTGGGAATGGTATGAATTCATTTTCTCCCCAGCTACGGGTTGAATGCTAAAATTTTTATCTGGAAAAAATCACTTCTCAAAAAATTATTAATGCAATATCCACTTGCAAAAAAATAGAAATTATTATTTTTACAATCCAATGTAAGTTTTAGCTTTAATATACCACATATGGATGTGCATTGTGGTGCAGTGGATATCGACTCGGAACGAGAAGCCAGGGAGCTGAGTTCGAATTCCAGTTGAATCCATTGTATTCACTTACACGCAAATACCCTTGGGAAAGGTATTAATCCATCTCTTCCTTCCAGTTATGGGTTAAATAGCAGGACAGATTGGGTTCTATAGCTTTGGCTGGCAACCAGTCTACCGCAGAAAGCAATGGCAACCTACTGCGGGATAATCTTCTGCCCAGTCAGTCATGTCTCGAAAGAGACATGATCGCCCAAGCATGTATCACATATGGCACTTAACTGACTGATACCACATATATTTAATAAGATGTGTAAAAAAAAAAAAAAAAAATCAGTCAGTCAATTACCAGCCAAGTATAAGTTAACAGAATGACTACTGTGATGCAAATTCTACATAATTTTAATCAAGGTGAAATAAGTATCACAACACACAGTACATTGATCTTTGTTGTGTGGAAGTCTGTAGTTGCAGGCTAGTCGTTGTGCTCACAATAGCCAATGCCCATCAATGAAAGTGTCTTCAATGGGTATTGTGGTTCAAGGAAGAAGGTTACTTGGTTTGATAAAACTGTGAGAAAAGCAGATAAAATAATGAATAACAGTTTTAGTAATTGTCAAGTATATCTCGTCTTTTTTATGCGGGTTAACACAACACCATTTTCAAAGTTATTATGCAAATCTTTGTTTCCACAATAAAAGAGGTGTTAACTGATACTGATAAAATTTTCAGGATATATTTATATGATAAATAAACAATATTAATTTAAGCTTATTATAGTTGTTCTTTTTAAAATATTTACAATAAATTTCTTTGTGATGTGAGGTTTTATTATGCATCTCTGGAGTATTAACAGTAAAAGCTAATTTTTTTTTTTTTCGAAGAAGTTATTTTGCTCTGGAAGACATACAGTATTTTGTTGACCAACCCCCCCCCCCCCAAACCATAATTGAATTGGGAAGCAATATTCTTCCTGCATCACATTCACCAGATTTGGTACCCTCAGATTACCATTTATTTCAATAAATGCAGTATTTCGATCTTGTTAAAAATGTAAAGATGTCTTCAATGTTCAAAATTTCATTGCCAAATTTACCGTGTCAATGCCAGTGCTGTTTTATTCAAGACAGAATTCAGAAACTTCCAGAACATTTGCATAAAGTTAAAGAAAATATTTTAATGATTAGTAAACGTATGAAATAGTTATTAACTAAATATGATAAAAACATTTGTACAAAACAAATTATGGCAAAAATTCTGCTCTAAGATTCTTCTTGGAGCAGAATTTTTGTCATAATTTGGTTCAAATAACATGTTTAAATGAAAATGAAAAAAATTATTTTTATAATAACCAATTCATTCTGGATTATTATTATTATTGAATTTCTATTTTTCAAATTTTGAATTCTTCAGAAAAATAATTCTGATGATGCAGTGTATACAATATATTCAGGGATAGAGGATCTTACAAAATTAGGAGAGATCAAATCTTGGAATGGGAAAAGGTAATTTAAAAAAAAAAATTTTTTTCCTTTTCTTTTTTTTTTCTTTAATTTTTTTCCATTCTTTTTTCTTTTTTACTTTTTTTTTTTACAAATTTTCTATTTGGTTAAAAGAAATTCCAGAAATTATTAGTTTGACAGAAGTGAGAGATAAAATAAAACTTTGATAATGACCGCACTTATAATGTTGGTACTTCATAGTTAAAGAAAACAAGTTCAGTTCTAATGTGACTCCATTTTTTATGCTGTAGTTCAATGTAGAAATGAGAAGGTGTGCTTGAATTCCTGTCATGGATGAATATTCTTTTCATCTATTGCAGCTCTGTGCCTTACTGGAACACACCACAATGTCGGCAAATAAATGGATCTGGTGAGTTCATTTCTGAGGTTGTTTCCAACATACTGTGACATAAGATCAAAAAGAGGAAATTAATGGTCATCTTGATGAGGCCAAATCTGAAATAATATCTCATAAATGGCGATGACCAAGACAATTGAAGTTTTCATGATCAACAAAAGCTTTAATCATAGTAAATCCCTTTTATCCCTTTGTGAATTTGAACCATTTTCATAATTCGATTATTTTATTTATTTATGCTATTCATCCATTAATTTTATTTATGCTATTCAACTATTAATTTTATTTAATTAAGCTATTCAGCCGTTAATTTTATTTAATTAAGCTATTCAGCCGTTAATTTTATTTAATTAAGCTATTCAGCCGTTAATTTTATTTAATTAAGCTATTCAGCCATTAATTTTATTTAATTAAGCTATTCAGCCATTAATTTTATTTAATTAAGCTATTCAGCCGTTAATTTTATTTAATTAAGCTATTCAGCCGTTAATTTTATTTAATTAAGCTATTCAGCCATTAATTTTATTTAATTAAGCTATTCAGCCATTAATTTTATTTAATTAAGCTATTCAACTATTGATTTTAATTAAGCTATTCAGCTATTAATTTTAATTAAGCTATCCAACTATTAATTTTATTTAAGCTCTTCAGCCATGAATCCTGACAACATTTTTACCCATCCTTCATATTTTAGCAAAATTAATGTTGTATTTTAATGTTTCAGTCACTTCTTAAGCAATTTTTGCTTTTTTTTTTTTCTTGAGTCATTCACAGATGGTACCATTTTTCCTCCATATCAAAATAAGAAGTCTGTCTTGTATATATTTTCTTCTGATATCTGCAGGTAAGTTGAACAATTCTGTGAAAATAGCTAAATGAATCTTTGTGTTTTCTCATAAAAACTAACACAAAAATCAGTAAATTAAATTTTTCTCTTACATTATATCACACTACAACATTTATTGTTGAATTTATTTGTAATTCAACACAAGTTATTTATCTCTAAATTTACATTTCCTCAGTTCATATATTTTGCTATACAAATTCTTTTCCACAGGCTATTTAGGATTTTACAAGCTGCTAGCGGTAAATCATTTGTTTGGGTTGGTTAAATATTAAACGCACTCACTGTATCCCCAATAAGGAGTAATGTTTATACTCAGATAAAGTTACGTTATTTACATCGTTCGGACTGCTCTTTTCATTTTTATTGTCATGTTTACGATTTTTTGGCTGTTGTACACTCCGCCCTTCTTCAGGTGCTAGGAATTTCGAACCAAACCCTTTATTTAAATACGACTTCGTCACAGAAGTATAGTCAGATAAAGTTTTTGGTAAAAATATTAGAAATTAAAATTTTCTTGGTTGTTAGTCAAATCCATTGACCAGTTTTAGGACTGGTGGTCTGAAACTGAACAATGAATTTTCTCATCAAGATTTCGGTAAAATATCTTATGCAGCATGTATACTTAGCCATTATTTATTTTATTATAAAATAAAAAGTTTTTAGATTTGGTTAATGAAGATTTACAGGTTGATTGCTACATACATTAACAATAGTTTCCCTATATTTACAATTCAAAATGGCTACCCTTTGTTTTCACCGTAGTCCTTCATCTCTTCCCTCTAATTTTACCACAACATCATATGATCTTCTTTCAGGTCCAACACACATATATGTGAACCATAACTCACCAATACAAGTCTTGCCCTGTTGGCTGGGGCTTCAGAATATGCCGACTGCACCTCTGTAGAGGAGTAAGACCTCTCCAATGAGGCCACTTGTATGCCATGGGCAGCAACCTGTAATGTCTAGGGACAGGATTCTGGTGGTTCAGGGCTTCAGCAGTCAATGTTAGATACTTCTGATTCTCAACACAGTACTTTGGCCCTTACTTGGACTAGACTGGCAGTCAGAGAGACCCCATCTGATCAGTTGGCTGGTCATACCAATCCCTGGCGCCTATATCTATATCAATTTATAGAATACTTTATAACAAAATACAATACCCCAAATATCCAATTTGTAGGCATTAGAAGATGATAACTGATAGTTGGTTCAAAGAGATTAAACTTAGACATGGCTGTAAACATACTAGTTTGTACACTTAAGATTTGGGAAGTGCAATAATTGATTTAACAGATGCTCTCTCAAGTACAAGTTTGTGTAGCTCTGACTTGTCAAGGCAACTGGGTTTCCCCCTTTGACATATCCCAATGTCAGGCTCCAAGGTGGGTGGGGAGCACAATTTTACTTCATCAAAATTATGAATAATCCAAACAAAAAACCCAAACAATATCTTTCAGACACAGATTCTAAAAAAGAAATAAGTATTGACTGTCCAAGATTTCTTTTACTCATGTCCCAAGATAAAACTCTTCTAGTAAAACTTTCCCCTTAATTGAAAAATTACTATCAAGTCGGATTAGCACCAATACAGTTAGGAAATTGAGAAACAGCAATTTGCTGGTAGAAATAGGAAATAAGAAACATGACAAAAGTATAATCACGATGAAGATTTTTCATAAACCTGATAATAAAAACCTTCCTCCATGAAAGACTGAACACTTCTAGCGGGGGTCATTAGAAACAGAGTTGTCTTCAGTCACACCTGAGGAAATCAAATCTGCCTTAGGAAGCCAGTGGGTCAGGGATTATCACTGAATCACAATGAAAAGAAAAGGAGAAGCCAAAACAACAGACACGTATGTCTTTTCTTTTTCACACTTCAAATTCCTAGAAAAATAAAAGTTGGGTACAATATTGAGCCAGTGAAACATCACATTCCTGCCCTACTAAGATGCTTCAGTTGCCAAAAATTTAAACTTCATATGGAGAAATACAAAAGTCACCTAACATGTGGAAAATGTAGCCAAATGAATTCAGATCACATGGAAGAAGAAGGCTATTATGAAGTAAGATGTGCTGACTGCCAGGGAAACCATTCAGTATACTCATGATCATACGACTTCTGGAAGAGAAAAAAGATGGTGATCCTGGATGTGGCGAGTCTGTTTACCAAGGTAACCATGGTGGAGGCACTATGGGTAGTCACGGACAGCCTGGCCTTGGACTCATCCCTAGGAGAATCGTACCAGTATTCCACTAGACAACCTGAGGAAGATGCTGGCTCTCTGCACAGAAACAATACACTTCAGATTGGGATCAGACATATATTGGCAGGATGAAGGCTTAGCAATGGGCTCACCATTATCACCATCACTGGCTAACATATACATGGAATACTTTGAAGAGATGACATTAGAATCCACAGCTCTAAAGCCAACTCTATGGCTGAGATATGTTGATAGCACCCTCATACTCTGGCCACAACAGGAGGAATTCCAGACATTACTGGACCATGTGAACTCTATAAGATAATTCATACAGTTCACTATGGAGAGAGTGACAACAAACTGGCATTCCTGGATCTGCTAATAACTCAAACAGAGGTGTGGTTCAGGACATTCATATACTGCAAGCCAACATTCACCAGATAATACCTCAACTTCAACTCCTACCACCCATACAGTGTAAAGAAAGGGATTGTCCACTGCCTGCAACATTGAGCAAAAGTCATAAGCAGGGACCCAAAGAATTATGAACAGGAAATGGTCAGAATAAGCAGTACCCTACAATGAAACAATTTTCTGGGTACATGACAACAACTCCAACAAACATGGAAGGGAGGGTGTATGAGGATAACAACTCTCAGAAAATAGTTTTGGTCTGTGAAGAGGTTATTGGAGAAAATACAAAGAATCTGTGGTCTATATAAAATCAGGAAGATCTTCAGAAGTCGTTCTACACTTTGCAGGTACCTCTCCTGAGTAAGACCCCCAACAGAGGAGAACATGACTAAAGACTGTGTGTATACCATTCCATGTAACTGTGGAAAGAAATATAAAGGAGAAACAGGCTGTCCCCTTAAGGTAAGGCTACAAGAACATCGCACGGCCGTAACACAAGGGGAGATAGAAAAATCAGGCACAGCTGACCACATATGGAGGGAGAAAGGGGATCACTGCCCCAAATGGAATGAAGCTGAAATAATAGAGAACACCACCGGAAACTACGTTAAATTAAAGAATCAGCACATATACTAGGCTACAAAAAATCTCCTAAGTCGACCAAGCATGGAGATAAATATAGTATGGGAACCAGTAATTTGGAGTGCCAGAGAAATTCATTAGTATCAAATTGCAATATGAATTCTGGTAAAAAATACTAGAGAAAAACATTAACATCAACAAATTGCAATATGAACTCTGGTAAAAAATGGTTACTGAACATTAGGTCCCAAAAATTCAGTTGTTCTTGTTCTTAAGGATGCATCCAGGGGATATAGACATTGATTAGTTATTGTGACTTGACCCAAAGAGTTGTGAGTTCAATACCAGGCTACAGCAGTGATGAATAAGTAACTTAGAGGGTTAGAGGGAGATAACTCATAACTACCAAAGGAGAATCTATGCAAGGAATGAGGATGATATACTCCAGTTATTGTAATAAAGGGTTCGATTCAAAATTCCTAGCACCTGAAGAAGGCCAGAGTGTACAACGGCTGAAACGTCATACAAATGGCAACTAAGTATTTGGACAGTAGTCTGAATAATGTAAATAGTGTAAATACTACTTCATTTCAGAAATATAGACAAATACTGAAGGAACCACTCTATCAGAACTGCAAAATCAAGGAGGGTTTCCACAAAGAAGTTTTCTATCAGTGATCCTATTGTGTAAAAAAAAAATGACTCCATAGTTAAAACCCAGGAGTGACACAAATGGGCTAAAAATTAAGTAAATTGCACAACAACTCCATTTAAAATTAGATGGAGTAGAAATCCCAGGAGCAGAACACAAAAAGTTAATATTTATTTCCCATCTAATGTTCTCTGTGTAGGGCCAAGAAGTTTTTTTCCATCTGAAACAATCTTGCACATATATAAATCTACCATCCGCCCATGCATTGAATACTGCTGCCATATCTGGTCAGGTGCTCTTGCTATCCACCTAGGGGTCCTTGACAAAATCCAATGGAGAATCTGTAATATGATCAATCCTGACTTGGCAGCTCAAAGAATACATAGTATATCCATACAAACCTATCCTAAAATCTTGATGGCATTAAATAACCCATTGAGGTTGATATACTGTAAAACAAAATAAATCAAACCATTATGGAACATATTGCAAAGCCTATAGGATGAATGTCAGAGCTTCATTAAGGCCTAATTTACTTGTTAAAATCTATGAAAATGTCTCTTTCATCAGCTCTGTGTCAAATTGACTGTGTGTGCAGAAGCTCCATTTTGAAGGAAGACATAACTTTCAAATTAGGCTGATAGTTGGAGCAACGCATCTCTCCCCAATATTTGCTGGTAAACTCTATTTTCTTCAAGGTACACCAAGGGTTAATTTCAAATAATCAGAAGCAACAGTAGCACAATCCATGATATCAACTAGTTTTTGTTGCTTGAAATGTGTTCTGACACTTTTAGGAATGATTTCTGGTGAAGTTGCATAAATCCTATCATTTTGATAAGTGAGTACAGCCTCCATAGGAAAAAAAAACTTCTTGTCCAACCAAATGAAGACTTTGTCTACAACAAGGGCATCTCCTCCAACATGCTCTTCGTTTTTGTTTGGAGACACTTAAGAGTAGCTGTTGTCATTGAATCTTGTCTGGGTTTTAACCTGAAATCTTTTTTTGCAATCCTTCTTAACAACTTATCTGAAACATCTTTGGTCTTTTGCCAGCTTCCTCATGCTTCTTTATGGATTTCTCTTCATCTTCTTCCGGAAAACTTTAGTGACTTTCCTGGTACAAAATGAGTGGCTTCTTGCTGGAATTTGATTTCATATCATTGTTTGTGCTTCTTGAAACTCTGTCCACACATTAAAAACAGTTTTTCTGTAACAATTCAGTGGAATTATGAGACCTAATTTCCAATCTAATACTGTACTTAACAGTATATAACGGAAGATGACAACTGACATTGTATATAAACTCTTGAAGATTGTATTTGACAGGAAAAGTCGGAAAGGAGTTCCACAATCGAAAACTGCAAGAGAAGAAACCATTAGCATAAAACTTATGGTTAGATCTAAGAATTTCAACAGTGGAATTATGAGACCGAATTTCCAATCTAATACTATACTTAACAGTATGTAACAGAAGAATTGACATTGTATCTAAGCTCTTGAAGATTATATTTGAAGGGAAAAGTCAGAAAGGAGTTCCATAATCACAATTATTCCTACCAACCATTTTCAATGCAACTACTTCATCATGTTTTGTTTGAGCAACCATATTTAATTAAACTGTAAACAATAAAACGAAAACATTTTAGGAAGCCTTATGAAAAATTTTAAACAATTTTTATGTATTGGTATATTTCATTTTTTAAATAATGGGTAAATATTTGTGTTGCACCTGATACAACAGGTGTTAATCCCCCAAAGATAATAATCCAGAAATGATCTTAGTCTAGATTTGTAACATAATTAGGATATTTTTCAGAGTTTGAATGTGAATCCACATTAACTGCCTAAGTGAAAAACATCACTTGTGTTCTTGAAACTCAAGCAAAGTGAGTTGAGTGTCCAACCAAATGCCACATAGCATATATTATCAGCTTGTAAGGATCCAATTTCCTTGTAAGAAGAAAATCATATTTCTCCCTTATAGCGTCAAAAGTCAATTGAAAACGCCCACTGTAAAGTGTTTTTCTGGTATTTTTCTGGTAAAATATCAGCATTGCATTCTCAGAAAAATAAATCTTTTGCGAATTATGATGAGGGTCGCTAAAAGTCACAACATATCAGCAAATATTTTGCTTATTGTTTTATATTTTGCCTCCAAATTTTCAGGTCAATCTACATGACGTATGAGAAGCAGTACAAGTTATACAACATTGACCTGAACAGATATATCCCACCAAGTGATCTTTTTACTACAGGAGACATTAACCCAGCAAACAAAGGATTCTGCACTCCAAAATGTTTGCCTTCAGGTCTTCTTAATATCAGTCGATGCCAACAGAGTAAGTTCTTAAATTGTTTAATTCAGTCATTTGACAAAATCTTATAGATTCATCACCTTTATTATAATAAAGACCATTGTGTGTGTGTGTGTATATGTATATATATATATATATATATATATTCCTTCCTGTCACCCACATGGAGAAAGAGACCATAGTGAAGCAGAATCAGCTCAGTTTTTCTTTACTACCAGTTATTAAACTTTACTTCCAATTATGAAAGCTCTTGCTGTATGTTTGCTCTTTAACATGGCCTTATTATTTTATTTTTTCAATAATTATGTCGTCGAGTAGTGAAGAATGTGTGTATATATATATATATATACATGGCCATATCTGACTACCAGGCACACCCGTGCAATCATAGTGAAAATCCGGGCAAGGAAAAATGTTTCGTCAGAAATCAAACTAAACAATTCACGAAGAAAGAAAGAAAAACGAAGAAAGCATCCGAATGAACGCAGTAAAAATCTGTTTATTTATTAATTTTGGGAGAAAAGACTGGTTATACTCAGAAAGTCCGAACCCTATTTCCTGCTTTTGTTCACATTCTGTGCCTAATTTCCATTGAGATAGGCAAAAACATCCGCAAAAATCATAGTTTCTGGAAACGGATGACACTGATGACGTCATCACATTGTCAACTAATAAATCCAGACAATTTTCTCTGTGCCCGGTGTTTTTTTTTAGCATCAGCTATGGCCCTGTATATATATATATATATATATATATATATATATGATAATATATTATTATTATTATACATACTGCAACTTGATAGCTATAAAGTTTCAGTGTTAACCCTTTGTTGCATATTGGTTACAATTGTAACCAGTAAGCAGCAAAGAGTTAAAATAGCATCATCAGGCAGTAAAATGTGGTTAATTTACTTTGTAATATATAGATAAGGAGATTTAAAAAATATATAAAAAAATAAAAATGAAGAAATAAATAAAAACAAGGTCAGCCAATGAGATAAATTAAGTGGGATGGAAAGTAATAATACCCCAAAAAAACAGTGTGTACAACTCGCTAGACACTGGTGTAGCAAATGTAGCTAATTTTTAATAACAACACACTGAAACTTAGTTATAGCTGCACCAATAATCTTAATACGATAATAAAAAAATGCAATAATAAAATTCTAAAACAATATTATAATATTAATTATAACCAACGTACGATAAATAATAACACAAGTTTCTGCAACTGTCATAACACTAACATATGTCCTATGCAAAATAAATGCCTTACAGATTCTATAGTATACCAAGCTACTATCACTACTAATAAAAATCTTAATATTACCAAACATATTGTATGTACTAAGAATAATTTTAAGTCTCTAGCCAGCACAACTTTCAATAATAAAATATATAGTAATTTTACTTCTCTCTCTGGCAATTGAAAGATTCAAATAAAACTTCTCCAGGTAAATGGAAAATATTAACTAAAGCTAGAACATGTAAATCTTTATATGAAACATGTTTCCTTTGCTTACAAGAAAAAATTCAAATAATAAAATTCCCAAAAACTGATTTATTAAACCAAGGTAAGGAAATAACTAACTTCTGCAACCATAGAATCTTTGTTTGAAATTATCTCAAATTTATTTCAGTTTTTTCACTTTTTGCTCATTTTATTACTTAAGAAATTTAAATTATTGAACTGGAAATTTTTTTATTTACTATTATTATTTTATTTGTACTCATGAACAAATCCCATTAAGTATTTTAATATCTCATTTTATTTTTATTATTTTTATTGATTTTTCCTTTTATTTATTTTATTTTCTCTTTTCCAGAGTCTGACTTTTTTTTTCTCTTTTTTTTCTTTCCTTTTATTTATTTTTCCAATTTTATCTCTTTCTTCTTTTGGTTTAAAATTTTTGATGTGTCTGGCTTTCTGTGGCAAGACATTTGCTACAGCAGTGCCTAATGAGTCATACGCACACCATTCTTTAGAGTGTTATAATCTCCCATCCCACTTAATTTATCTCATTATCTGACCTTGTTTTTATTTATTTCTTCATTTTTATTATATATATATATATATAAAAAACAAAATTTCGATGTTTAAATCCGTTGAATAGCCATTTCTATGAGGATGTCCTTGCTTCTTCAGCAACGGCGAAACAAAAATATTTATTCAAATTCAAATGACAAAAGATTTTATACCAGTAGAAAAAAAAAAAACCAACAACAGGAAAATAAAATGGGGTGGGATTAATAATTTTTGAATTTAAAGAAGTAAACAGAGAAGCAGACTGATAACTATCTCTCATATTAGAAGACATCGCCTCCCCCTTATCTGAGTTGAGAGTTTAACAGTTGAAATTTAGCTATGTCAGGGGAATGAGGTGGTAGGGGAAACAAAAGGAAAAAAGAAAAGGAAAAAAAAGGGGGAAGGGGCAAAAGACTGGGAAGTAAGCTAAGAAAAAATTATTCCCATAGAAACAAAAAAAAAACTGCTACCATCAGTGTTGGAAAACATTGAAAAATTTACCAAAGAGATTTTAGTTTAAATAAAAATAATGACTGGGACAAATTTTATAGAAAAATTTTGGACATACAAATTTAAATATAAATCTTATATATATATATTAATTTTAAATATAACATAGTACACTTGGTATACAATCCAGGTAAATTCTGATGACAAACTCAAGAGAACTCAATGTTAAATTAATTTATTTAATTTAAATCTTAAACACACACACACACACACACACATATATATATATATATATATATATTTTTTTTTAATCTCCTTATCTATGTATTAAAAAATAAATTAACCCCATTTTATTGCCTGATGATAGTGTTTTAACACTGAAACTTTAAAGCTATTGAGTTGCAGTATGCTTTTATTATAATAATGACAATTACTATATATATATATATATATATATATAAAGAGAGAGGGAGAGCAGATTCATGTGGAGAAGTTTGTCACTTAACTAAGCAGTCATACTGACTTCGAAGTTTCATGAAGGTACCACTAAGATGTCCTCACTCCTCAGGGCTTTTTTTTTTTTCAATCAACAAATTGAAAAAAAAACCCTGAGTGACAATCTTCTCCTGATTGATCCTATTAATGCTCTATCTCAATATTGAACACTACGACAAAAACCTCCTTGCCAAAATATCCATTGAAAACACGACAATCATGGCACTAAGCATCATTACAAATCAACACCTACACACACACACACACAGAAAGTGAAAGAACAGATAGATTAAAATCCACTGTTCAAGTATTTACTTTTATAAAGAGTGCTCAATACAAAGTAGAGCTTAATATTGCAATTATTTATTACAATAGTTTATAGAAGCATTATATCACTACATAAAAATTTTCATTTTTCAGAACAATACAAAACCAATAATATTAAAAAACTAATCCATAGAGAATTTAAAAGTTTAAACCTAAAAGCAATAGCCAACATTAATTTAAAAGTAGTCAACTTCCTTGATGTAGCACTAGTCTTAGTAAATTATACTTATCAATCATACATAAAACCTAATGAATATCCATCATACATACACCCAATGTTTAATCATCCAACAAGTATAATCAAACATGTACCCTCCTCCATAGAATTAGTAAATACTCTTTTAGTGAAGAAGTATCTTATTAACAGAAAGGTTTTAAATAATGATCTAAGGCAGGGGTTTTCAAACTGTAGTCCGCGGACCACAGGGGGTCTGGATAGATAAGATAGGGGGTCATGGATTAACTCATCACATGAAATTTAAAGTATAAATTTTCAATGTCTGGATATTTATTTTTACTTATTAATGTTATCAAATAACAAAAGCTTGCATATCGCCCATTACATGTCAAAGTTATTTATACAAAAAAATATTTTACACATGCAAGAGCTTGATGTTCAAATTTACTTTTTTTTTCAGGGTGCAAGTGTCACCCATGGATAAATTTTTAATAAAGGGGTCCATAAATCAAAAAGTTTGAAAACCCCTGATCTAAGGAATAACGGCTATAAAAACCATGATATTAAATACATACAAAAAAAAAAAATGACGTAAACAGAAAAAATAGAAATAAAAAATCATTTGGTATCTTTGTACCATGTCTCTTCGGGACATAGGCAATCATGGCCCTCCACGTTTCCCTATCCCTGGTGGCTCCTAGCATGCTTTCTCCTGTTACCCCACCCAAACCCTGCTCTACCATCCACCTGCTCAGGCCCATCAAATATGTTATCCACTGCTTTTCTTGTCTCTCTTTCCCTCTATCTGGCCTGTGAGTATCAGATTCTCCGAGCCCTCTTTCCTCATTGCATGTCCCAGGAACTTTAGTTATCTCTTCCTGATGCTCAGTATTAATTTCTTTTTCATTTCCATCCTTTCCAGAACCTCATCATTGCTCAAATATTCAATCAATGATATCCACAGCATCCTTCTGTAGAACTACATTTCAGTTGCTTCAAGTTTTTCCTTCATCTTTGATGATATTGTCCAGCATTCATTGCCATATTGAAGAACTGACATCACATAGCAATCCAGTACTCTCTTCTTTGTTTCTAGGGAAATTTTCCTGTCTTAATACTCTACTCAGCTTCTGGAATGTATCCTTCGCTATGCCAATTCGCCTTCGGATCTCAGTGTCACACTTTCCATCTTCCGTTAGAACACTTCCCAAGTACTTAAATTTTTGCACTTGCTTGATTTTAGTATCCCCAAACTGTAATTGTAATTTTGGCCTCCTCCGTTTGCTGATGACCAAACATTCAGTTTTCTTGCAGTTTATTTGTAGTCCTTTCTTTTGACTTTCTTCATCTTCCTTTTTTAGGAGGTACTGTAGTTTTCTTTCAGGGTTGTCTATCAGCACTGGATCATCTGCATATTTTATTTTGTTCAGATTTTCTACAAATATTTTCATGGATTCTGCTCTGACAAGCTTATCTCCCTGGTGTCTCCTCAGCACAAATTTAACACAAGCTTTTACTATATATATATATATATATATATATATATATATAGCATTATTGCTTAATGAACAGCAAGAACCTTTTGTTCTTTAATTTATTGTTAGCTCTGCATATTCAGTTCTTTTAGTTATTCATTGAACCCTGTCTTTAAATAACCATTTACTGGTTTAACCGGTACCTCTTTCACTGTTATATATACTAGCAGTATAGCCTGGTGTTGCTCGGGTTTAATGAAAGCTTTAAAACTAATCCATGGTCCTGGAGCTCAGACTCTTTGGACGTTGGCACGAAAGACTAAAAAGCAATAGTTGTTTCCAGTTAAAGCGAAACCATAGCCTGAAAGAAAAATGAATGTAAGTCAAATTTTGATTTCCTGGTATTGATATCAAATAAGTTTTTTTCATCGTAAACTGAATTTTGAAGGCTAAATAAGTCCTTTGAGCAAATGGCATCATGGCTGAGACTAAGAACTACAATTATACCTACTTACAGGCAAACCCAAAGCAAAAACTAAAATAAAAGGGCTGAAAAATATACAGAAAAAATATATTGAAAAAAATACAGACATACAGGCAGATAAACAGACACACACGCACACAAACATCTTGCCTTATATATATATATATATATATATATATATATATAATATATATATATATAATGAATTATTTTGAACATTATTTTTACCAATACTCGTATTTAAGTAGATATTCTGTTTTTAAAAACAGAATATCTACTTAAATACGAGTATTGGTAAAAATAATGTTCAAAATAATTCATTACAAATTGTCGGTTGCTTATAACCAAGTTTCATTAAAATTCGTTAATTTCCGTAACATGTTTATATATATATATAAATATATTATCGATTTTCTGCACTATTGTAAGAACTGCAACCTTGAAACTTCTGAATATCGTTTCTTATGTCTTTGTCTATGAGCATATCAAATTTGATTAAAATCGGGCCACTCCTTCTATAACCCGATTTTTCAATTAGCGATTTTCGATATTGATCAGGAGTACCTCGATAGTAAACCTAGCTAAGAACACTTGCAGACGCTTAAATTTTCAAGAAAATCGGTTCAGCCATTTCGGAGTCTATAGGTAATGGACACACACACACACACACACAAAGTTCAATTTATAAATAAGTTTAGATTAGATATATATATTATTAAATAGTTATTGGTCCGAGTTCAATTAGACCAGTAAACAGTTGTATTAAAAAGTGTTCAATACACATTTAAAGAAAAAAAATAAAAGATAAAGATTTAACATGCAGAGCTTTTAAATATTCAAATTCGGAAGATCAGCTGATTTCACTCCCATGATTAGGAAGATTTCAACCTTTCAGTATCGTCAAGCGTTATAGATTAACTGATTTCTTTAGATTTTATTTAAAAATGCACAACAGGAATTTAAAAATGCATAACAGGAAGTTTAAAATAAGGAGAGGAGTTAGTCAAGACTAGTGAAAAAGTATTGTACTTAATTTTATTCAGGTTTGTATGGACCCAAAATGTATTTTCTAAAGTGTATACATCTGGACATTATTTCAGATCTTTCATTTAGTAAACTTTCTTGTTCTAGAAATAATGCTATAGCCAACTTTTCTTCATGGCATAATCTGCAGACATCACCACCATTGTCTGTGTGTGTGTGTGTGTGTGTGTGTCCGTTACCCATAGACTCCGAAATGGCTGAACCGATTTTCTTGAAAATTTACACAGTTGTACTATAAGCATCAGCGAGTGTTCTTAGCTGGGTTTTGTGTCGAGGTACCTCCGATAAATATAAAAAATTGATAATCGAAAAAATCGGGTTATAGAAGGAGTGATCCGATTTTGATCAAATTTGATATACTCATAGACAAAGACATAAGAAACGATATTCAGAAGTTTCAAGGTTGTAGTTCTTACAATAGTGCAGAAAATTGATAATATATAAATATATATAAAAAGCAAGATGTTTGTGTGTGTGTGTGTGTGTGTCTGTGTGTCTGTTTATCTGCCTGTATGTCTGTATTTTTTTTTTTTCAGCCCTTTTATTTTAGTTTTTGCTTTGGGCTTGGCTCAAAGTAGGTATAATTGTAGTTCTTAGTCTCAGCCATGAGACTTTTAACTCAGAGGACTTATTTAGCCTTCAAAATTCAGTTGACGACGAAAAAAACTTATTTGATATTGATACCAGGAAATCAAAATTTGACTTACATCCACTGATTTTTCTTTCAGTCTACGGTTTCACTTTAACTGGAAACAACTATTGCTTTTTAGTCTTTCGTGCCAATGTCCAATAAGTCTGAGCTCCAGGATTAGTTTTAAAGCTTTCATTACACCCGAGCAACGCCGGGTTATACTGCTAGTACAATGATAGATTGGAGTATTTTGAATGTGGAAACATCAGCACTTATTTCTCTCCATGAAATGCAATTGACATTTTTCTTTTTTCCACCTCACATATCACATTTTTTCTAAAGTCGTTGCCCACAATCCCACATTACAAACTGTTCAGTCTGAGAAACATTTCTTTTGTCTTTATTTCAACTTCGCAATCTGTTTTAATAAGCGAATATTTCTTTTAAATAATCCCAACAAACACAATTGATGTGTATTATTCACATCTACTGGGCTTCTGAATAAGCAAATTTTAAGTGTAGTTATATTGCACTTTCAAGCTTTTGTCATGAGCTGGTAGCAGGAACCTATTCCTTGCCACATCGAAGATTCTGTTTTTAGTTTTTTTTTTTTTTTAATCATTTCACCCCGAGCAAGGCAGTTTTACTGCCACTGTTGCGCAGGGGGTTACATAGGGGAAAGTGATGAGAAAGTGTGACAGGTTATAGGGGGTGTCAGGAGGAGGGTAATAGACAGATGAGAATACTGGTGCAATGAGGGTGGAGTGGATAGAGAAAAGAGCTTGAGAGAAAAGATGTAAGTTAGTGAGATAGTGGGGATGTCTATTGACCTTACATTTAAATTCCTGTAGATTGTGGCTGTCGGGGAAGCAATTATATGGAAGGGAATTCCACAGGCAGAAAGTGCGAGAAAAAAAGCTGTTGAGTAGAAATTGCAATTACATTTTATCGGTTTCACTGCAAAAGGGCAGGACCTAGTTGCTCGTGTAAATTCATATGTAGGGGACACCAGTGAGTGAAGTTCATTGGAGCAGAAGCCATGAAAGTATTTGTAGAAGAGGCACAGGGAAGCCACGTAACTTGTATGCAGTAATCACTCCCAACTTTTCATCTTCCCTCAGGGGTAGGGAACTGATAAATTTTATTACCTTGTTTAAACAGCATTAGGAACGCAAGCAACAACAGACTCTCATTATTCACCTACCTCACACATCCTAGAGACCTGTAATAATGCTATAATCTATCCACACCAGACATGGAGAAAAGAACATAAACATAATTTCTCTGATACTTATAGTAGAGCTGTTACTTTTTTTTGAGGGGGGTGATTTTTATCTTTCATTACAGTAACATAGACTGAATTTTAACCTGAAATGAATAGGGACCATTGTGTTAGATGATAAGTGTCCCAGTGAGAACATTTCAAGCTTACTTTATCAATACTAGGTTTTTTTTTGTTTGAGGTAAATAACAATTGAGGCATTTTTAATTAGAAGGTACTCTCCACTCCAAAATAAAAAAAAAAACAGAAAATTGTGTTTAACCTGTTTTACTAAAATAAGCTTCAAGTCAAATATCATATTACAACTAGTAAGCCATTTTAGATGATGTTAATTTTTACTTGTAGTAGTAAAAATGGCTTACTAGTTGTAATATGATATTTGACTTGAAGCTTATTTTAGTAAAACAGGTTAAACAAAATTTTCCGTTTTTTTTTTTTTATTTTGGAGTGGAGAGTACTACTACTTTTTACTACTATAAGTACGGATGTGCATTGTGGTGCATTGGATATCGGCTCGGAATGAGAAATCGGGGAGCCGAGTTCAAATTCCAGCCGAATTCATTGCATTCACTTACGCGCAAATACCCTTGGGAAAGGTATTAATCCGTCTCATTCCTTCCAGTTATGGGTTAAATAATCGGACAGATTGAGTTCTATAGTCTTGGCTGGCAACCAGTCTACCGCAGAAAGTAATGACAACCTACTGCGGGATAATCTTCTGCCCAGTCAGTCATGTCTCTTTTGAGACATGATCACCCAAGCGTGTATCCTGTATGGCACTTAACTGACTGACTGAAAATAATAGTTGAAAACATGATTAACGCTTCCACTGGGCATAAAATGGGGGGTCAGTTTTATATTGTTATGAAGTAATATACTGATCCCCCATAATTATTACTTAATAATAAAATACATCTCTTCCCCCTCTAGCTATGAGTCAAATAACAGGACAGATTGGGTTCTATAGCCTTGGTCGGCAACCAGTTTACCACAGAAAGTAATGGCAACCTAGTGCGGGATAATCTTCTGCCCAGTCAGTCATGTCTCTTTCGAGACATGATCGCCCAAGCGTGTATCACGTATGGCACTTAACTGACTGAATGATCACAATCTCGTATGTTTAATGCAAATTCATATGCTTGACAGGCACAGTATTTGTTTCTTTTCAATTAGTGTAAGAAAGAAATCAACAGTTCATCAATTCTGTTCTGTATTATTGCAGATGCTCCTGTTGTTCTTTCTCAACCTCATTTTTATCAAGCCAGTTCCGAGGTTATTCAATCAGTGAAAGGAATCCATCCACAGAAGACAAAACATGAGACCATTTTAGACCTTGAACCTGTAAGTTTTATTCTTCATCTGTTTTTGGTTGTCTGGAAGTTTTTTGCCAGTATTTGAGGGAAATTAAAGTTTTTGCCAATTTTTAAGGAAAATTAAAATACAAAATAAAATTACACCATTGAATTTTTATCCAACTAAATCTGAACCATTTTGTTGCACAGCCTTTCTGTATTTTTTTTTCAACTTAAAGATTTTGTCTTCCAAGAATTTTGTGGTTTTTTGTGGCAAAGAATTCATTAAGGTGTTTTCTTTTGTTCATGTCAGCCAAAGTATTAAGATTTTTACCATTGAGATTATTTTGCAAGGACCTGAATAAATGAAAATCCAAAGGAGCAATGTCTGGTGAATATGGCAGATGCAGTAACGCATCTCAGGCTGCAACAACTTTTGCTGAGTCTCCACAGAAATATGAGGTCTTGCATTATCCTGATGGAAAACGGTACCTTTTCTGTTCATTAATTCTGGGTGTTTTTCTTGAATTGCTGCCTTTGATTCGTCCAGTTGCAAGCAGTAATTTTCAGAATCAATTGATTGGTTTCTTGACAGAAGCTTATTGTATAGGAGTCTTTTCCAATGCCCCCAGATGCACATGACTTCCTCAGGATGAAGACCTGCTTTTGGGGTGGCTAAATTTAGGATGTGCATTGTGGTGCAGTGGATATCGGCTTGAAACAAGAAATCGGGGAACCGAGTTTGAAATTCCAGTTGAATTCCTCGCATTCACTTACATGCAAATACCCTTGGGAAAGATATTAACCTGTCTCTTCCCTCCAGTTATGGGTTAAATAATCGGACAGATTGGGTTCTATAGCCTTGGCTGGCAACCAGTCTACCGCAGAAAGCAATGGCAACCTACTGCGGGATAATCTTCTGCCCAGTCAGTCATGTCTCTCGTCCAAGCGTGTATCATGTATGGCACTTTACTGACTGACTGAAAGTTAGATCATGTCACTTACCCCAGAATCTTTTTTGCTGAAGATTGTTGTAAATGATCTATTTTTCATCACTCATCATGATTTGCTTCAAATAGAGCTTTCTCTTTGCATTTATAAAAATAAACAAATCAAAGATGGAAAGGGGATCAAAAAGATTCTTCTCGTTCAGATCATGTGGTACCCAAACATTGTGTGGTGCCCAAACAACACAGCAATTTGAGTACCCAAGCCTCATGAAGTACTCACGGATGATGAATTTTCATAAATTCAATGTTTCTGCCATTTCTATTATTGTGTTATCCGGGTTATTCTCAATCACAATTATTTGGTTATCATCTATTGGGGAGGGAGGGTTCTGCCTGAGCGTTCTTCATCAATAGGGCTACAATCACCAGCTCTAAACTTAGCGAACCACTTCTGTACAGTTCTGTCAGCTAAAGCACCTTCACTGTAAACAGCACATATCTTTTTTGTTGCTTGCAAAGCATTTTTGCTTTTACAGTAATAAAAAAGAATCAATTGTCTAAAATGTACCTTACAATCTTACATTTTCAAATGGATGCAAAATTGACATGAATTAAGTAATTTTAGACTTTCTTTCTCAAGAGATAGTTTGAAGTGTGTTCTAATTGAAAATGTAAGCATTTTATATCTGTCAATAAATTTGCTATGTTGGAACATGAACGACTAAAAATCAGTATGATAATATATTTATTTACTATTATTATTTTATACTTTATTTATGATTTTGATAATTATTTATTTCTAGAAATTCCAATCTTGTAAAAATGTATTTTTCTCCACTTTTCATAGATGACTGGGATTGTTATGAATGTGGCCAAGCGATTACAAGTGAACCTCTATATTGAAAAAGTGGCGTTTGTACCGTAAGTATTTTTTCCATATCATAAACTGAATTTTTCTTTAAATTCATTCTTAGAATTGACATGGCTAAGATTATGCTACAGTTGTTGAAAGCAAAAACAATTTGAAAAATCCAGAGTGCAGGTTAATATTATCGCAAGACTCAACAGTGGCACTAAGTTATTTTCTCTTTTAATAAATGGGGCATTCTTTACATCAAGGGTCAGCAACCTGTGGGCCGGATCTGACCTGCGAGCCTTATTATTAATGACTCTATTTTTAACATGAGAGACGAGACTTTCGAATTTAACAAAAGGCCTGCTGTTATCTTCCTCTGATCCACCCAACCGAATTTGAATACTATAACCGCAAAAACACAATCAAAACCCAGTCACCTCCATTTCTGTGTAAAAAATAAACATAAAACAAAAACTAAGAGCCGATTTGACCAACTGACTGGTGACAGACATTAGACGGGGTCACCTTCAAAGGGACAATATTGTCTCAGTTGGCTTTCTATTTCATTCCTCCAACAACCCCCCCACATTGCTTACCCCTGCCACCTACCCTTTGTAAGTTGCTGGAATCTTTCAATGGGCCATGTTCTTATGTTATCATATGTAAGTGTATATATGTTTACAACTATTTGTACTAGTATGTATGGGTATATGTGTTTCGTTTTTGTTTGATGTGTGTGTGGTTTGTTGTGGTACAATTTTCAATAACAGTTTCAAACCTACACGTCATAATTTCATCCATTTCACTTCGGTTGATTTTTTTTCACTTTGAAGTATTTTGACATTCCTTGAGGGAAAGTAATTTTTGTTATATCAAATCTATAGCTGTTAGGAAGGTTAGGTCACTCTGATGGGTCAAAAAGTTTTTTTCTCGTCAGAATCCATCTTACACATTTATAAATCTACCATTCATACGTGCATTGAATACAGTTGCCATATCTGAACGGGTGCTACTGTTATTCATCTTGAGGTTCTTGGCAAAAATCCAAAGAAGGATCTGCAATGTAATCTATCCTGATCTGGCATCTTGACGTCACTCACTTTCCCACCAACCTGACATGGCTTCCTTCTGTCTTTCCTACAAATATTCTCATGGCAACTTTTAAATAGCAGGACAGATTGGTTTCTATAGCCTTGGTTGGCAATGAGTCTATTACAAAAAATAATGGCAACCTATTCTGGAAAAGTCTTCTGTCCAGTCAGTCAGGTCTCTTTTGAGACATAATTGCCCAAGCATGTATCACATGCAACATTTGTACTCTCTCTCACATATATTAATCACATTCAGACTGTTTTCCTTATCGTTGTTGCTATCACAACATTTTGGAGATTGTACTCTTTAACCTTTATCAGGTGTATATCAATTTTGGTAACTTACAGAGAATTCCGAACTGAATATAAGAACTAAACGAGATTTCACTAGACATGAGCAGCAGAATGAGAACAGTCTAACCCTGTGAATTAAATAAAGGGTTCAGTTGGAAATTTTCTGTAGGTTACCCAAATCAATATAAACCTGAAGAAGGCTGGAAGGCACAACAACTGAAACATTGTGATAAAAAGATAAAAACAACAAAAATAAGGACAATAGTCTGAATATAAATAATGTAAATAATGATAACTTTGCATCCTACAAATTCAGACAGAAATATATATATATATATATATATATATATATATATATATATATATAATAACTATAATAATTATAACAGTATTAATAGTAACAGAAATAATTCTGCTAATACTAGTAATAGTTATACTATATTAAAGATCGTCTTGAATAACCCACCGAGGACGAACTCGGAGGGAAAAGGAGGGGAAGTAAAAAAAGAAACAAACATGAACAAAAAGTCAAATACTCATAGGAAAGAAAAAACCCCAAGACGAAAACCCTAACACTAAAACGCTCAATATGAAAGTAGAGCAACAAAGACAGAAAATCTATGCAAGAGCCAACAAACCTACCTAGGTTTCACCCTTCGGCTCATCAGGGTAAATTGGCTGACAACAAAGATTTAAAGCAGCAAATATATAGGTACTCGAGTTCAAAACAAAAAAAAGAAAACACCAACACACAAGAAAGCGGGGGAAACAATCACTTTATTGGCGGGGGGGAGAAAGGCAGAGGAAGGCTAATTAAGGGATAGGCTAATTCAGCAGGCAATCTTTCGTATGTTTGCATTTATACAGGATTTCGGATTTAGAATTGAGTAAATCCTGTGCGGATTCAAACAATGCAATTGCTAGTTTCTCCTCCCCACATAAATTACAGAATTTACTACCTGGTTTATTTCGAGCAACGTTTTAGTATTTCCCATTTCAAAATGGGATCTTTATTCATAGTTTTTTTAATTTCCCAGACATAAGACACTAATGTTGTATTATGGCTATACTTTTCATGTTCAAAGGTGCTCGTATGGTTATAAAACCTAATCTTAAAGGTTTCTTGCGTGGCACCTATGTATGTCTTAGGTTGTATGTCTTTCTCATTTTTGTACATGTTAACCTTATATACCACGCATGATTGCTGGCATTTACCGTTTAAGGGACATTTTGATTTGACTCTACAGTTGCATGTTATCTTATTGTTTCCATTAGTCTTTCTGATTTTAGTTTTGTTAAGGCTGTTTATAAGTTTACCTATATTAGGCAAACATGAATAACTTAATTTTATCGTGTTTTTGTTAAAAAGTTTATGTAAAGGGCTATCTTTACCAAAATTTTGTTTTGATATTGAAAAGAATAATTTACCTATATTGGCTTTTACTTCTTTGTTAAATGGAGGGTTAAACCAAATAATCCTCCTTTGTCTATTCTTATTTTTGGGAGATTTAGTTTTAATAAATTCTAGGTTATCTCTGTATCCACTTTTGATTAACGCATCTTGATAAGTTTTTTGTATTTATCAAATATATCGCTGTTAGACGAATTGGTAGATAATCTGTATGCTATTCGTGATATGTTTGGGGTGATTAGACTTAATATTAACATAGATAGAATTATAATTTTCTTTAATGTACAGAGCAACCGTACCAGTACTAATATTAAGGGTTACATCTAAATAGATCACAATCTTTAAGTTATACTCAATGTCAATCGCAAAACCGTTATTTTTAAAGAACTTATGTAACCTTTTTCTCATTCTATCACAAATTTGTGGGGTACTTTGATCAACTATAATTAAACCATCATCACGGTATAAACTATGATTGTGGAAAACTATAAATTCATTTAATTTGTGCAAGAGGAGGCATCCTACCAATTCGGCCACCTCTGCTCCATCATGTGCCCCCATGGGGTTATCAAACCCATTGGCATCAGTTTTTTTTCGTCCACAAAGAATCATTATAATAATGTTCTTCGGCAATGCCTAATTAATTGTATTTCCTCAACTGAGACTTCATTATATTCTTTGGCTAGGTTAATAGCTTCATTAAGGATGTTTTTGGTTGTTGAAGGGTAGAAATCTTTAACATCATATTTAATAAATGCGCAATACCTATTTTTTTCGTATTGGTTGAACCATTTTATGCAGTCTGAAGTAGACTGCCATTGATTAATGTTAAAAAACGTTCTTAGGTTATAACACATACGTTGAAGTATAGTTTTACTAATTTTACCTAATTCTGTCTTTGTGGGGTTTAATAGACGGAATTCAGGATTATTGGGGAAGGAACTTTTATGGTCTTTGACAGTGAGAAAACTGTCTTTTAAAGCTATTTTTTCCACACGGTTTGTAAGATTAAACTTGCTAACCAAGAGACTGGCTTCCTGGTTAATAGTGTTTTCAATATCCGGGGACACTTTCTTGTAATGCTTGACTACAGCTTTTTGAAGTTCTTTATTATAACTAAATTTACTCATACGGTACATATGAGTAGATTTATTACCTTTAATGTAAATCCGTTTATCTCTTCGTATATTATTTAAATTAACATTTAGATTCTGTTGTATTTTGTTGGGTTTTAATTTTCTATATTTGATTTTCTTAACTAATCCAATTAACTCATTTTTGAATTTATCTAATTCCTTACGGTAAGGAAGGTGATTATAAGTTTTGAAACCATAAGAATTGTAATAATCGGTGTTACCTATGTTGTTCAGAAAAAAAATATGCCTTCCATCTTAAGTTGGTAATAAAAACCTCTATCCTGCGCAGTAGTTGTAACTCAGAGAAGTGTTTACGTGGGATGGGAATGTCTTTAAGTGAGCAACCTATATTAACTCGCTCCATGTTAAGCTGGTTAAAAACTGCTCTATAGTGTACCTAGAGCTAGTAATAATAATAACTATAACAATATTAATAGTAACAGAAATAATTCTGCTAATACTAGTAATAGTTATACTATATTTAAGATCGTCTTGAATAACCCACCAAGGACGAACTCGGAGGGAAAAGGAGGGGAAGTAAAAAAAGAAACAAACAAAGTACATGAACAAAAAGTCAAATACTTGTAGGAAAGAAAAAACCCCAAGGCGAAAACCCTAACACTAAAGTGCTCAATATGAAAGTAGAGCAACAAAGCGCTTTAGTGCATAGGTTTGTTGGCTCTCACATAGATTTTCTGTATGTGTATATATATATATATATATATATATATATATATATACACACACACACACAAGTAGACATTGATGTCAACACTCAGTGTGAATCAGGATAAACACAATTGTAAGGTCATGTGTGTTGTGCTATTGCTTAACATTTTATAGATACAGGTCAGTGATGCATTGTCGGTAGACTATTGTATTATTCTAACAGATATTTTGATAGGTGTGGTTTGTTTGTTTATTATTTACTTATTTATTTGTTTGAATTAATTTATTTTACTTGTTTTTTATTATTTTAATTTATTCTTGTTCATTTTCAGTTTTTTTTTTTAAGTGGCGGATGTGCGTTTTATTGCAGTGACTATCGACTTGGAATGACAAATCTGGATGCCGAGTTCAAATTCCAGTTGAATTCCTTGCATTCACTTATGCACAAATACCCTTAGGAAAGTTATTAATCTGTCTCTTCCCTCCAGTTATGGGTTAAATAACAGGACAGATTGGGTTCTATAGCCTTGGCTGGTAACTAATCTACCGCAGAATGTAATGGCAACCTACTGTGGGATAATTTTCTACCCAGTCAGTCAAGTCTCTCTGGAGACATGATTGCCCAAGCGTGTATCACGTATGGCACTTCATTGACTGATTTTTAAGTGTCATAGCAAAAATTTGTTTTTGTGTCTGTATTTTGAGATAAGTTTTGATCATTTATTTAGTAGTTTGTTTTTATATCTAGTTATTCTTCAGGCAGAGTTTACAGTTTTTGGATTGATTGTTGTAGGCTGATATTCTTTTCCTTATTTTCCATGATATTTTTGGTCTGATTTGATTTTTGTTTTTAATCTCCCATATTAAAAACATCAGCCTGCAACAATCAGTCTAAATACAATAAACTCTCCCCCAAAGGAAAAAATAGTTATAAATAGTTGATATTAATGCTTAAATAGTAAATGTTTTTATATGTCTTCACTTGGCCATTATTTTGTTTTCTAATTTGGTTTGGTGGTATCTTAAATAATAATTGTAGGAGGCATCCGACAGCAGGGCCTCTGATTGGGAAGTTGTGAGGAGCATGGAACCACTTCTTAATTGCTGTTGTTTCCAGGTCCACCTTGACCCGGGGTGGTAGCACCTGTTGGGGTCCCGAACTGGGGTCAAAACACTATGAAAGTATAGAAAACAGACTTTTATAGAAATATATACATTAAACTAGACTATTCATTATTGAAGAAAAAAAAATTATTCTCAGCAAAACATTTTTGAATACAAAACTAGAAGATGTTTTTAGTTTTCTAAAATAAAAAAGAATAAAAACAAAAAATTTTCATTAAAATAGGACAAAATCAACCCTCTCACTATAACCAAACATTAAAAAAAATAACTTAAAACCCCACCTTTTTGTCATTAAATAACCCACAGAGGTGTTGATATGCCATTAAACAAAACTCAAACTCAAACTCAATTGTAGGAGATTAAGTTTAAAATTACATTTTTATTTATTATTGTTTGAGGTTACGGCATATCACGGTTCTCGTTCAATCCCCGAAGTTAAGAAACGTGAGCCTGGTCAGTACCTAAACGGGTGACTACTTGGGAATACCAGGCACTGTAAGCGTTCATTGACGGATGTGCATTGTGGTGCAGTGGATGTTGGCTTGGAAAGAGAAATCGGTGAGCCGAGTTCAAATTCCAGTTGAGTACCCTGCATTCACTTAAGCACTGGTACCCTTGGGAAAGGTATTAATCCATCACTTCACTCTAGTTATGGGTTAAATAACAGGATGGGGCCTGGAGGCAACCCATCTAGTGTTGGTGTCACAATAAAAACACCCTTGGTAGCCCTGGCGAAGCATCAAGTATTCAGCTATTTGGCAAGATTATAAATTTCGCTATAAACTGCACCAGTGTTCCAAATGCACAGGTAATACTGGAGGGGTGTAGTGAGTTCTATCTTGGCCAAGGCTGCAGGACAACGACAATTGTTTGACTTTATGTCCAAATGCCTGCATTTATATACTTGTGTATAAGCACATGTACGCATACACACATATACATGCACATTAACGCCTGTGCTTTGTTATGTATAAACTAGTGCTTAAATGGCAAAATTATTTTATTTTTATTACTATTTCTAGGGTATTAATTATGGTTGGTTTTATAGCATGTTTGCTTTGCTGTTTGAATATGCATATAGTGTGTATACTCCCATACACTTGCCCATGCATATCATAACCTATCATATTGTTAATGATAAGTTGATTATTTTTCTTCCATAGGCCCAGCAAGAGAATTGATAAACAGGTTTTGCCAGTTCTTTGGATTGATGAAGTAAGTTTTATTTAAAAAAAAAAAAAAGAAAACTTTGTCTATATCAACTGCTAAATTCTTTGATTAAAAGAAATACTTTAAATAAATGTTGTGACCCTAAAAGGTTACTGCATGAGTAATCACCAAAATGAAGGTTAGGAATAATGATATATCAACAAGTACAAGACTCACCTGCTGTGTGAAGTAGATACACTGCTAGTCAGTATAATCACTCTACTCTTCCCTCCGATAGTGTCCACGTATTTAAGAGGAAAGGAACATACCATTATTGTATACTAGCAGGATAGCCCGGCGTTGCTCGGGTGTAATGAAAGCTTTAAAACTAATCCATGGTCCTGGAGCTCAGGCTCTTTGGACGTTGGCACGAAAGACTAAAAAGCAATAGTTGTTTCCAGTTAAAGCGAAACCGTAGACTGAAAGAAAAATGAATGGATGGAAGTCAAATTTTGATTTCCTGGTATCAATATCAAATTTTCTGCATTATTGTAAGAACTGCAACCTTGAAACTTCTGAATATCGTTTCTTATGTCTTTGTCTGTGAGTGTATTAAATTTGATTAAAATCGGACCACTCCTTCTATAACCCAATTTTTTTCAATTATTGATTTTCGATATTTATTGGGGGTACCTCGACACAAAACCTAACTAAGAACACTCGCAGACGCTTATAGTACAACTGTGTCAATTTTCAAGAAAATCGGTTCAACCATTTCGGAGTCTATAGGTAACGGACAGACACACACACACACACACACACACACACACACACAGAGTTTCATTTATAAATAAGTTTAGATTTAGATAGGTAGATATGCAACAATAAACGAATCAGGTCAGCACATTTAATAAAATATATAAAAAAAATTATTTTATATTTCATATAAAATTAAAATAAGTTTATTTTATAATGATGTTGGTAATTTGTCATAATTACCACTACTTCTACTCTAGTAGCTTCTTTTCTCGCACTTCCTGCCTGTGGAATTCCCTTCAAGAGTTTAAGTGCAATGTCAATTGCCATCTTTTATCTTCTTGATTCCCATCTTTCTTTTATTCTTTCTCTGAACACCCTCCCCTCCCGAATATTCTGCTATTTCTTTTCGCTCTCCTCTTATGTAACCCCCTTGTACACCACTGGAAGTATTGCCTTGCTTGGTGTGAAATGATTATTAAAAAAAAAAAAAACAATTAAGTAAATAAAGTTGCAATATTCTCTTTTTTTTTTTTCAAATCATTTAATCCCAAGCAAGGTAGAACTGCCACTGGTGCACAGGGGGTTGCATAAGAGGAGAGTGAGAAAAAAGAAACAAGTTACAGGGGAGTCAGAGAATGAGTAAGAAAAGTATAAGAACACTGGTGTGAAGAGGTCTGCATGTGAGTGGAGTGGAAAAGAAAAACATGATACAAGGGTTGTCAGGGAAAGGATGTGAGTCAAGACAATAAGAGATGGCAGTAGGCTTTGCATTTAAATTCTTGGAGATTGTAGCTGTTAGAGAGCTAAGCTCATCAGAGAAATTGTTTGTAAAAGGGACAGAGGAAAGCCACATTATGTTGGTGAGAAAGCGACTGCAGTTGAGCTACCAGGTCGGGATCAATTACATTGCAGATTCTTTGTTGGATTTTGTCAAGAACCCCAGGATGAATATCAGGGTCACCCGAGCAGATGTGACAGCAGTATTCAATGCACGGGCAGATGGTAGATTTATATATGTGCAAAATGGATTCAGATGAGAAAACCTTCCTGGCCCTACACAGTGCATCAAATTTCCTAGCAGCAGATTCAACTCTGGATTCAATGCAGTCATTTTACTTGAGATCGGCTGATAGTTAAGCTGAAGAGGTGCAGTGTTTTGCTTTCAGGGAGGCTAGCCTAATCCATGCTGATGATGGGTAGGAGCATTTGTCAATGTTGGTTAAAAGATAGCAGCTTTGTTTTGGAAGCATTAAATTTTACGAGCCATTTCTAACTCAAGTTTATCACAGATTGAAGGTTCTTTTCAAGATCAGCAGCAAAGTTTCCTTTGGCAGATTTCTTATCGAGGCGAGAGTAAATGGTGGTGTCATCAGCATAGATGTCTACTTGGGATCTGATTCCATCAGGGAGACCATTGATGAAGATCAGAAAAAGTGTAAGACCTAGAATAGAGCCTTGAGGGACATCCACATTTGTATGATAGTATCTGGAAGCATGCCCATTCAATACCATCGTGATTCAATACCATACGTGATTCGAAAGAAACTGGATTAGATTAAACAAGCGTCCAGTTATACCATAGCCCTGTAGTTTGTGTAAAAGATCAACATGCCAGACTCTGTCAAATGCTTTGGAGATATCTAGTGCAACAGCTTGAATGTCACCATTCTTATCGAGAGCCTGATATATATGCACTACTGTGCAAAAGTATTAGGACAAGAACTATTTTATCTTTTATGAGGCATCAAAATAAATTTTAAAATCACCCCTTCCTAACACTTTTACACACTACCGGTAGAGTGCAAAAGTATTAGGACAGGAGTGATTTTCCTAAAAACCTCACTGAAATTCAAATACAGGGTGGAAAGCCAAGTAAATTGCTAATAAATATTGATTATTTAAAACAAGATGTTTAAGAAATTTATTAAAAAAAGTTATATTTAATTTTTCCTATTTTCTATTAAACAAGTTATTTTGAAACTACTCATTGTTCTATTATCCTTGGATATGACTGACTTTTTTCTTATTCCCCCCTCTCAAATTGATTGTTACGTCGCAAGACACACTTTGGGAACAAATACAAGCTGCTTGACAGGAGATACAATTAGATACATTGAAGAAGCTCGTGATGTCAATGCCTGACAGAATGAAGGCTGTGATCAAAGCAAAAGGCTATTATACTAAATATTAAATTTATTTTGTAACAAGTATTTTTTTCTTCTTAAAGCATTTGTTGAGTAAACCAAATAAAATTATTTTAATTAAATTGTTTATTTTCTGTCAACATGCCTCATAAAAGATAAAATAGTTCTTGTCCTAATACTTTTGCACAGTACTGTATTTACTCTGTGATGGTCGTTAACATATCAGCAGTAGATCTGGTGAAGTGAAAACCATACTGTTTATCAGAGAAGAGACTGTGGGCTGTGAGATGTTGAATCACTTTGGTATTGATAATAGCCTTGAACAGTTTTCAAAAATCTGTAGGAGGCTGATAGGGCAATAATTAGAGGGGTCTGAGGGTTCTCCGCAAAGAAGAATTTCTAGCAGGCAGTGAAGCATGAAGCAGAGAGGCAATAGTTGTAGAGTTTGGAAATGAAGGAGAGATTATACGCACGTTTCTTCTTTCTGTCACCTCCACTCACCTTATGGGGGTCAAGCTTTGAAATTATGTTAAAGACCAGCAAGGCTTTAATGTGAACATCACTCAGTTGAACCTCAATTCTAAATGGGAAGTTGGGTGCAGATACCTCCAGATGAATAAAATGTTGGTGGCGAATCTGCGAGCAAAGCATTCACCCTTGTCCGCTGAAGATGTGAGAACCTCAAATTCATTGATTAAAGGCAAGATTGAGGGCTTCCTGTTATTAACACATTTTTACAGAGCCACCTGTAGTCTTTAACATTTAAAACTGCTATTTATTTACATATTTTTAATAGTTTTGTGTGCAAATAAATTTTTTGTGGGTCTTATTGTTTGAAATGTTTGTTACCAAGAAAATTCAACATTTTGGTTCGTGTCGTTTGTCAATGAGTGTGGGAGAAAAAAACTGCAAATGTATTGAAGCTGGCCATAATTTTGGTGGTCTTCAGTTCTTTGATCCGAAGCCACTTTGCTTATTTTTGGGTAGATTTTCTGATTGGAATTGACTGACTGTAATCTGTTGCAAAATTTATCTGTTTTTAAGGGACACCAATTCAGAGGTTTTTAAATTTACTGTGATTGGTTGAAAATTTCCATTTTAAACTGATGTGTTTTCTATTATATTTGCAACATTTAAAATTTTAATTTTGACAGCTTTTTCTTGTAGCAGAAACAAGAGAAAGGTATTCCACAAGGAATCATCATATCACTTTCTTTGTTTAGCATCAAGATTAATATCAAAAGTCTGGGAATTGTCAATGATTCTTTTGATCTAAATCTAAACTTATTTATAAATGGAACTTTGTCAGTGTGTGTATTTGTGTGTGTCCGTTACCTATAGACTCCGAAACGGCTGAACCGATTTTCTTGAAAATTGACTCAGTTGTACTATAAGCGTCTGCGAGTGTTCTTAGCTAGGTTTTGTGTCAAGGTACCCCCGATAAATATCGAAAATCAATAATCGAAAAAATCGGGTTATAGATGGAGTGGTCTGATTTTAATCAAATTTGATACACTCATAGACAGACATAAGAAACGATATTCAGAAGTTTCAAGGTTACAGTTCTTACAGTAGTGTAGAAAATCAATAATATATGTATAAAAGGCAAGATGTTTGTGTGTGTGTCTCTGTTTATCTGCCTGTATGTCTGTATTTTTTTTCAGCCCTTTTATTTTAGTTTTTGCTTCGGGTTTGGCTCTAAGTAGGTATAATTGTAGTTCTTAGTCTCAGCCACGATGCCACTTACTCAGAGGACTTATTTAGCCTTCAAAATTCAGTTTACGACTAAAAAACTTATTTGATATCAATAACAGGAAATCAAAATTTGACTTCCATCCATTCATTTTTCTTTCAGTCTACGGTTTCGCTTTAACTGGAAGCAACTATTGCTTTTTAGTCTTTTGTGCCAACATCCAAAGAGTCTGAGCTCCAGGACCATGGATTAGTTTTAAAGCTTTCATTACACCTGAGCAACGCTGGGCTATACTGCTAGTATCTTATAAATACAAAATTTAATAGTACTTATCACTCCTCTTCAAAAAAAGGAAAAAAAATTGTAAAAGAAGGGTTGGAAGCCTTGAAAATCAGAAAATTAACAAACCATCTCGATCTCTGGAGGGAGATATAAAGTCGTCTCTGTCACACAATTGTTTTTATTTCCAAAAGATCTGACATGCAGATTCAGAATCGAAAAGAATTGTCTACACAGTTCTCGCCCGTCTCCTTTTTAAAATAAGACGACTCCTTGTTATAAAAATTCATTGTAATTTATTCCTTCATTGTTAATTTTTTTTTTTTTTTTCCCACTTAGAATGCTCATGTCACTGAGGCTGTGGCAAACAAGTTTCACCAAGAAGTGCAACTTCCACTTGAGATAGCAACTGGTGTCCAATATGGCCTGATTGCCTTTGGACTCTTTCTTTTATATCTCACCATACTATTCATCATCAGGAGAATTGTTCTTAAAAAGGTAAGTTGGCATTTGATATCACTTGGTTAATATATATTTTTATAAAGATTAAGATTAATATAGTGAGCAGGAAAAACTAGATACCCACTCAGTGGCTTATATTCAAGCCAATTATTTAATAACCAAAACTGTGACACAACCTTCATTGCAATGACTATCACTGATATTTTTGCTAATTTTACTACTAAAAAAAAAGCCCTGATAGGGTGGGGAATATTTTAAACATTTTAGCTTATGGCATATCACGTTGAATACACCAGTTCTCGTTCAATCACCGAAGTTAAGCAATGTGAGCCTGGTCAGTACTTGATGGGTGACAGCTTGGGAATACCAGGCACTGTAAGCGTTCAGTGACGGATGTGTGTTGTGGTGCAGTGGATATCAGCTTGGAAAGAGAAATCGGTGAGCCGAGTTCAAATTCCAGTTGAGTACCCTGCATTCACTTAAGCACTGGTACCCTTGGGAAAGGTATTAATCCGTCACTTCCCTCCAGTTATGGGTTAAATAAAAGGATGGGGCCTGGAGGCAACCTATCCAGTGTTGGTGTCACAATAAAAAGCATCAAGTATTCAGCTATTTGGCAAGATTATGAATTTCACTATAAACTGCGCCAGGGTTTCAAATGTACAAAATACTGGAGGGGTGTAGTGAGTTCTATCTCGGGTGAGGCCACAGGACAACAATGATTTTAAACATTTCCTTTAAAAATAGTTTGACTTCCATTTGTAGTTGAGTGTCATTCCAATGCAAATCCTCGTATAAATTTTCAGTTAAGTTTTAATTGATATTTCTTCCATTTTAATTTTTTCTTTTTTTTTTCTTATTGCAACTGACAATCATTCTACATGTGTTTGCGCACAGATCAGAATTCCAAAATAGGACTCTAATGAAATTCAAACATTTTTATCCTCTCGAAGCCGGCTTTAACTGATTCACTTCCAAAACCAACTGATTGCAATCATTCAAACTTAATCTAACCATCGGACAACTCGACATGGTGTAGTTGTTAGCAAGCTTGTCTTGCTAGGACCTATTACAACTACATACTGAGTTTAATCATCACTGGGTGCCCGATACTTTCAGCCCTGTGCCACATCTAAGCGGCGCTTAAAAAAAATCAACATTCAAACCTAACGATAAATTTTCAATTCACGTAGAATAGCAATAACAAAATAAAAGTCCAAAAATTAATAGTTGACAATAATTTCAGTATCGTCAACACAACACTTGAATCATTTTTTGCCAAGATCAATTAGACAAAAAAATTAAGTATAAATCTTACAAAATCGATCTCTAGTACCCACTATTTAATTGGTTATTGAAATTTCAAGCCCTTCCCAGACAAAAATAAACATTAAGACAACAACCTGGCTGCCGCCCTTCCAAGGACATCCAATCTGTCATTGATTGGGGTTGTAAATGCAACATAAATTGCCATCTTTTGATTCCTATCCATCTCTTATTACTTTATTGACATCTCCTCTACCCCCTGTTTTTTCTCTCACTATAACCCCCTATGCACCAGAGGTGATCCTACCTTGCTTGAAGTGAAATGATTATAAAAAAAAAAAAAGAAAGAAAATACTGACAATTAAATTTTGTATATAAAAATGTTTGTGCCGGGGGGGGGGGGGGGGGGTCTGGAATGTACTAATGTACTAATTCTGTTTTTGCATATTTCCTTACTGATTATCCAGTTCAAGCCAACTGAGGAAAAGGAAACGCCCATTATTGCTGAAAGTGAGAATATGGAATATGATGCTCCTGTTCCAGAGATGGCCTGAGAAATATACTACACATCTTTCATCTTTGTTTTTGTTTTTGATATACAAACTTTGTTTCCTCAAGCTCTCTGTGATATATATATATATATATATATATATATATATATATATATATAAAAGAAAAATTAAGGCAGACACGTTATTTCATGGTGTATCGGAAGTATAGGCCTATTTCTGGCGAACCATCATCAGCTTCCGTCTTTATTTTACAAAGGATTTTACTTCCAGTTTACCATGAAATAACTTGTCTGTCTTAATTTTTCTTATATTTGCTCTCTATGTATTTATATACATATATATTTAGAGCTCTCTTAGAGAGTTATCCTACCACTGTATGTACAGGATACTCCTTTGGATTCTTCTATACCCACACTGCTTGCTGAGATATATATATATGTATATATATATGTGTGTGTATCCTTTTTCCAAATGTTCAAGAAAACTTTGTAGTTATTTTGAAACTGCATATATATTTTTACCAAATCTCATGTATATTTGAAAATATTTCTTTAATACAAATTAATTTTATTTCAAAGATCAAAGTATAAAAAATAAATGAGTACTGTTTCCTTCACTTTTTCTAATGTCTTGAAAAGAATTCAGTGTTGGATTCAATGAAAATAGAAATAGCTGCTGGAATTATCCTTTGTTAAGTTAAAGTTGTACTTGCAAAATCTGTTTTTTTACTTTCCATACTTATCATACATAAAAAAAAAAAAATATACACATTTCATATTTTGGGAAAAAATAATTTCTAAATTACCAGCTGAGGTCTATGTTCCATATTTATGACTGTACAGTGAAAATTCATTGAACACACATCACTTTTCGTCTTTTTAGATTTGAATTGCTGTAGAAATTTTGTTTCTTTTCTTTAAAAGGTTGTAAAAAATTGGGGAAATTTAAATAAGAAAATCGAGAACATCAAATTTAATCTGAAAAATAACTCCAATTGCAAATTTGTTTTTGATAAAAGTAAAGTTTTTTTTACAACTCTTACCGATGTTTCCAAGTTAACTTTCTATATAAGTTTAATCAGGAAGTTAGTTTTTGCTTACATTAAATTTCAAAGTTCTGGTCGAATGAATTGTTGATAAGTAAAAAATTCACGAGCTGAAAGGGGATTACTTGAAAATGAAGTTTATCATTTTGACACCAATCAAATTTCAGTATCCAAATTGATTTTGATAAATTTTCTTATTTCTTAATTAGTTACTTGTAGCATAAAATTTTGGACATAAGAGAATTGAGCAAATGATCGATCAAAATATAGCCATTTTGAATATTTAGAAAAGATAACTATTATTTTGATATTCAAATATAAAAAAAAAGTTTAAAGTATTTTTAAATAAAGTTACTTGTTTTTTTTTTCTTTTTCTAATTTGTTATTTTGTCAAATGCTGATCAACAGATCTGCTTTCATTCATGGATCAACAGATCTGCTTTCATTCATGGATCAACAGATCTGCTTTCATTCATGGAATCAAAATACTCTGAAAATCGTAAGGGAAACGTTTGATTCTGTTGATAAGTAAAGAAAAAATGGCTTTTTCAATGAGTTTCTTACACCTAAAAAATATTCTTAAAATATTTGATTATATTTTTCAGATGTGGTAGTGCTTACATTATTTACATTGTTTGGACTCTTGTCCTCATATTTATTGCCATATTCATATCCACAACGTTTCGGGCCATTGTACTCTTCAGCCTTTTACAGGTGATTTGAATTTTGAATCGAACCCTTTAAGAGATAACTAAGACATCTGGAAGTGGCATGGCTAATGAAACGAGAACAATATATCCCAGAGATCAAAATAAAGGGTTCAGTTTGAAATTTCAATCACCTGAAGAAGGCCGAAGCATACAACGGACAAAGTGTAGCGAATATGAGTATGGCAATAAAGACGAGGACAACAGTTCAAACAATATAAATTTTTAAAATGATTTTTATATTGAGTTCTTTTCTCTCCTGGTTAAACTTACTACCTTAGTTCAGATTATAAAAGAAAATATTATTTGAAGTTGTGCCTGGTTTTCTTCTTTTCTTAGTAGCAATTGCATAAGCGGCACATCTTGAAATTGATTGGCAGGAACTTTTGTGTTTTTTCTTTTTGATTTGATACATAATTGAATTTTTTTACATATGACATTAAATTACTTAAAATTTTTTGTATATTTCTTAGGTTTTTAAAAAGAATGTTTTCTATGCTAGATTTACTTTTTTAAAATATGAAAAAATAATGTAATTGATAACATCTTTGTAAATTTCTACAAGAGAGGTGAAAATTAAAATAATTCAAAACAAATCTTATTTCCTACCTCAAAGAAAAACTGACTTTTGTAGAAATTATCTTCTTTTTATATTATGGTTGAAAAATAATTATATATTACAAGTTGTAAAAAGACATTCCATGGAAAAATGTTCAACTTTTGGTTTCTCAATTTTCTGCCACTTATTAAACGTTCTAATCATCTTTAGAGGCTAAAGGATTGAATGCTCTAGCGAGACCTCGAGGCCGAAGGATTGAATGCTCTAGCGACACCTCGAGGCCGAAGGATTGAATGCTCTAGCGACACCTCGAGGCCGAAGGATTGAATGCTCTAGCGACACCTCGAGGCCGGAGGATTGAATGCTCTAGCGACACCTCGAGGCCGGAGGATTGAATGCTCTAGTGACACCTCGAGGCGGAAGGATTGAATGGCCTAGTGACACCTCGAGGCGGAAGGATTGAATGCTCTAGTGACACCTCGAGGCGGAAGGATTGAATGCTCTAGTGACACCTCGAGGCGGAAGGATTGAATGGCCTAGTGACACCTCGAGGCTTAAGCTGGAATGGATTGAATGCTCTAGTGACACCTCGAGGCGGAAGGATTGAATGCTCTAGTGACACCTCGAGGCGGAAGGATTGAATGCTCTAGTGACACCTCGAGGCGGAAGGATTGAATGCTATAGTGACACCTCGAGGCGGAAGGATTGAATGCTCTAGTGACACCTCGAGGCGGAAGGATTGAATGCTCTAGTGACACCTCGAGGCGGAAGGATTGAATGCTCTAGTGACACCTCGAGGCGGAAGGATTGAATGCTCTAGTGACACCTCGAGGCGGAAGGATTGAATGCTCTAGTGACACCTCGAGGCGGAAGGATTGAATGCTCTAGTGACACCTCGAGGCGGAAGGATTGAATGCTCTAGTGACACCTCGAGGCGGAAGGATTGAATGCTCTAGTGACACCTCGAGGCGGAAGGATTGAATGCTCTAGTGACACCTCGAGGCGGAAGGATTGAATGCTCTAGTGACACCTCGAGGCGGAAGGATTGAATGCTGTGACACCGCGGAAGGATTAAGCTCTAGTGACACCTCGAGGCGGAAGGATTGAATGCTCTAGTGACACCTCGAGGCGGAAGGATTGAATGCTCTAGTGACACCGGCGGAAGGTTGTCTAGTGACACCTCGGAGGCGGAAGGATTGAATGCTCTAGTGACACCTCGAGGCCGAAGGATATTGCGTTTTTTCTTGGGTTTGTTTTGCAATATATCTTTGCATTATCATGTTGGAGAATAACCTTTTCTTTTGACCTAAACAAGACACGTTTGATATAAAGCTCTGTTTACCCAATCAAGTTTGAGGCAATAAATGTCTCCAATAAAGGGCCCCTTCATGTTTCATTAGCTTGTAATTGACCAAACCGTTCTATATTCCACTAGATACAAAATATGGATTCCGTGGTCTTAGTGTTGGCACTAGTTTCTCATTTCGTGATTATCAATCTTTTTAATTTTCTGTTGACGTACATTTTTCATCACCTCCTAACAATTTGGTGGAATAAAGAAAAGTTGCCATAACTGGTTAAAAAACTGCTGCAGATGGTGGGACGGCACATTCGTTTTTCAAACAAAAGCTTCTGATGAACACAAATTTCTCTTTGTAAACTTTCCAATTCACTAAAGATATTTACAGACAGAGAAACATGACATTAAGTTTTCGTACCAAATGCCTGGTGCTTAACATGGATCTAATTCAATTATTTTTCAAAAGTTATTCTTTCATAGTTGCTCATCTTCCACAGTGAGGTTTGTCAGATATGCTACAGTTGCTAATCTTAAACCACAGCTGACATATATATGCTTTCATTGCAGACATGCATACAGCATAATTTTATTTTAAATAACTCTGTAATGGTGCGAGCCATTAAAATTGTATTCCTCCAAAGAGGTAAACTTTGAAATGCACTATAAATGACACATCGTTAGATGTAAATCCTGATAAACTAATTCTAGATGCAGTTATACATAATTACTTTATTAATACCCTAACATATGTGTGTTAAAGATCAAATGCAGATCAGAATCCGACAGGATGATAAAGAACATTCCCTATTTGCTCTTTATTTTATCAGATATATACACACACATTATATATTTTCAGTTAGATAGGTGTGAGTTTGTGACTCTGGATTTCATGCTTTTGCGATCGTCAGACAAACTGATTAATTTTAAAAAAATATTGGATATATGTAGAGCTGCGTATATTGGTGTATTTTTGTGGAAGTGGGGAGAAAATTGGGAGGAAAATTTGTCATCATGACATCTCTCATACAAACGCATACATAGATATACACTTATTGACGTACACAGACACACACACACACACTCGCCCAACTATTTGGTTATATATATATATATTAGTCATCCACATACAAGCCTGTTTCACTGTATCACAGCTCATCATTGTGGTTAGACATATCCACTTGCTTCTGGCCGGGATCGAAACTCGACTGATTTGGTGTCAGTCGGAGTCTCTACTCCCTAAGCCGTCGGCACATGGGATTAGAGAAGGGAAATTTTAGCGTCTTGTATGTAAGCAGTGTATACAGACGCCAGTCACCGAGAGAACTCAATTCATTTCTGAAGAGTCACGCATTGTAGCTGAAGTGGAAACTGTTTTTAAAACTTTCTTCTCCAGAGAGCACAATCATAATGAGAGCATAATATCTATATATATATATATATATATATACAGAGAATCTAAGCAAGAGCCAACTACCTACCACGGTTTCACCCTAGGGCTCATCAGGGAAATTGGTAGGTAGTTGGCTCTTGCTTAGATTTTTTGTCTTTGTTTGCTCTACTTTCGTATTGAGCGCTTTAATGTTAGGGTTTTCGTCTTGGGGTTTTTTTTTCTTTCTTATGAGTGCTTGACTTTTTGTTCATGTACTTCGTTTGTTTCTTTTTTTACTTCCCCTTCTTTTCCCTCCGAGTTCGTTCTCGGTGGGTTGTACAAGACGATTTAAATTATAGCTTAATTAATACCTGTTTCGGCAGAGTTAGTTCTGTTACTATTGGTATTGTTATTACTATAGTTAATATTATTATTATTATTTTATATATATATATATATATATATATATATATATATTTTTTTTAATACCTTTCATTCCCCTAAAAATAATACACTACAAGTGGTTCCCTTTGAATTATGTGTACAACCTCTCCTCCTAACAAAATTTACCCTTTAATATTAACTTATATGATTTTTACTATCCAAATTCATGTTTAAATATCAGTATAAACCAAATTAAATTATACATTTAATAAATTAAAAAATGGTATTCCAGATCTATAATTTATAATAACCACAAACAATGCAAGAACCAAAAATTAAATAATGATAATAATATATTATTACATCAAAAAACGCGCACATGAAAAGTAACATTCTTAAGATTATATTAAACCTGGAAAAGAACAGGACAAGATATTCTTGTGAAGTAAAAAATAAAAAATTTCTTACTTAAAATATTGTGGTCCTGGACACAATGGTAAACTGGATCCAACATCAAGGCCTCTGATTGGTTGTGAGGAGCATGGAACCACCTCTTAATTGCTGTTGTTCCCAGGTCCACCTTGACCTGGAGTGGTAACAGCTGTTAGGATCCCAGCTATGGGCAAATAGTTAACCCTTAAACTGGGGTCAAAACACTATGAATGTATGAAAATAGACTTTTATAGAAATATTTACATAAAAATAGACACTTATGGAAAAATATACATTTTTGAAGGAAAAATATTACCAACAATACATTTTTAAAGAAAAAATTCTGACCATAACACATTTTTGAATTAAAGAAATTATTCTCAGCAAAACATTTTTGAATACAAAACTAGAAGACATTTTCAGTTTTCTAGAATAAAAAAGAATAACAAACAAAAAACATTTCGTTAAAATCTGACTAAATCAACCTTCTCACAATAACCAAACATTAAAAAATATATTTTAAAACCCCACCTTTCTGACATTAAACAAAACTCAAACTCAGATCCATTTACACAAAATAGACTTTCATAAAAAAATATGTTTTCGAAGGAAAAATATGACCAACAAGACGCTTTTGAAGGAAAAATGACCAACAAGATGTTTTTGAAGGAAAAATATTACAAACAATATAGTTTTAAAGAAAAAATTATTACCATAATGAATTTTTGAAGGGAAAAAAAAAATTATTACCAGCAATACATTTTTGAATACAAAACTAGAAGACATTTCCAGTTTTCTAAAATAAAAATTAAAAAATTTTTCATTAAAATCTGACTAAATCAACCTTCTCATTACAAACTAACATTAAAAAAAATACCTTAAAACCCCAGCTTTTTGGCATTAAATGATCCACAGAGGTGTTGATATGTTACTAAACAAAACTCAAACTGAAACTTAAAATACTGCCATCAAATTTTATTTTTAGCTGCAATATTTTAAGTAAGAAATTTCTTATTTTTTATTTCACTAGAATATCTTGTCCTTTACTTTTCCAGGTTTAATAATTTGTCCTGTTCTTTTCCAGATACGCATTTTTCCAGGCATTGCTGTTAATTTAATATAAATTTAATGCTGAAAACCACATTCAAAAATGTTCAAAAGAGTAAATTTATATGCAATTGATTAAAAAAACAATAAAAATTTGATTATTTATAATTCTGATAACGTGATAAGCAAAGTTTGATTAACAAAAATGATAAAAGATATCATCAGAATTTAAAAATTGAAAACAGCATGAAAAAATATGAAACAGAAGTTATAAAGAAAAAGATTTATTATTAAAAGCATTAGTCACTCACTCACTTATGTACTTAATCTCCCTTTTTTTGACTTTATGTATTTTGATGTAACTTTTTTTTCTATTGAACCAAAATTAAAAAATTCTAACTCTGTAAACTGTTTGAAAACTGAATTAGTGGTGAAGCTTGAAATCTACCTAAATCCATTCAATGTCAGACTTATGAATACATTCCATGGTTGAATGATTATTTCAAATGCACTAAAAATAATATTTGAGTAATAAAATATATAGATATGCACACAGTGACGTGCAGAGGTTTGATGATGCCTGAGACCAACGCATTGATTCTAAAACTCTTGACTCCTAAGATTCAAGTAGCGGGCCTCGTACTGAGAAAAGAAAATATTTTAAATTTGCAAAAGCAGATGAAACATGAAAAACACTTTATTCAAATTAAATATACACTAAATTTTTTTTTCAGTTTTCAGTTTTATTGGATGCCATTTTGACATGGATGGCTAGGGCCGGCTCACACTTTGTCCAGCTGTTTTCTGCACACTATTGTATATACACACATACATTAATTATTTAAAAATTTTAATTGATTAGATTTTATTTAATATTTTGTTTTTATTTTTTTAATCGTGTTGCCCTAAGCAAGGCATTTTACTGCCACTGTTGTGCAGGAGGTTACATAGGAGGAATGTTATGAAGAGTGAGAGGTTGCAGGGGGTGTCAGAAAGAGAGGGAAGAGATTACTGATGAGAGTTGGGTGGACAAGGATGAATGTTATGAGGAGTGAGAGGTTGCAGGGGGTGTCAGGAAGAGAGTACTGATGAGAGTGGGGTGGATGTAGAAAAGCATGAGAGAGAGAGAGAGAGAGAGAGAGGATGTAAGTTAGTGAGACAGGAGATGACTATTGACTTTATTACATAAATTTATTTGTACCTTTTTTATGATTTTGAAAAAAAAATCATGCTGTCTAATCTTTACACTAGGCAATTTTTTGAATAAAAAAAAGAAGACAATTTGGATCTCTGACCATCAACTGATTATGTTACAAAAACTAATAACTGCTACAAAGCAATTTCTAAGTACGTGATTGGAGATGGAAACCAAATAAATCAGAATATCAGTAAAAAGTAGCTGTCTATAATTCCAGTACATTCTTTGGACATTGGCACAAAAAGACTAAAAAGCAATAGTTGTTTCCAGTTAAAGCGAAACCGTAGACTGAAAGAAAAATGAATGGATGGAAGTCAAATTTTGATTTCCTGGTATCTATATCAAATAAGTTTTTTTAGTCGTAAACTGAATTTTGAAGGCTAAATAAGTCCTCTGAGTAAATGGCATCATGGCTGAGACTAAGAACTACAATTATACCTACTTAGAGCCAAACCCGAAGCAAAAACTAAAAGGACTGAAAAAAAAATAGACATACAGTCAGATAAACAGACACACACACAAACATCTTGCCTTTTATATATATATATTATCGATTTTCTGCACTATTGTAAGAACTGTAACCTTGAAACTTCTGAATATCATTTCTTGTCTTTGTCTATGAGAGTATCAAATTTGATTAAAATCGGACCACTCCAATTTTTTTCGATTATCGAAATTTATCAAGGGTACCTCAACATAAAACCTAGCTAAGAACGCTTGCAGACACTTATAATACAACTGTGTAAATTTTCAAGAAAATCAGTTCAGCCATTTCGGAGTCTATAGGTAATGGACACACATAAAAACACACACACACACACACACAGACAAAGTTCCATTTATAAATAAGTTTAGATAAACATACCTTTTAAATCTTCATTGGTGATGGGTGTGTTGAGTAGGAAGGCAGTCTGAGAGATATTGCACACATACAAGGAAACCATTAACCTGTCTTTGCTTCTTCAGCCGGTAATGATCACCCATTTCTGGATATTTTTGTCAATTATTTCTTTGCCCTCTATTGCCTGTGTTTCTGCCTTTAGATGTTAAAACATCAAAGGCATAGATCAGTAGTAGCAGTACTGCCCTGGGTTGGGGTGAAATGATTATAAAAAATCTATTTCTTTTTGATAACTCAAAGTGACATGTTAATGCTTGATACACAATTTTCCTTATTGGAACAAAGAATTTTATTTTGACCTTAACACCTGTTGTTGTCTTGCAGCCTTGGCTGAGATAGAACTCACTACACCCCTCTTGTATTCAGTGTATTTGGAACCCTGGCACAGTTTTGTAGCGAAATTCATAATCTTGTCAAATAGCTGAATACTTGATGCTTTGCCAGGGCTACCAAGGGTGTTTTTATTGTGACACCAACACTAGATGGGTTGCCTCTTGGCCCCATCCTGTTATTTAACCCATAACTAGAGTGAAGTGATGGATTAATACCTTTCCCAAGGGTACTAGTGCTTAAGTGGATGCAGGATACTCAACTGGAATTCGAACTTGGCTCACCGATTTCTCTTTCCAAGGTGACATCCACTGCACCACAACACACATCCGTCAATGAACGCTTACAGTGCCTGGTATTCCCAAGTGGTTACCCATCTAAGTACTGACCAGGCTCACGTTGCTTAACTTCGGTGATACATACAACACCCACTCTTCGAGAAGACAACAGCAGACCCACATTTGTGATATGATCCTGACTAATTCTATCAAAATAGTTGTTATATTTTCTTTGTTGAATATATTCCAACAATCTGGATGTATTTGTATTGCATTGTATACTCTATGCACAAATGTCTATTTTTATAACTTTAAGAAATTTTTTTTTTTTAAACGACATTAATTTACCCCCACCTCCCGTACAAACTCATTAGGCCATTATTGTTTTACAAGTTTTGAACTCGGGACCCTCAAATCGAACATGCAAACAACATTCAAATTAAGCAACTGGGCATAAAACAAAATATAAAAAAATATCAGTATTTGCCAAACAAGTAAAACTCAACAAAAATAAGTACATAGTAGAATATAAGAAGGGAAAAGGTTTTCTATTAATTTTTATTAAACTGATTTCAAAAAATATTTTCAGAATTCCAATTCCCTTCTCCATTCCAATTAGCTGCATTTTTAAAATTTCCTTTTTTTAATATTTTACTGTAAATTATTGTCTTGATAAAATTCAAAACACAAGAATGCCTTTTTTTACCACTTCAACTGGAAATATTTATAATTGTAGTCCTTTTGACATTGCAACAAGGTGTGTGGGGGGGAGGTTGCAACAGATTTCCTTTATCAAAGCCAAAGAATATTTTCCATGTGCCATATATTTCTACAAACTAAAAAAAAATCACTCAGCTTGAATCAAACCATTTTTTTTTTCTTGATTGTAATCATTTTCCTTCAAATATTGTCTGAGATTCAATGTTTGATAATAAACACTTTTTGCAGTTTTGTTTTTCTTTTTGTCACTGGTTTTGTCATTTTATATTGCTTTAGTAAATTGTTTCAGATGGACGTTGTCTAAAAAGCGTCAGCTGGTTCCTGTTATAATAGTTAACGTTTAGTATTTAGTTTTCAATATTAATATTTGTCGAAAGCAAATAATGAAAAGGTTTCAATCCAAATAAACTTAATGACATTTGAGAAGTTGAATCGATAATTTAGATATGGAAGGAATTCTGAAACTCATGACTAGATCTGAAATAATTTTGAAATTTGTGTATATTTATATGCGTGCGTATATTAATCTGTATATGTGTCTGTATGCCAGTGTATGTGAGTATACTTGTCTATTTGTCCATGTGTGGATGTCTGTAGGTTTGTATATGTGCATTTGTCTTTTCCTCGTTTAATATATAACTTTATAATAATCTAAATCTAATGATTTGTTAAACTTGGAATTTAAGATTCGCAATAAAAATAAAGTGAATCTAATAGTCGATTAATAATGCTGATCTCAATTTAATCAAATATTATTAATGCACCCAAAAATTGTATTTTGAGTGTTCTCATATTTTTCAAATTAGAAATGACTTTATTCTGATTGGTTCACACAGTCTATACAACAATGCCTCCATGATTAAGGGGGTTTGGCTTGTTTTTAACCTTTTAAAACTCTTCAACTTGAAATAAACCTCATCACTTGATAAGACGCAAGCAGTGTCAAAACAAAATAGCTACTTTTTTAGTAATATTATAACATATTTATGTTATAATTTCTGAAAATATATATAAATAAAAGAAACCGCTCTAGTCACCATGGATAGCAATATGGCATACAACAAAAACAAAATATCAATGTCCAATTTTTTAAGTTTTCTAAAAATAATCAACATCAAAATTTTATTAAAAAAAATTGGTTCATTTAAAGATTAACTGACTGATTTCTAAAGAAAAAAATGTACTGACCTTAAAATAGATAGAAAATACACTTTTTCAAAGGTTGGTCAACTTTACAGCCATACAAGCAACATGAAAGGGAGGTGCACCAAAAATAATTTTTGTAAAATTTAAAAAAAAAAAAAAAAAGTGATAGTCTTTGCATGCTGTGGGAGAAATTTCTTACTTTTAATGAAATTATTCCATGAGTGACTATTCTTGTGACTGCCTCTCATTCCAAATAAATTTATTTTGAGGAAGCTATGCACCCTGAAGTGTGATGCAGTCATTTTGCATTGGGCAACTGAAAAAATATTCTATCCAAAGACAGTTCTTACCAATTTTTAGTGTTGAAATTATATTTGTGTTTTAAATATATTTAAATTAATACTAGATTTCTTTACATTTTAACACCACGATAAACTAATAAAGTATTTTTTTACATTTTATTAACAACACAAATACAGATAAGAGAAAAGCTATTTATTTGCAAAACTACCTTAGGTAAGTGAAAATACATTTTTCTCTGCATGAATTGTGACAACTGATATTTAAAACTAAATTTTACATTTTTAATTATCATTATGTTTTTTACTGTTTTTTTTTTTTTGTTAATTCCCTTCCATTTACTTGCTTCCCCAACAGCTACAATCTCCAAGAATTTAAACATAAAGTCAATAGTCATCTATCTCACTAACCTGCATCTTCTCTCTCTCTCATTCTCCTTTCTCCATCCACTCCACTCTCATCAGTATTCTCATCCTCCTTTTACCCACTTCCAGACACCCCTATAACCTGTCACTCTTTCTCATAACTTTCCTCCTATGTAAACCCCTGCAAAACAGTGGCAATAAAATGCCTTGCTTGGGGTGATATGATTATAAAAAACAATTCCCAATATTTGACAAACTATGCATTTTTAATATTTAATAATTTAACATTTTTAATGTTCATGTCACACACACAAAAAAGAAAAAAAAATATATATATATATAAACTGATAAATAGTTGATGATTGACAATGTAACAGAGATGGGGAAAAAAAAGTAAATGTTAATAACTTGGAGAGCCACAAAACATTGCTGACTCCACTTCCAGGACCTGGAGGTGGGGGTGGTACACATTAGCGGAGGGGTGCATGGTATATCTGATAGGGAGTGGACTACTGTGTCAATGCTCTCAATACAATACTTTCACTCTAGGACAAGAAATTTTTTTTTTTAATAATCATATCGCCCCAAGCAAGGCATTTTACTGCCACTGTTGTGCAGGGGCTTACATAGGAGGAAAGTTATGAGAAAGAGTGACAGGCTACAGGGGGTGTCAGGAAGCAGGTAGGAGAGGGATGAGAATACTGCAGAAATGAGATGAGAGAGAGGATGCAGGTTACTGAGATAGATGACTATTGACTTTACATTTAAATTCTTGGAGATTGTAGCTGTCGGGGAAGCAAGTAAACGGAAGGGAATTCCACAGGCGGGAAGTGTAAGAAAAGAAGCTGATGGAGTAGAATTTGAGTTTACATTTTATTGGTTTCACAGTAAAAGGTGAGGACCTAGTTGCTAGATTAAATTCATATGGGGCACCAGGGAGCTAAGTTCATCGGAGCATAAGCCGTGAAAGTGTTTGTAGAATAATGTGATCAAAGTTGACAAAACTAAATTTTATTCTGTTCCTTTCTTGTTTTTCTCCAGTTACAACACAAGTAGAAGAAGAAAACTTAATTCATGAGGATCTGTTTGTATTTAAGCTTGTAATTGTAATGATGAAAACACAAAACCAGATGAATGGTTACCATTCACTTCCAGTTGAAGGCAATATATTAAATCTAACAGGATAGATAAAATCAAATTGGTGGCTGATCCATAAAATGACCTACAATCTGTTGTTAAATGGAGCAAGAAACGACTTGTTAATTGTAATGCCTTTAAAATGAAACAGCTCTTTTTTAAAAATTGCTATGTCTACTGCTAGTAAAGTTGGTTCAGTGTTGTGCTAATCAATTTCTCTCACCAGAATACATTTTACACATAAATCTGTCTCTCACTGCAGTGAATATTTTGCTGTCACATCTGATCTGGGGATTCTGCTAAGTATTTAGTAATTCTTGACAAAATCTAAAGAATCTATAATGTTATCAGTCCTAACCTGGCATCTCAGCATTCAGTCACTTTCCCTGTACATTTTCTATAAATATTTTTGTGGTAATTGTTCTGATTAGCTTTGCTCTTTGGCACCTTGATTGTATTAATTGAAGTGCAGTACTATGTTGTCAACTAGATCTCATCATTTTACAGATGAAATTGTTAGATGTCAGCATAAATTCTACACTAAGTTTCTTCTTTTGACCTTTGCTTCATTTTTGGAACTCTCCACTGGCTTCTTGCTTTAAAGTTAACTTGTAAAAGACAGTAGAGATTGAAGTTTCCATGTCTTCATTAAGAACTAGCCAGTCGAGATGGTTCTGTAAACTTGGGTTAATCAGATGAAGTCAAATCTGGAGAATAAAGGAGGAGTAAAATTTTCCCCCCACCGAGATCTTTTGTGATCAATGCTTGTATAATGGGCCATGATGGAACTCCATAGCTTTCACAATTGATCGAATTGGTCTTTTTTTTCCAATCAAATTTTCAGTACTCAAATTGTTGACCAAAGATATTTGCTGTAATCTTAACAGTGACTAATTGAAACTGAAAGTGAACCATAACAATGCAATCCCCTGAAACCCTTAAAGAACTTTCTGTCGATGGTGGTCTAATTTAGGTTATGCTTTAGACTATCTGCCTCCATTTTTATACTGCTTTATAGTCTCGTAGAATATCTAGGTTTTTCACCTGTCACTCTTTGGCAATTTATCATGATTATCATGAATATTCCCACTAGAATCTGTAGCAATAGTTCACAAAATATTTATATTTTAAGATCTCTGTAAAAACATGTTTACAAATGTATAAACATATACTAGTATGTATAATCATTTAGGCATTTTAGAACAACAATATCTAAACTATTGTCATCAGTTTGCAGAAGGGATTACTGAAGAAATGATTTTTGAATAGTAAAAATGCTGTTTAATCTATAGCTACAGACTTTCAGACATTATTGACACATGCAAAAATGAAACAAGGTTTGAAAAAAACAAAAAAAAAGAATAAAGAAAACAGCAATAAAGAAAACAAAAACCTGTTTTAAATTCTTCAAAGATATTTCATGAACATATTTTTTATTAGCTTTTATGAACAAAACATCAGCATATAATTTCACATCTTTTTAGTGCCTTCCTATATATAATATCAAATCTCAAAAAACAAACCTACCAAACAAAAGACAAAAACGGTAGCTCTTCAAATTATATACTTATTTGGAATTTTTGTTCAAATTATATTAGGAATCAATGAAATAGACATTTTTATTTGAAAGCTGATGTAGTGTTGATAAATGCTTTATCAAATTCAAGGTCGAGATGATTGAAACAAAGCTCCTCTGTTGATGCTGTGAGGGTGGATGAAGATAAAAAATGTTTTGGTCTTTTTAGCACACTAGTATGGAAGACAAGATAGGGATCAGTTGAAACTAGGGTAAAGAATTTTAAAGAATTATTTTCAACAGATGTCACTGTTCAGTATAACTATATTGGCAAAAAGCAAAAATTATTTTATAAAAAACTTTGATAGACAAAGATTAGTTTCAGAAACTGCCATCAAGATAGTATATTTGAAATTTTATATTCTCGCTGAGGACAAAGGTTCATTTTATTAGAAAATCAGATTTCCATAGAAAACAGCAGAATCAGTTTAAATAAAAGAAAGTGAAATCCATTTGTGTTGCTTGGAATCCTTCCTTTCATTTCAGATAATTTAACGCAACTATCCATTTTCCCACAAGAAACATGGCATTAAGATTTTAAACAGAATTGGCTTTGTTTCCACAGCAGATGTCTTTTGCCAAATTTTTTCTTTTTTTTTTTTTTTGGTTTTACATATTAGACAGGTATTGTTGGGTGTAAAAAGATCCAAACCCAAATCCACAACAGCTTCGAGCTTATCACTTGATATTTCTTCTTCATTCAGAGCTTTTCAAAATTTCATCTAATTTCATTGATTAAAAAAAAAAAAAAATGAAAACCAAATTGTTTTTCTTTAATTTAATAGAAAGAAATAATTTAATAAAATATTTGTTTAGACTGTTACACTCATCAGTAGAGCAAAGGATCTTGACGATGAAACACCTGTACATGTCCGAGACCAACTGTTACAAACAAAACAGAATTTTCTTAAGAGGTTTGTTATTTATGTCTATAAAAGTGGTGAGGATGTGTAAGTATTTGCTTGTTTGATAGATAGGTAAATAAATTTAACTCAGTGTCTGCATTTTGCAATCTAGCTCGGCAAGAGTTGCGCTCAGATGTAGATCAAAGTTTTAGAACGCTAACGACTCCTTCAAATTTTTCAGAAAGCCAAAATTAGAGGTAGAAAAATATATATTATCACCCCACAAAGTCAGGGATCAGTTTATGTATTGATTATAATGTAGAATCAATCACCCCACTTAATATTATCTATATATGTTGCCCCTCCCCCTCCCACCCTAATCCAATAGGGACATTCTACATTGTTATCTATAAAAGTGATAAGGGTGGACGTTGTGTAAGTATTTGCTATGTAAATTCATCATATATTTTTTATTCTTATTATTCCTTAAATTACCCGAGTGAAACCGGGCTAAACTGCTAGTTTATTTATATAACTTGTTCACCTGTTATTTGAAATAGAAACCTTAATCACCTTTACACTGCCTGCTCTACTGAAGTGTTATATACTACCACTAGAAAAACAATAAGGAACATGTGTGTGTTTGTATATATATATATATATATATATATAATCTCATTTTTATTGTTCATCGGTGATGATTGTGTAGAGCAGGAGTACAGTTAGAGAGAGATTGCACACATGAAGGAGTTGTCAGGAGTCGTTAACCAGTGAGAAATCTCTGGTTTGAGCCAAAAATTTTAAACTTTATATAAAAGTCCCATGCTTTTTCAGGCTGTTGCTTCGTGATGTTATCTACAACTGGATGTATCGATCAACTACATCACTGCTGGGCCATCACTTTTCAAGCAGGTGTCACTTTTTTGTTGACCTTACCTATGGCCAGATGTACTTGTCAATTACTTATGCCATTCAAGGTAATACATTAGAAGCCTTATCAATGCCCCGTTCTTATTCTAGAGGTTTAAATTTGGAGGCTTTGGCCAAGCAATTTAACTTCCCAGAAAGATCTAATCATTGACAGGCTTCAGACCAAGTGCTTAACATTAGAGAAATTGACCAGCTAAAACAGGCCAAGCAAGTCTATAGCTAAAGGTTACAACAGATTTTAAGAATATAAACATAGGGATGAAGAGAATTAAAAATAGGCATTCGTTCTCCTGAGATTTTAAATCAGTAGACAACCACTCATTATTAAAATCCCTCTACCAGGAAATTATGAGGAGACATATACAACAGTGATTTTCTAGCGTCCGCACTTTTCAAGGATTCATCTTGAGTGAGAATCCCACCAGCGTTCAAAGATTGTACAAATTGAAATATTTTCTCATTGACATTATTTACACTGTTTCGACTGTTGTTCTCATCTTTATTGCCACGTTTGCAATGTTTTGGCCATTGTACTCTCCTGCCCTCTTCAGGTGCTAATAATTTTCAACCGAACTCTTTATTTTGATCACTGGGGTATATTTTTCTCATTCCCTGTGTGATGCCACTTCCAGATGTCATGTAGTTATCTCCCCTTAAACTCTCTAAGTTATTTATTCACCACTAATTTTGTCTTATCTAAAAGAAGTGTCAGAAAATTAGTTCTGAAAATATTAGCAGTGTACCTTTTATAGTGAATTTAGCATTTTATAAGCTTTTGGAATTCATAGGAAATATTTCTATTTCCACAGAAGTAACAATGAATTCTACGTCAAGTTTTCAGTTTCTCACTGAGAGGTTATGCCATCATTTTGTAAACTAATTCACTAAACAATCAATCAAAGCCTAATGGCTGTCTTCAGTGCCAATAGAAAATAGCCAAACATGGCAAGCTTTAAAAAGCAACCAATGAGTGTTACAGTCAAAAGAAAGAAATAATGACCAATGATAATTTGATAGAACAAGAAATGTTACATGAAAAATTTAACTTTTAATGGTTACTCTGGAAATTTAGTCAGCATTCAAATACTGTCATATTGAATCAATAGATTTAAAAAGTGATAATTTTCTCAAAGTTTTCTTCAGAAAACCTTTAGAAATGAACAAGATTTATATAGAAACAATATTGTTAACAACATTTTGTAATATAACATTCTTAAAGCAGTCAAAGCCAATCCTCATGTGATGAAAGCCATGAAAACTTATACAGGGAGTGATAGGTAAATTGTTGCCATTTAATATTTTTATTTTGCTGACTGCATAGTATAGTAGGGTCAGTTGGGCATCATTTTTGAAAAAAGGCACCATGACACAATTCTCTCCACCAGAAATTTGGAAATGGCCTGCTCTACTACAAACATTTCAGAGTATTTGGATATCAATCTGAGGATAGTACAGAGGATTTGGAAAGAGTTGAACAAGTCTAATGGTGATTCTTCTGATAAGAACTCTCAAATTTGTTGGTGAGGGCCTCGGATTTAACACAAAAACCTACATCAAGTGTCTTGAAAATGTAGCACTGCATTGGGTCAAGAAAGTGGCTGCTGGAAGACTTGATGCCTGACAACAGGACTACACCAATCCACACAAGCAGGAGAGCCTAGTCATGGCTATCAAACAATTTCTGCAACCACATCACCCTTTAACTACCTAACTCCCCAGACTGCAACCCCCTTGATTAATACATGTGGGGTGCAGTTGAGTGAGAAGCCAAACAAACAAAACTCTTTGTAACACCAAAGATGAACTGGAGGCAAGTATTATGCAGCATTCACCAACTTAAATGAGGAGACTGTCCAGATGAGTTGCAGGTGATTCAAAAACCATCTGGAGTCCGTGGTTGAAGCCAATGTTTATTTTATTATATAAATTTACTCTTTATTATTTCAAGATATGCTTTGAGCAATTTCGATAAATATATGTTAACATCAGATGTCGGCATTATTTTTACGTTTTTGTCATTTAAATGACAATTTATCTATCGCACCCTGTTCATCAGCAGGACTTTTGTCCAACTGTTAAATGTTTTTGTACAAAGTTTGCTTTTACTTTGAAGTTTATATTCTAAGCTGTTCGGTTTTATTAAAATGAAAACCAAAAGAGAAAATCATTAAAAAGTTTGCTTTGCAATACGATAACATTCAAACACTGACTAGGTTTCAATAAATCAATAACAGAGAGAGAGAGAGAGAGAGAGAGAGAGAGAGAGAGAGAGAGAGAGTGTGTGTGTGTGTGTGTGTGTGTGTGTGTGTGTGCATAGAAGCATGCTTATTCTATATATATGTATATACATAAATTCTTTAAATAGTAAATTCACATTTGCATAATGAGAGGCAAATTTGGATAGATCAGAACATTTCAGAAAATGTTGTATGCATTTATATTATAATATCATTGAATATTTTAGAATTATCATTTATGCAAAAGCTTGTACAGATAAATAAAAAATACATATTATGTCTATATGAGTGAGTGAGGAGGAGGAGGATGAAAAAAGAAGGGTTGTGCTTAGTATTTGTCCAATTGTTGATAATCCTTGTTAGGAACTGGCTCTGTGACTACATAGGGCGGAGGCCCACTCGGTTGGGGAGCAGTCGTCACAGTAATACTTTCCTCAGTTTTGACACTTTGTAGAGCAGGGTCTTCAGATTTTTCCTTCTCTTCCTGCAAATAAAAGAAAAAAAACAAAAAGAAAATAGAAAAAAAAGATTCAATGACTAATCGATTCCATTTCAACAAGACTGACAATTTCAGATTTTCTCACTATAAAATTATTTTTTTACAATTAAGTGTCAGCCATGTCGCCATCAAGATATAACGTCCAATACATGGACTCGTTTCCACACCTGCCCTGACTTTTGGACGACCTACCAAGAGAGAAGCCTATCAGGTAGTTTTCATTCGTTTTCCTTCTTACGAATACATTCACTTATTTTGCTTTGCATTTCGAGTGCCTTTTTGCATGCGTTGATAGAAACGGTCAAGGAAGAAAACTAACACAGTTGCTTGTTTATTTCTTGTTTTGTCTTGGAGAGAGAAAAAAATATTCTTTTGGCTTTTGTTGTAATCCGAAAAGGTTACTGCATGATTAATCACCAAAGTGGAGGTCGGAATAATAGTACCAGCAAGTCCAAGACTTTGACACTGCGTAAAATAGATACACAGCTAGTGACTACTAGTCAGTATAATCCCTCGACTCTACCAATAGTGGCCACATATATATACGTGAATAGGAACATCCCATTCTTGTATACAGGTAGGTATACAACAATTTTCAAAGGCAGTTATGATAAATTTGATCAAGACTGATGAACTCCCAATACAAGTCAAAATAAAGCCTAGAGTATTATGAATACGAGTAACCCCCTACCACCCGATTTAGAGGCACAAAATGTATAAACTCTGCCCTAAAAATATTCTACCTTTTTTTTTTATATAATCGTGTTGCTCCAAGCAAGGCATTTTACTGCCACTGTTGTGCAGGGGGGTTACATAGGAGGAATGTTGAGGAGTGAGAGGTTGCAGAGGGTGTTAGGAAGAGAGTAGGAGAAGGATGGGGTGGATGTAGAAAAGCATGAGAGAGAGGATGTAAGTTAGTGTGACAGGAGATGATTATTGACTTCACATTTAAATTCTTGGAGATTGTAACTGTCAGGAAAGCAAGTATGCGGAAGAGAATTCCACAGGCGAGAAGTGCAAGAAAAGCTGCTGGAGTAGAATTTGCAAATTTTATTTTACCTATTTTTATTAATGTAAATATTAATTTAACATTTAAGTTTTTATTTTCCAATTTAATGTTTGTTTTAGTCCAAATCAAATTAAATTCTACAGTTAAAGAATTAAAAATAGAATACCTGCATTATAATATATTGTTACTGGTTGAATCATGTGACAGACAGGTGCAGCTCTTATAGTAAAGAAATGAAATTGTGACGGATGGGCGTGGCTCTTATAGTAAAGAAATGAAATTGTGACGAATGGGCATGGCTCTTATTATAGCATAGATTCAGAGTTAATCAGGAGAAGAATCAAAAGATTAAAACAAATGGTGATTAAGGCATGAATATGAAAGACAGTTTCTGGCCAATGTCAACCAACTGACATAACATCTGATAGCCTTTTATACAGACAACAACAACACAAAAGAATTTCTACAAATTCAGTTACTTACATTGTAGTGAACAAAACAAAAAAATTTAAATCTGACTCATTGATTTTGTTAAAAAAAAAAAAAAATTTTTCTGGAAGTTACAAACTTTGCACATAAAACTAGTGAAATTTCCCACCTTCATGTGAAATGTTTTTTGGCAAATAGCAAACTAGGAAATATCTAAAAAAAATAAACAAAAATTCAAATAATCTTTAATTATAAAAAATAAATATCAAATTCCTTTTATAGACCCTTTTCGCAAGCTGATGCAAATTTGTTTGTCGTCCAATGGGAAGCCCAGAATTATATTCAGGCGTGAATTTCTAAATGACCTGTTTGGAGCCCCAGAAAACAAAATAAAACTACGAGACAAGAAGACAGTCGTAGTAGAGAAAATATGAGCATAATTAACGCGTCCATTGACAAATGTCAAACGAGGTATTATTATTACCTCTCTTTCTCTTTCATCTTCTTCACTGTTCACCAGTTCACTTAATAATTGACCGATACCCAAAAGACTGAGCCTGAGCGGAGACTTCAAAGACACTCCTAACAAAACAAATGCTCATACATACATAAACTTTTTCAGCAATTACTACTATGAACCGTTTTTAACGACCTTGTACCAACCAAAAAACATTACTTTTATTTGTAAAAACCTTAATCAAGATATATATATATATATATATATATATATATGTTATGCTCTCATTATGATTGAGCTCTCTGGAGAAGAAAATTTTAAAAACAGTTTCCACTTCAGCTATAATGCGTGACTCTTCAGAAATGAATTGAGTTCTCTCGGTGACTGGCATCTGTATACACTGCTTACATACAAGACGTTAAAATTTCCCTTCTCTGACCCCATGCGCCAATGACTTAGGGAGTAGAGACTCCAACTGACACCAAATCGGTTGAGTTTCGAATCTGGCCAGAAGTAAGTGGATATGTCTAGCCACACTGATGAGCTGTGATACAGTGAAACGAGCTTGTATGTGGATGATTAATATATATATATATATATATATATATATATATATATATATAAAAATGTTGTTTCTATATACAATTTGATTTTCTTGTTTTGTACCCCCCTCTTATAGTGGGTTATCTACTAACAAGGCCAAATCAAATTAATCTGTTTCAACGCACACACATTTCACTATAACAGATAAGCCACTATAACATTGTCAAGTAATTTTTTATGCAACTTACTAAATCAAATGTTAAATTCCTAAACTGCCAAAAAAAAAAAAATTTGCTATACTATACGCCATTTCAACTGATTAGATTCTAACTTTACTTGTTAATGATGAGCCTGTAAAAAAAAAAAATGACCAGAATACAAAACATTTCTTATATCTCTATTACCAGGATTTCTATCTAAGCAAAAGGAATTTTTTACAACACAAATCCAGACATGTTTTACTTACCAAACTCTTAGTTCGATAATATTCATCAATAGCAGACTGATACTTAGGTGAAGTGATGCCAAAGAACCAGGCTAGCTTCTCTCCACAAGTGTCAGCAGCTGCAATAATGAAGGAAAAAAGAAAAGGTAGACTTGTATTCAATACGTACCTGATATTAACCTACATTAAATTGTATGGATGAACTTTAAGGGTCAGTCAGTTAAGTGCCATACGCGATACACGCTTTGGGCGATCATGTCTCGAAAGAGACATGACTGACTGGGCAGAAGATTATCCTGCAGTAGGTTGCCATTGCTTTCTGCGGTAGACTGGTTGCCAGCCAAGGCTATAGAACCCAATCTGTCCTGTTATTTGACTCATAGCTAGAGGGAGAAGAGATGTATTATATTATTAAATAGTAATTAGTGGGGAATCAGTTTAATACTTCCTAATAGAAAACCGATCCCCCACTTTATGTCCAGTAAAAGCCTGGATCATGTTTCCAACTATTATATTCAGTCAGTCAGTCAAGTGCCATATGTGATACACACTTTGGGCGATCACGTCTCAAAAGAAACATGACTGACTGGGCAGAAAATCGTTCCTCAGCAGGTTGCCATTGCTTTCTGTGGTAGACTGGTTGCCAGCCAAGGCTATAGAACCCAATTTGTTTTGTTATTTGACCCATAACTGGAGGGAAGAGACAGATTAATACTGTTTCCAAAGGTATTTGTGCATAAGTGAATGCAAGGAATTCAACTGGAATTCGAAATCGGCTCCATGATATCTCATTCCAAGTCGATATCCACTGCACCACAATGCACATCCACAAAGGTCAGTTAAGTGCCATACGTGATATACGCTTGGGTGATCATGTCTCGAAAGAGACACGACTGACTGGGCAGAAGATTATCCTGCAGTAGGTTGTCATTACTTTCTGTGGTAGACTGGTTGCCTGCCAAAGCTATAGAACCCAATTTGTCCTGTTATTTAACCCATAACTGGAGGGAAGAGATGGATTAATACCTTTCCCAAGGGTATTTGTGTGTGTCAACTGGAATTCGAACTTGGCTCTCCGATTTGTAGTTCCAAGTTGATATCCACTGCAACACAACGCACAGCCAAAGGTACTAATCCATTAAAAGAACATTGAAAAGTTTTAGAAAATCACATTAAGACAAACATTAGGAAAACATTTTCTTTTTTGGCAGAAATTTCTTTGAATGGTGGATCCTTTGTTTCTCTTTTTCTTTTTCCCTAGCTCTAGATTTTTTGTTTCTTCTATTTTTTTGCCTGGCTGTATTTTAGTTATCTTCCTAACCATTTTTGGTCTATAGGTCACATACTGGCTATTCAGTTGAATCCCCCCCCCCCCACTTGCTATCACTTGAACAGACCAAAAAGTTAAAAATATTTTTTACCTTACTGGTAGTAACCATGTGTGTTGGGATGAGATCAACTTTGTTTTAAATATTCTTAAAAGTAAGTCATTTTTTGCTTAATTTTAAACTTTTCATGCTTAACTGAACAATTGGTTTTCTTTTTTGGCAGAAATTTCTTTGACTGGTGGACTTTAACTTAGCAATTCACCACCTGATGTTTTTTTTGTTTTTTTAATTGGAGTAGATAGACCAAACTATCGCCTGATTCACACTCCACCCACGTCTATTGAACAGGTGAAAAGGCTCATCCCTTGTTCCCTGTTTAGGATGTGGTTTCCAGCTTTCTCTTTTCTCTCCTCAGACCTCAGTATTGGTGCTTCTGTGATTTTCCTGCGATGTGCTTGGCTGGTGGCAACGTCTCATCATTGTGAGGGTACTGGGTTGGCAGTTTCCTGGTTGCTGCTTCCGACTAGTAGTTAGGAGCCCTAACGGCTGCTCTGATCAACAGTTGCATAATACCAGGGTTCTTGTAGTGCCATGTTGTGCATGGATAGGTGTCCCTGAAAGCACTTTTGGTGGGCAACCCAGAGGCCACATTTCGATGCAGCCCGAGCTAATTCCCATCCCAGCGCATATCATGGATAATGATCACTTGCATCCTCTTCTCAAGGTCCCTTCCTGCCAACAAATTTTAACATGATAAACAGAATCAGAAATAACCCTAAACCAGTCAAACTCAAATCACCAAAATCTCTTAACATTTCTTTTACTAACATCCGGGACATTCGTACTAACTTTTGTAGCATAGAAGTTTTCCTCCACAAAAAGTCCCCCGACATCCTAGCACTCTGTGAGACTAACTTCAACTTATCAATTCCCTCCTCTGACTTCTCGATCACTGGTTATCTTCCCCTCTTAAGGAAGGATTCCACTATCCACATGCATGGGCTGAGGGTCTACGTTAGTGAACACCTCCCTATAGCTAGGGTGACATCACTCGAATCCACCGCCCACCAATATGTATGCCTCCGTCTCTCACTTCTCAGTTTGGTTAGCTACCTTTTCTTCCTTTACCGTTCCCCACTCTTCTTTCGACTGCTCCCTTCTAGACATCATTTCTGACAATATAGATAAGGCTACTTCCTACCACCCATTCGCACACATATTTGTGTTTGGAGATCTTAACACCCATCTTGCTGAGTGGCTTAAAGACTGTTACTGATTCAGCAGGCATCCACGCCATTTCCCAATCCCTTATAAGCAAGTAGTGGACTTCCCCACATGCTTTCCAAGCACTCCCTCTGGACACGCCTCTCTACTAGATATATGCTTTACCTTTGCACCTGACTCTTGCCAGGTCTTGCAGCTGTGCCTTCTCAGCAACTCCGCCCATGCGGTTGTTTCTCTTAATATTTCTCTCCACTCTCACTCCCCCCAGGAGCCTCCTATTTATAGGACCTCCTACTGCTATGTCCCTTGGGGAAAAGTGTTTGATCTCCCAGTCAATGACTGTGCCTCTGAGATTTCGTCCTGGGTGAAAGTTGGCATTGATGCCTTCATACCTACCAGGAAGTTTCGTCGCAAACCTCATTCCTCCCCTTGGTTCTCTTCTGCCTATTTGGCCACCATTGCCCACAGGAATCACTACTTTCGATTATTTCGGAGAGTCATCTGACCACAATAGGCGCCTATTCACGTCTGCTCGTAATGTGTGCAAGAGAATCCTGAATGACGTCAAGCGGTTGTTTGCCAAGAGAATGAGACAGCACATAGCTGACTGCAAGTTCGGCTCCAAGGACTATTGGCAGTTATGTAAACGGGTGCTGAACAATAGCAAATCCTCTATCCCTCCTTTAATCAATGAATTTGAGGTCCTCACGTTATCAGCGGACAAGGCGAAGTGCTTTGCTCACAGATTCTCATCCAACTCCACATTTGACTCATCTGGAGTACCCTCACCCAACTTCCCTATTAGAACTGAAGCTAAACTGTACGATATATACATTACCCCGACAGTAGTATCCCATGTAATATCAAAACTTGACCCCCATAAAGCGAGCGGTGGTGATGGAATCCCGGTGATTGTCCTTAAGAAATGTGCCTCTGAACTCTCCTCTATCCTCTCTAAACTATAACTACTGCCTCTTTGCTTCCTGTATGCTGGAAGTCCTCTTCTGTCGTTCCTGTATTTAAGAACTCTGGTGAACCCTCGGACCCATCCAACTATCGCCCTATCAGCCTTCTTCCAATTTCGGGAAGGTGTTCGAGGCCATTATTAATGCTGAAATAGTTCAGCATCTTACTGCCCATAAAATCTTCTCCGACAGGCAGTATGGCTTCCACTTTGCCAGGTCCATGGCCAACATGCTAACGACCATTAAGGAATACATGTTCCAGACCCTTGAGAGGTCCGGCTAGGCTCGTGCTGTTGCTATGGACATCTCCAAGGCTTTTGACAGAGTTTGGCACGCTGGCCTTCTATGCAAGCTATGGAGGTTACGGTATTACCGGACGATTGCAGGATCTGATCCAATCTTTCCTACATAACCACATAATGAAGGTCGTCCTGAATGGGCATGCCTCCACACCCTACTGTACAAATGCTGGTGTCCCTCAGGGCTCTATCCTAGGCCTGACTTCCTTATTTTCATAAATGACCTCCCAGACAAGAAGCCAAGTAGGCATCTATGCAGATGACACTAGAATTTACTCCTGCATCAGTAAGAAACCTGGTGTGGCGGAAAAAACATAATCTTGCTGCTGATCTTGAGAGGGATCTACATTCTGTGGTGAATTGGGGTAAGAAGTGGCTTGTAAATTTCAATGTGTCTAAGACCAAGCTCCTGTCTGTCAATCATCACAGGCAACCTCTCCTGCCTCCCATAAGCATGGACCAAGCGAGTCTCCTCGAGAGCAATACACTGCACCTCCTTGGCCTTACCCTCTCTTCTGATCTCAAGTTGAACCACTACATTGAGTCAATAGCTAAATCCACTGCTAGGAAGGTTGGGTCACTGTGTCAGGTCAGGATGTTTTTCTCACCTGAAACCATCCTACATATATACAAATCAACCATTTGTCCGTGCATGGAGTACTGCTGCCATATATGGTCAGGTATCCCTGCTGTTCATCTCCATGTTCTTGACAGGCTCCAAAGGAAAATTAGTAATGTGAGAGGTACCGTCATGGTGGCTCGACTACAGCCACTTTCCCACCGATGGGATGTGGCTTCCCTTTGTCTGTTCTATAAATACTTCCATGGCTTCTGTTCCAACGAGCTTGAGTCACTGGTGCCTCCGCAACAGGTGTTTACACATGCAACCAGACTGGCAACTAGGTCTCACCCATTCACAGTTAGACCAACCAAATGTAGACGACAATTCTACTCCTGCAGCTTCTTTTCTCACACTTCCCACCTGTTGAACTCGCTTCCTTTATTCTTGCTTTCCTGATGGCTACAACCTCCAGGAATTTAAATGCAATGTCAATACCCATCTCTTAACCACTTGACTCTAGTTCTTTCTTCACCACCCTGTATATTCTTTCCTTTCTCTCCACCTTTGCAACTGTCATCACACCTGTATTCCCTTCCTTCCCTTGCTCCTTTCTAACTGGTTCATCCTTATCTTCACTCTCCTCTAATCCTTTTACTTTTATGTAGCCCCCTGCACATCAGTGGCGTTACTGCCTTGCTCGGGGTAATATGATTTAAAAAAAAAAAAAAAAAAAAAAAGATCATATTTTGAGAAAGAGAAAGCAATACTTGTGGAGTTCATGTTTACACATGACCCAGTGGATATAGGTGTTGGTTAGTTCCAGTGACTTAACCCAAAGAGTTGCGAGTTCAGTACCTAACTAGGGTGGTGAACAAATGACTTGGAAAGTTGAGTTAAAGGGAAAAACTACATGGCATCAGGAAGTGGCATTACACAAGGAATAAGAATTATATACCCCAGTGATCGTAATAAAGAATTTGGTTCAAAATTCCTAACACCTGAAGAAGCCGGAGCATACGACGACTGAAACGTCATAAACATGAAAATAGATATGAGGACAACAGTGTAAATAATTTATTATTTATTGACATTATAAGCAATACAATGTAGACCAGTGTTTCCCAACCATTTTGGCCATGTCCCACCCAATCACCTCTAGAATCCTGATGTCCCCCCACCTCCCATATGTTGATATATAATTCTTATGTAAAAAGTGAACTCCGTTTTAGGTGATGCTTATAACACCAATACTTTGATTTAAGCTTTTATTTTAAACTTAAAATTTAAACTTAAAAGTTTGTTTAAGGTTCAAACTGCCTTAAAGCATTAAGGTGGCTTAAACAAACTCAAAAACAACATGGCATCCATGAAAAACAAAAAATAAATAAAAGACAAAGTTCTGAGCAAGAAATTACCAAAAAATAAAATATTAGGGATTGTCTTATATTATTTTTATGTTTATATGAAACAATCAAAGTTTCAAGGCATGTAATAGAGAATTGAAATATTTAAATTTATAAACAAAAACTAATTTCAAAGAGTTTTTTTCTGTAATACTTTGATCAGTACTTTTAATTTAAATTGTACAGTAATGATATCAAATGCAAAATATCATTCATTTTATTTCAGAAAAGTATTTTTTTAATGCCATGAACACAAAATATACAAAGGATTTAAAACTTTGCAAAATGAAGTTCTAAAATTATTTTAAAATGGAAGTTATTCACCAGGTGGCAGTGCAATCAATGGTAATTTAAAAATCCAAGACAAATGATGAATGAAAATCGATGTAACATTGGTAAATTTTTATTTATTGAAATGTTAGGGCTAATAGATCACAAGAACAAAGACTTTTATTAGCAAAACATCTAACAATCGAATTGCCCCCTCCCCGTGGGGTGTACACCCCACGTTGGAAATTACCAATGTAGACAGAAAAAGAATATATATTTAAAAAAACAAACTTACCACTGAATGTTTTAGTAAATGTTAAAGCTAAATAATACCAAATCCATGGTAGCCATTGGAGTGAATGCTGAAAAGAGAGAATTACAAAATACAACCAAAGTGTTTCTTTCAAGTAAATTCATCTTTTTTGCATTATCAAATTCATGAAAAGAGTACAGAAAATTAAGATGAATGAATTTGGAGTTATAAATTGTGTTGGTCCAAATAAAAAAAAAGACAAAAAAAGCTTAGAACCAGCATAATAAAAAAAAATATCCAAATGTCGAACAATTTTTGTCTTTATTTTCATCTGAAATTAAAGCCAAAATACGATGTTTAGAACAGCGCATGATTAAACATAATAGACATTCATTGGGTGTTATATTTAACAAGATATGTTTAGAAAATTATCTGCTACCTTAATACATTATATATATATATATATATATATATATATGAATAAATATAATTTTAAGATGTTCTATATTTATAGGATAAAGTGCTCAATATCAGAAATAGAGCGCATTTAAGTATAAAAGAGTGAACATTGAAGTCAACACTCAGGGGTGACAGACTGTTTCATGCTAAGCGCAATCATCAGGCCACAAGTGTTGAGTTTTTCCTTGGCTATTTATATATGCGCGTCAGTGGGGCATTGTGGGTAATCCTCCTAAAAAATAAAAAAGTAACAAAAAATAAAATAAGTAATAAATAACAAATCCAAATAATCAATCATCGAAAAACAAAAGAATAAACAAATAACAATTCAAATAGATTTACTCAAATAATCAAGTCACTACCGCCAAAATAATAGTTAGAAGGATTACCCACAATGCCCCACTGACACACATATATAAATAGCCGAGGAAAAACTCAACACTTGTGGCCTGATGATTGCGCTTAGTATGAAACAGTCTGTCGCCCCTGAGTGTTGACTTCAATGTTCACTCTTTTATATTTATATAGATATATATAGTGTGTGTGTTTACAAAAATGTAAGGGACATAAAAGAAATGCCGTCTTATCAATACCTGGGCAGGTAATCACTTTCAGATACTCTTTGCAATTGATGTTTGTCTCTTTCCCTTTTTGTAAAAATGCTTACGGTTGGTTTACTAATCAGATGTTCTAACAGATTTGAAGGGAAAATTTTGGTATGTGTACGACAGGGGAATACTTAAGACAATAATATTGTATACAATCAGTAACATTAAGCAGGAAAACTTGTCAGTTAAGTGCCATACATGATACATGCTTGGGTGATCATGACTCGAAAGAGACATGCCTGACTGAGCAGAAGATTTTCCCACAGTAGATTGCAATTAGTTTCTGTGGTAGACTGGTTGCCAACCAAGGCTATAGAACCCAATCTGTTCTGATGTTTAACCCATAGCTGGAGGGAGAAGCGATGGACTAATACCTTTCCCAAAGGGTATTTACGCATATGTGAATGCAACGAATTCAACTGGAATTTGAACTTTGCTCTCCGATTTCATATATTGAGTCAAAATCCACTGCACCACAATGCACAACATTAAAGATACATCTATAAAACAACAACTCTTTATTAAATAGCTTCTTTTGGGAATTATTTTCTTCTGCTTTCAATGTTTATAATTATTTCTGAGATTTTTTTTTCTAGTTTTTATTCTTTTAGTGAGTGACTCATAGTCCCTGGTATATGCTAGGAAGTTAATCTTTGTGTGTGTTTTTTTATAACATTCTTAAACTTGCTTCTTGTAATTGGATCTGTGCATCAAATATGAGTGAAGGTTAAAATAGAGGTGAGAATAATTGCAATTGGAGTTTACAATGGTCCCTCTGATAACTGGCTTATTTGTTAGAATCAAAGCTAAAAACCAAAGCAGTAGAGAATTTTAGTGAAGTTGTTAACTTTCATGTTTGAAATTAGCTTGATATTGTTTATAAAGCCCAAAAATTTACAAATAGTCTCAAAAAATAGTTTCTGCAATATGACATCCAAAGATAGATAAAAAAAAAAAAAAAAAAAGATTAAAGCACCAAAATGACCAAAAATTGATGTTGGGCAGAAATGAGAGATGATCCAAAAGCAAAAAGAAAAAAAAAGAAATAACAAAGCAATATATTAGAAAAAATATACATTACCTTGACCTCAAACCAATTTGCGTCACCCCCTCCTGTCCTGCCATATATATATAAAACACTTCTTAGTTTCTCCCCAGAGTCTAATCTAAATATCAGCTCCATTATATGAACAAGTAAACAATTTAAAAAAAAATCTTTCTTTAAAACTAAGACACAATATGGACAAATAAGCATACAGTCTCACAGAGAGCTCACCAAAGCAATTAGTCAGGAGAGCGAATCATTTTATATTTTTTCAAGATCATTTAACAAAAATCAGGGACTAGGGAAAGGTGATTATCAAAATGACTGTCCAGAGAGAAAGAGAAAAATCCAAGATATTTACTGCAGCCACCTAAGATGAAGATTTTTCAATCTAGCTAATAAGGTACCCACCACCACCATAATAAGGTATCCCCCCCCACCACCATAAAAAAAACACCTGAAAATTCTGCAGTTAATCAGTCGAACATTAATGCTTACAAAAAATATGATAGAAATAATTGACCACAAAACAATTTTGAAACGAAGGAGGAAACGAATATTTAAAAAATCCTTTATTAGATAATCAATATTTGATAAGCAAACCAAAGTCGTTTGTCATTTAATATTTCCATGTTTATTTATATCATTCTCAAGTGAAATAACATTGAATTATAAAAATTAACATTTTGCCTATCAAATAAAAATGGATTATAAATTCTGTTCATCGAGTTGCTTTTATTCTTTATGTTGGAAACTACAGTAGGAATCAAATGCGCTTCCTTATTATATAAAACTGATTAGAAATTTAGTATAAATTATTTAAAATTTGATATGACAAACGTTTTTAAGAAGTTTAGATTAATCCACACTGATTAGCATTAACATTCAGCCAACTTTCTTCTAAGAGGAATGCGACATATCGACCTTGGAGTCCCTTCTTGCAACAAGTAGCCGTTATCTTAGAAACGCCTGTTCTAGGAGTGATTGATAAGCAGTTGCCGAGTTTGCCCTTAAATCTGGCCTTCACTTGGTCTGACAAACATTTCTAAGTGCAGGCTTACAGTTTACATTTTATTTTGCACAAAAAAGGAAATAGAGAATTCTATCAACCATTTTTTTTTCTGACAAATACTTTCACAGCTTCTGATATGATAAACTTAACTCCCTGGTGCCCCCCCCCCCATACATACATATATATATATATATATATATATAAATAAATTTACTCAAGCAACAAGATTAGCAACTAGGTCCCACCCTTTTATTGTGAAGCCAATAAAATGTAAACGCAAATTCTACTCAAGCAGCTTCTTTTCTTGCACTTCCCGCCTTCCGTTTACTTGCTTCCCCGACAGCTACAATCTCCAAGAATTGAAATGTAAAGTCAATAGTCATCTCCTATCTCACTAACCAACATCCTCTCTCTCGCATGCTACTTTCTCCGTCCACTCTACTCTCATAAGTATTCTCATCCTTCTCTTACTCACTTCCTGACATCCCTCATAACTTGTCACTCTTTCTCATAACTTTCCTCCTATTTGACCCCCTGCAAAACAGTGGCAGTAAAATGCCTTGCTTGGGGCGATTCAATTATAAAAAACAAAAAAGTTCTATACATTTATATGCCAGAGAATGTAAAAAAAATCTAAAAGACATGCATGTGTAGCTAATCAGTATTTCATCAACTGATTGATTCTTTTTCTACGGCTTATTAACAGACAAGAAATTATTATGTAAACAAAGTAGGGGATCAATTTTATATCACAATCAATATATAAATTGATCCCTCACTTCATGGCCACAGTCATCCTTCTCTTACCGACTTCCTGACACCCCCTATAACCTGTCACTCTTTCTCATAACTTTCCTCCTATGTAACCCCCTGCAAAACAGTGGCAGTAAAATGCCTTGCTTGGTGCAATATGATAAAAAAACAAAAAATTTAGTTGGTGAAAGTTTCTTGGGAAATAAAAACAATTTGTATCAGTAAAATATGCTTAACATATTTTAAGCTTCCTCTTAAAGTTGATAGAGAGAAAAGATAAAAAAAAAGGTTAGACATTTTGGTTTACATAAAAAAAGAAGATGAAGCCTTTTATGGGTTTGCAGAGTCAGTTCATGAGACAAAAAATACAAAAGAAGAAAAAAGGCATTTATGTCGTTTACAGATTTAAATTAAGCTTTCTTCCATTTCTCTATACAATTCTACAGAGCATTTTGTTTATAGGATTATGCAATATGGGTGAGACTTCTAACTAAACATGCTTAAACCAAAAATGTAGGGGTAGCTGGAATTGTTTTCAGATATTTTGCAAATCAAACAAAATGAAAAGGAATATTTCTGCAAATTTTTACTTTTTTCTGCCAAGATTCCATTTTCAGCTGATTTTCAATTATTTTTCGTGATACGATAAAATGTTAAAATTGAGACGCTCAATGAGGAAGTGATTAAAAAATGATGACTCAAGACAACAAATCTGTCTTGCCGCCAATTAGCAATTAAAATTCATGTAAAGTGGAAACGATAATGCACTGTGAACTTAAAGACCCACTTGAAATGCAGTGGCAGGACACACATTTTATACACACTGTATACAGAATGTTAAAAGGTATGAATATGAAAAGTGTTTTAGGTGTTGTGAAAAAAATAGAAGTCCTCAAAACCAAGAAAGAGCTCAATGAAAAAGTGTTATAAAGTTTCCTTTAGAATCTGTTCATGGAAAAGAAAAATAAATTTAACTATACTTCAAAAATATAGGCTGTTTTTTTAATTTATATAACAGTTCATCAGAGCACTTTTTAAAAACAATTCAGTCAGTTAAGTGCCATGATACGCGCTTGGATGATCATGTCTCGAAAGAGACATGATTGACTAGGCAGATCTTCCCACAGTAGGTTGTCATTACTTTCTGCAGTAGACTGGTTGCAAACCAAGGTTATAAACCCCAATCTGTCTTGCCATTTAACCCATAGCTGGAGGGAGAAGAGATGGATTAATATTTTTCCCAGGGTTATTTGAATGTAAGTGAATGCAACAAATTCAAACTTGAATTTGAACTCGACTGATTTTCCATTCCGAAACGATATCCACTGCACCACAACGCACTTCCCTTACCAAGTTAATTTATTTAAAACACAATAGAACAACATAAACATCATAGTAAAATACTAAATATAAATAACCTAAAATTGTAAAGTATATTCTTTGAACACAATTCAAGCCAGTACTTAAATAACATTATCATACCACAGAAGAGTAAAAAAATAACTCTTAGTGATCACACAGTAGGTACTAATACTTGGTATGAGAGTGGCTGAAGACATCTCAACAGTTCAGTATGCGATTTTCAGTAACCAGAACAGCCTTGAAAGGTTTGGAGGTGATTGGAAACCAAGTCAATCATAACTTAGGAGGATCTTGCTAATCTCAAAAAGCTTACTAAATATTCTAGTAGATTATTTGATCCAGTTCTGAATTTGCTTTAAATGTCATTGACTGATGAAGCTATCTTCCTTTAGAACAGGTATTTAAAATAAGCTCTAATGTTAGTCATTATGCTTTGTGAGCAATTTTGTTTATTTTTAGAAATTTAAATTTCATGTTTACGAGGTTTTATTTTGAATTTTATTTTACGAATTCTTCCAGAAAATCTACCATTTTTCTTGTTATATTTTTGTTTGAAAACAGGAATAGAAAATTGAAAGAAAAACTCATTTTCTTTCATTACAAAAGATAGTCATTTTCGTGCCATACATGATACACACTTGGGCAATCATGTCTCTTTCGATTTATGACCAACTGGGGAGAAGATTTTCCTGCAGTAGATTGCCATTACTTTCTGCAGTAGACTGGTTGCTAACTAGGGCTATAGAACCCAATGCCCTGCTATTTAACCCATAGTTGAAGGGAGAAGAGGTGTATTAATACCTTTCCCAAGGATATTAGTGCGTAGGTGAATGCAATGAATTCAACTGGAATGCGAACCCAGATCTTCAATTTCTCATTCCGAGTCGATATCCACTACACCACAATGCCCATCCCGAAGATAGGTGCAGCCTTATTTGACAGTATTTGGAAACATTCCGTAATTTCATTTCAATAGAGGGTATTTTTCTATTCATTTTCATCATCAGGCTTCCAATGGATCAAGACAAGAGTAAGTGTTGCATTATAGGTTTGGCATATTAGTAATGAAGTGAAAGTTTCTCAGAAAATAGAGGGAAGCCACAAAATAGAAGCCCAGATCAAAATGAATGGTCAGGGATTTGTTTTGATGATCTAGAAACAAATGCAACAGGACTAAATAACAGAAAGAAAAGAGATTGCAGCAGGTTAGAGGAAGGCTTCTACATACAGCAAAGTACTTACCACTTGTATCTCATACTACAAGAGAAATATTACAGATTTATTATTACAAATTCATTACGAAAGGTTTCATTATGGGGAGGGAGACTACAAATTTTGCTTAACAAGTGGAACAGGATTAAAAAATAGAAAAGAAGGTTCGACAAAGACATCGGAAAAGTTCTGTCTGATCCATTTCCTAACAATTGAAACATCAATGACTAAACATCAAAATCTGGATTTTGAGAAGTGAGTTAGGCCAAGAACTTTTCAGCGTCCTTCCTATAACAAAGAAATATAGAAGAATGTTGTCGTTTTAAACATCTATCATTATAAACAATAATCCTACTAAGATTACCTGTACGCAAAAACAAATCATTTTCTGCTTTCCCTTCTAATAAATGAATGCTTAAATGATAAAATTTATATTAGAACAGAATTTTGCCTTATTACAAGAAAAGAAAAATGATTTAATATGAAAATCATTTTCTACAAAGAATATATTTTATAGCAACAAAACTTTATTTGTTGTGTCTTATGAAGTTATTGACAAAACTATATATCTTAGGAAATGGATTAAATCCAGCAATATTTAAATTTATTCATGTAAACATTATTTTTAATGGATACTCATATTTGAGTAGATGTTCCGTTTTTTTTATTTTTTATTTATTAAACAGTATACAGGGGCCCGACAATATTTTTTGGACACTTTGAAAAAAGTACTTCAAGGTGGTTACTAGTGCCAAAAACTTTTGTGATTGTAAGTACGTAGTTGAGGAGTGAAAATCCACTACTAGTGTAATCATTTTTTTTAGTTTGGCTTTGATAATTTTAGTTTTTTGTGATTTTTGTGAAAACTTGCGCGACACTATTTTTCGGACATGACAAAAAATCCTATTTTATTAAGAGCTAAGTTCATGTATATGTTGCTGTATGCAAATTTTCTGCTTGTACACTTAGCTGTCATCATTAGAATTAATTATGTGTTCTATTTTACTGGCAAAACAATTAAGTTTAATGAAGTAAAATGCATTCAAAAGAAGTCGTTTGTTTGGCACGGAAGAAGTGAGATGATGGCCTCAGCATCAGAAGGATCGCCATGGATTTGAAGCTGTCGAAATCAACGGTCGAATACATGCTGAAGACAAACTCCGAGCGGAAAAAGAAGAGAGGACGGAAAAGATCAATTGGCAAGAGGACTGAAAGGAGAATGAAGAGGACTGTGACACGGCTTTTGACATCTGGAGAAAAAGTTACAGCAAGAAAAGTGAAGGAGAAATGTGAATTGGATGTAAACGTCCGAACAGTACAAAGAACGCTGCATAGGATTGGTTTGAAGTATGCAAAGGCTAAGAAAAAAATTACACTAACAAAGAAACACAAAGGAGCAAGACTGGAGTGTGCTAAAAGGTGGTTAACAAAGCATGTTGACTTTAAGAAGGTTATATTTACTGATGAGAAGCGTTTCAAGTTTGATGGGCCCGATGGATGGTGTGCTTGGTTGAGAAGGGGTGAGCATGCTGTACTGAACAAACGACAGATGGGAGGAGGAGGAGTTATGGTTTGAGGTATGATCTTTGCTAATGGAAATATATGGTTGGAGTGGCTGAAAGGACGACAGAACAACGAAAGCTACAAACAGTTGCTGGGCGAGAAAGCCCTACCAAGGATAAGAAGAGAGATAGGGAATGATTTCGTTCTACAGCAAGACAATTGCAGCATCCATGTGTCAAAACTCATGAAAGAATGGATGGCTAAAGTGAATATGACTACTTTGGAATGGCCTGCAAAAAGCCCAGATCTAAATTTAATAGAAAATGTTTGTTTGCGCAACTTGTCTATGATGGACCTGAAATAACGAAAGAGGCTCAACTATGGGAACGGATACTAGATGCCAAAAAACAACTAATAGAAACACGTAGAGATGTTATTGTGCATATGTTTGATCACTATGAAGAGAGATTGATAAAAGTTATTGAGAAGAAAGGTGATATTACAGACTATTAACAGTTTTTCAACGATGTCCGAAAAATAATGTCGCATGTGTTTTGTAAAAAATGATGAAAAATAAATATTTTTCCTTACCTAATCGATTTTCTTCCATTTTTATTACAGGTATTGTCTTTATATATTTATGCTATTCTATTGAAGGAATTTCGCCACTCTATGGTACTCAGAAAGTTGAATACTAAAGTGTCCGAAAAATATTGTCGGGCCCCAGTATTTATTTACTTACATCTACTGGCATGAATCCTGCCAGAGGAAACATATTTTTCTAACAAGATTTCTCAATAAATATACTGTTTAATCATAAAAACTGAGTATTTACTCAAATATGAATATCCATTAAAATAATGTTTAAACAGATAAACTGAAAAGTGTGTGTGTGTGTGTGTGTGTATTGATGCTTTAACATTAGATGGTATTTATTTTGCAAGTTACAGAAGAAAATTTTTAAAGCATTATTTCAAAAAGAAGGCAAACAGGCTGTGTATGTTTCAAACTAATTTCTACCTTCTTCATACCATCTTTTATTATTTTCAATAATTGATATATTTATAACTGTAAGAATGTTTTTCAATGATTATACAAATATTTTTTGTTTTTGTTTTTAATGTTTTCCAGTCTTATTTTTGTTTTAAATGAATGTGATGATAAAATGAACTTTAGATATTCAAAGAAAATTCCATATGAAATCAGAATGTTCAGGCAGGGTAATTGTGTCTCTCCCATTTAAGAAACAAGCCAACAGGAAAGTGAATGTCAGTCCAGATAAAAGCAGTGATTTCAAAAACATTAATTTTCAACTAATGCAATATCTCCTATTAGAAATCTTTCTTATATAAGAAATTATAGATTATATTATTGGCATTTATTGCATAAGAAAAATAAATATGCACATCCACACACAACAGTCTGTGGCTAAAAGGTTGCACTAACATTGCAGAAGAGCATGCGGTAGAAAAAGAAAAATCAATTGAATTTAAAAAAATAAAATTCATCAATTACAGAAAATGACTGATTGGTTTAGAAAAAGTAAAACTTATTTTAAGTCCTCTCCATTCCTTTGAACTTGGGGAAAATAGTTCAGTATAAACCAGTTTTTTCTTGTAAGAATCATGGAAATGACACTTATGTCCAATAGTTTATGATGAATTTTCACACCAGAATTATTTTTATAAAATATTTAGGAAATGAAAATAGTAACCAAATTTGTAAATTTGTGTGAAATGTGACCAGCAAGTTCTCGTTAAAAATGTTAAAAGCTTTTTGTTAGAAATTTAAAAAAAAATATGATTTTAATTTTTTTTCTAGACTTCCCAGCTATGACATCATAACTGTCAAGTTATTTTGATTGGTCACATTCAATTAAGCATAATTTTTCACACATTTAAGATGAAACATTTTTAGAAAATATTTGCCATCTTTTTTCCTAAACATGTATATACAAAAATCTAATAATTTCTTCTGAAAATTTCACTTAAACAAGGAAAAAACAAAAACAGTATTCTTATTTGCAAAGTGTCAAGATTAACCTTAATTTATTTGAATAGCAAAGTATCTATGAACAAATGACAATCACAAAATGTTTCCTTAAGGATTCAGAAATACATGATGGGATTTAGAACAATTTTGAGGAAAATATTAATGAAATTCAAAGTAATGGATGCGATGTGAATGATTACAGGAGTTATGTGACATATTTGTCAAACACCCAAGATAGGTTTATTTACATCCAATATTTTTAGGTTCTATATTTAATAAAGTCATTAAAAATGAGAATTTTATAAAATCTCAATGGTGAATCTAACAGTCATGTTGGTAAATTCCATAGGTTGGTACTTGACTCAATATTGACTTTTAAAAGACTGACTTGTAATCTGGATAACAGAAATTATCGGCAATCAACATCTATTTGGCATATCTGACAGATTCTCGCTTGGAGCAATCAAGATAGACTTGATTAAGGTTGAAAGGAGTACTGTTTCTGGAAAGTCAATAAATGAACCAGTAAACATATAATCACTTCCACTGAAATTTTAGAAAATACACATTTTTAAAAACCTAATGAGATATATAAAATCGGTTTGCACACTTCAATGTAAATAAACCTACCCAACCTTTGAGATTTCACTTGCCCAATCGACTTGGGCGACTAAAGTTTATTGCTTTACTTGTCCGTGGTTGATTAAAAATCTTCAAATAGAGAAAAAGGGAATCTGATTCCTTTTACAACCCAAAAGTATGCCATTGAAGATTCACAAGTTACTTAGAATGACTTACAATGACATTATTGAATGATTGGATTTCATCATCCCGGTCAGAGTAAAAATTCTTTTAATTAACGCTTCCAGAGTGGTGCCAAAATGTCTCTGTCGCCCAGATGCTCAGAGATTTTTAGAAACTCTTTTGGAAAAATATTATCCTATATTTCTTCCCCGCTTACGAAAAGTAAAACCGAACATTTGAAAGAGAGAAAAAAAATACACATACTTCTTTCAACCACGCACCGAAAAACAAATTATACAAGTAATTTTTTATAGAAAATCTTTGAGAAAATTAGATTTGTTATTTTTTTATCATCTATGAGATGGAGGTTGTAGTCATACAGAAGAAACTATGAATTTAGGTACCTCCACTCAATTGCCAAAGAAAAAAAAAACAAAAAAAAAACAGCATATCATGATGTTAAAAAGGCTCAAACTTAGAAAAAACAAAGTTTTATCATCAAAATGTTTATGCTATTATTAAGAGGAAAGATCAAATTTTGTTGTTATTATTTTAAAAAGTTTTTTAAATCCTTTCTAACATGTTCAAAATTTTAATTAAAATTTCATTTTTTGTTTTCCATCAGTGATTCACACTATGTTTACGTAAGGCAACTATTAAGAAAATGGAGTTGGTCAAGTAAAATGATTTTGGGGTGAATAAATTTTTCCTCGCTTTCAACCACTGGTCGAGTAATTTCTTTTTCAAATCTCAAAGGCTAAACCTATCTCAGCTCTTAGAAATTTGGAAAAGTTGCTTTTTATTTTTATCAAAATCAATACACTGAATAAAATAATGCAAATTTTTTACTTGTAACAGAATGTGCAAGCCAGAGTGAATTTCAGGAAAAGAAAAGAAAAAAAAAATCAACTGCACAAAAAACAATGATGATTGAAAAACAAAAACATAACAGGTAAAGAGAAGTGAATTTTAAATACGGGAAGCTGAAAAGTTCATCTTAGTACATAAGTTCTACAATTGAAACTTTATAAAAAGATTGTAAAATTAAATAAAATTCAATCGTTAACTATAGATATGGAAATGTTGATAACTTACTGGATCTGTGGTTGGATTATTTTGGTTTTGCACATGATCATTTTCGTCATCATCAGATGAGTATTCCTCAAGTGTGCCATCACTAAAGTGAAGAATGCGCTTTGGGGCTTTCTTCTTGGCCATCATAGCAGCATCTCCATCCAATGGAATGTTAGTGAAGTCACGATCAGGACTCTGCACCTGTGGAAAATTATATAAAATTGAAGATTAGAACAGCTGACAGAAATTGAAAATATTTTAAATTAAATTTTTAAAAATTTATTTTTTTAAATTAAATTTAAAAAATTTAATTTAATTTTTTTAAAAATTTAAAAAAAAACTGAATCTAATTTTAAAAATTTAGAAAATTGAAGATTGGAAAAGCTGACGAAACTGGTTACAATTAGGGACAAATAATGATAATAATAATGTGTAGTTAGGCAATGAATGAGAATCTGGAAAAGATTTTACAAGACACATTTTGTCCTTTAAAACTTCATCACATTAAAGTTGTTTTTGTTAATGGAATTACATATGTGCAGGAAGGTGAGGGGGGTATGAAAAAAGCAAGAATGATGCAGTCATAAAATACTGAAAATGTTAAAACATTGAAATTTTAATTTCTAAAAAATTTTTTTATATAGATATCTCAGCATGTAGTCTAGACAATTTCACAATTTTTCTTCCATTTTATCATTAATTTGTCTATTTTTCAAAAATATAAAAAGTTATATATCATATTCTCCCATTCATATGAAAGTAAAGAAAATTTGTTATATGTCAAATATGATACAAAGCCTAAACCTGATAGAATGACTGCAGTAAAAACAAGAGATTTTGACATTTGCTGTTCTGAATAATTGAGTAACCAAAACCAAGATTCTTTTCTGATATATTTTGTTGAACGACATGGAGTTAGAATTAACTTTCCAATAAGTAAAAATGACATTAACTCATTTTTGTTAGTTTTTTTTTTTTTTTATAACTGACTTGCTTACAATTTCTGATCATCATTAATCAAACTAGGGAATCTTCTTTCTTAAAAATTGTGGTACAGGTTCCAATATTATCCCTAAAAGTAAGTCACTTTTAACCTTTTGTATAATTTATATTAATAACAGGAAGATGAGATAACAAAATTTCTAACACAGTATACATTACCAAAATAAAACAGGTGATATTTAATTTTTGAATGATATCAAACAATTTAAATTGTCATTTATTTTAATCCATAATTAGTTTCAACATTATTTTTCTATTCAAAATGATTCTATAAAATTGATGCAAGCTGTACATCTGATGTTCAACTCAGTTTTATAAAAATAATGTCGTCACTGATATACGTCTAGCAAATTTCCTTTTGACAAGACATTTCCAAACTGCCTTGGCAGTGGGACCAAGGATATTTCTTCTTTCAAGAAAATAATTTTGATAATTCTTATAATATAAAAAGATCAAGGTGTGGTCTACTTAAAGAAAAAAATTAGCCTTACATTTTCTAATATAAACATTTTTTTTCATGTGTTATTTAAGCTTTTAAATTTTTTTTATATTCAAAATCAATATATTAAATATTTTTTGTAAGCTTTTACATGCTTTCACTTAACACACTCTTTAGGATAATGAGAGACGAAAAGGGACATTTTGCATTGCAGCAGACCTTCAAGTAAAAGAACCTGCCTGACTTAAATCAATACTTGAGATTCCAACTTGTTACTTGAGCTCACACAAGCCGGGTAGATACAATACTAATGTAATGAAAACATCTAATATTGCTTGTTACTAAGTTGGAGTTGAGTTTTGACACAAAGCCACAAATGCAAGGCACCCAGTGAAGATACAGAAATACCCAATAAAATTAGCTTACTAACCATTGTTCAATGGCAAAGTGCCTTGAGAAGGTATATTCTTACATGAAACAGAATTGTCTTAGAAGGCCAAAATGTTTAGTTAATTAAGTGGAAAAACTTTGTTTTTTTGGGGGAATTAACTTCATTGAAGAAGATACTGTTTTCTTTTATCTCTTGCCAACTTCATATTTCTATCCTTCCAAAGCCTTTTATCTTTCTCGGCAAAGGACTGTTCTAAGTGCATTTTGCAGTCTTACAGAGAATGTAATTTCCTTTCACAAAAAGAATTCTGTAAAAATCAGAATGAAGAATACAAAGATGCATACAGCAAATGAGCGAAAACTTCCTAACCAAGTTTTAAGAACTTTTGTCCAACCACCAAAGAAATACACTTTGGTTTAATCATCATTTGTCATAATTTGATTTAAAAACATTTTCATTGTATGTAAGTAGCACATGGAAATGTGGTATAGTCTTTTTTGTTTTTTTTTATTTTAATTCATGTGGAAGTCATACATCAAAGTGAGAACCATAAAAGTTGGTAAAAATTAATTTCATATGCTTCATTTATATATTTTGAGTATAATTTTGTATAATGGGTGATTGTTATGGAGTTCATTTCTGATGTGATTGTTATAAACGTCTCACTGATCTAACCAACCATAGAGTGTCAGTCAAGGAGAAATCACCAGCACAAAAATTCTTAAATTACTTTTGACACTATTTGTCTATATTTCTTGAGATGATGAGGCATCGTTATTATTTACATCGTTTAGACTGTTATCCTCAGCATTGCTATGATATTCACAACATTTCAGCTATTGTATCCTCTAACTTCTTTCAGATGATTTTATTCACTGGGTCATGTGTCCTCAAGGTCACATGGCCCAGTGGATAGAAGCATTGGTTGGATCCAGTAACTTGACCCAAAAATTTGTGAGTTCAATACCTGGCTACAGCAGTGGTGAACAAAAAAACTTAGAGATCTGAGTTAAATAGAGATAACTGACATGTGGAAGTGGCATGAGTCATGGAACAAGAACCCCAGTGATTGAAATAAAAGGTTTGTAGCAGAACTCTGGATCCTGATTGGTCATCAAATCGCAAAATTTAAAATACGTTAGAGAAACGGTTTTTCCACAGCTAAAGAAAAAAAATCATTCTTTGAGCCACCCTACGTGACGGGGTCAATATTTAAGGATGGTCTCTAATCGGTCACGGTGGTCAGTCAGAGGAGGCGTCTTGCTGACACACATTTAAAATGTAATGGCAACTTCAAATCAACCCGGAGATAAGGTCAGGTCGCACCTTGTTCTCTTCCTCCTTATCTCTCTCAACAATTACTGCTAGAACACTTTGTACGAACTCTTGGTACACTTAACTTTCTCAGTGAACATTAATTTCTACAAATTCTTGTTATTCTTTCCTCTTAATAAATTACTATTTTAACATACAAAAAATGTATATTTTATTATTCCACTTTTCTACACTAATCCACACATTCCAACCGACAACCGACCTTCTGATGATGATGATAATTCTGCATAAAACTAGTAAGTTGCAGGGAGTTCGGTTAAATAAGACACAAGACTGAAACAAAGAAACATTAACCAACTTCTCTTACTACTTCAGGTTCAGTTCAAAATTCCAATCACCTGAAGAAGGTTGGAGCATACAACGTCCGAAATGCTGTGAATATAGCAACAAAAATTAAGAAAACAATTCAAATAGTCTAAATAATGTAAATACTTTTGACACAATTGATCATCCAATTTTGACAAAACGAAATGCATCCTGATATGACATCTACTACAAAACAATCTTTTTAAAATGAAGCTAGTTAAAACTAAATACTCTTATTGCTATTTTAAGACAAATGCAGAACAAACTTTTTAGTCAATCCAATACAAATAAAATTGTAGAGGAGAAAAAAATATTCAATATTTTCCAACCCTTTAGTGTGAATTTAATGAAGTGATAAATTAGCCAGTCTCTTTTAACCAATCAGTTCTATAGCAATCAAAAAAATAAATAAATAAATAAAATAAAATAAATAAATAAATCAAAAAACTTGAGAACAATCATTGCAGATATTAGTAATGAAGTCAAACTGGATCAATGTAACTGGCTTGAATTTTGTTGGTCACTAGTAAAAGAATTGACTAGTTTTGAGTCTAGGACACTTCATTGATTATTCTATGTCTCGACAGTTGAGAACCGAAATCTCCACCATATCCAAGACAAGAGCACACTGGAAGTCAGGAAAAGAACACAGGAAAAAGAGAAAAGATCTCTAAACAGTTCAATGTTCCGGTAAGATTGGTACAATAGATCATAAATGGAAGACAGAAGTAATGATCGTAAATCACCTAAGGCATGGTGCCCCAGGAAAGGTTTTGAAATGTGCCTGGTTTGAAACTTGATTGTTAGCAACCAAGAATTACCCAGTTGGCTATTGACCTGAATTTAATTGGGACAGTTGTCATAAGCTAAGCAATATGAAACACTTTACAAGTGGGAGGTGATATGAAAATGCTAACCTTTCTTAATAACACTAATGAGAAAAAAAACATGTTTATACATGCACAAAGTTTGCTCATCAAGAACGTGTCTATTTCAGCAACATTTTTCAGGTGTGAAGAAACCAATGTTGACTCATTTGACAATAATTATACGAGTAGTGTAGTAGTGGGAACTAAATCAGGCCTATGATTCATACTCGGCATGAAGCATAATGAAAGTAGTATCATAATATTTCTTCTCCATGACACTACCACTCAACATGTCTGACAAAGTACTCTGAAATAAAACTAAGCAGCCTGGGCTAGGAAATTGTTTTTCAAATATCTTTGATTTCCTGCAATGGATGGTTTTTGGCAACTAAGCAACAGTTCAAAATGCCTTTCATCAAAACAGGCTCCAGAATTCTATTTTACCAGAATAAATAAACTTATTGTTACCAACAATACACTGATTGTAATTTTGATTAATAAATTTTATATTAAAAAGCATCAAAAGAAAACGAAATGTAAATTCAGTTGAATTTTTTGGAGAAGGAAGAGAGAAAATTTAAAGCAAACAAGATTTTTATCTTAATAGCATTTGGAGAACCAACTGGACGTTTCAACAGGTTTACCAACTGATGTTAGTAAATATGGTTCATCTCATAAAGATGTAAATTCTTTAAATAAATGGAAAAAAACAGAACCTTGACTTTGATTCAAGGAGTAACTCATTCACAAAGCTGGCAGTAGTTAGTTGATACAAATACATGTGTATTTCATCTAAGTATCCGAAGGCAAATTGGCATGGCGAAGGAAACATTCCAGAAGTTGTGTAAAGTATTAAGAAACAGGACAATTTCGCTAGAAACAAAGAAAAGAGTACTGGATTGCTATATGTCGGTTCTTCACTATGGCAGTGAATGTTGGATAATATCTTTGCAGATGAAGGAAAAACTTGAAGCAGCTGAAATGTGGTTCTACAGAGGGATGCTGCAAATATCATGGATCGAGTATGTGAGCAATGATGAGGTTTTAAAAAGGGTGGAAACAAAAAGGAAATTAATACTGAACATCAGGAAGAGACAACTAAAGTTCCTGGGACATGCAATGAGGAAGGAGGGCTTGAAGAACCTGATACTAACGGGCCAGATAGAGGGAAAAAGAGACAGCGGAGAGCAGCGGATAACATATTTGAAGGGCCTGATCAGGTGGATGACAGGAGAAAGCGTGCTAAAAGCCACCAGGGATAGGGAGATGTGGAAAGCCGTGATCGCCTTCGTCCTAAAAGGACAGGGCACATAAAAGAAGAAAAATCTATTAGTATCTGCAGCCAGATTTTAAAGCTTTAGTGTTATTTTACAAATAAGTATCCTAAAGAATAAAACCTAAGGCGATTTACAATATGCTAGAATTTCCTAATGATTAGAAGTTATTTTTATGATTCGCCTATAAGAGAACTCAACAGATTTTGCATAGAAGGAAGAAAAAGTTAATTAAAACTGGCTGATGGCAACTTGTTAGATAACATTCTGAAAATATTAAAATAAATTTAACACAAGCAATATAACTAATTTTAAAATTATTGTAATTTAAAATGCCTTATTTATATACACACTTGTCATGTGACAATTTTCATGAAAATTAATTATTTACTATAGAAAAGATTGTTTTCAGATCTTTAAGAAAATAAATTGATTTTAAACAAAATGGACAGAATACCAGCTATAAATTAAGAATTTAAGGTAATTATTATTTAATGTTATGTCAGTAAATTAAAATCTTATCAAATATTCACTTCAGTAGTGGAAACAATGAATAAAAAAAAAAAGTCAAAATCTGAATTCTGAATGAGTCAAGTCAAGCAAAAAAACTTTATTTTAAAACTTTATTTATGATAAATTACCTGTTTCGAAATGTAATTGCGATTATCAATTTTTTTTAAATATATAATTTTAAATTTTTATTCCATTTACATAACACATCCGTCCAAATAACAACTATAAGTAAAAAAAATAAATCTTTTTCTAGTGTGTCAGAAAGTTTGGAAAAATGTTAAAAAATTTAATCGTAAAAAAAAAAGTAAAAATTAAAAAAGCTACGTTGCAAATTATGTGAATTTAGTATTAAATTTTTGTAAAACATTTATTTATATAACTGAATTTTAACTATAAATAATAAAAATAATATTCTTTAAAAGATTTTGGGTTTGATTTTGATTTGAATGCTGATTAAACTTGGAAACACAAACAGTAATTAACACTTGTTGTCTGAGTCCATTAAGTTAGGGGGAATACAAGCAAGTTTTACAAGAATAGGTGTGTTTTACTGAAAAACAAAAAGCGGTTTATGCACTATATACGATAAAATACAACTTAATCCCTCAACAAAGAAACTGAATGAGTCAAGCAAAAAAAATAAAAAAAAAATAAAAAGGAAATCAACTTGATACGTTAAAAAAAAAAAAAAAAGAAAAAGGTTAATAATTGGAAGCTACCATATTGTAGAAATCCAAAACATCTTTCTTTTGTTATTCTTCTTATATCTACTTAACGTATTTTTAACATATTTTTATTAATCAATCTTGACGTTTTGATTATTTTTTTATGTCAAAGTTTTTTTTTTTGTAGCTCTGACCAACTATAATTCAACTTTTAATGTGTGCACTGTATGTGTTTTCAAGAAAAACTAAATGTCAGTAACACACTTTTTCTTCAGAAATCATTTAAGTTTGTTTTTAAAAGATAAAACATGAAGCTGGTGAAATTAAAATAAATTACAATGAAAAAGCAAAAATGAAAGTAACATCTGGACCGGATTGTAGGACAATGATTGATTTTGAAAAAGAAACAAAAACCATGTACTTGACAAGATGTGTGTATTTTCTAAATAGGTCGTTTTTAATTTAAATTTTTGTAACCTGGCAACAAATAAAAACATTTTTGAATACTCATTTAATGAACAGTTCAATTTTTAACCGGACAAAGTCACAAAATTTATTTAATTCTAACAATTTCACAAAAGAAAAAAAAAAGAAAAATAATGGCATAACTTGTGTGCTCCTAAAAAGTGTGTATATCGTTTTTTTTATTTTAATTTTAAGTTTTTAATTAACTAAAATTTACATTTTTAAATTGAATAAATAAAGAGAGGTGCGAGGGAAATCCTATAAAAAAAAGTTATACATTTTTAAAGTAAAAAAAAAAAATAAGTAATAAATAATTAAAGAAAGATTATTAAAATACAAATAAAAAGCAGTTTTTCGTTTCATTTTTAGCTTGTTTTTAAAATAGATAAGGAGAGGCAAATAAATGTGTGAACTGAAATCGTAAGAAACTTGACTTGAGGAATTATTTTTGTTGATGGGTTTTTTTTTATTCAAATATAAACTCAGCCACAAAATTAGAAAAATACACAGAAAAGAATTCAATACGCTTTTTAAACGGAACCAAGTTTGATAATTTCATTTATTTCAAAAATTAATTTTAAAGACAAGAAAATCTTCAGTGATTTTAACATTTTTTCTTCTCACGTTTTAGGAAGATTTGTGATTAATAGACTGTCAAATACATCGCCTTACTCTTCAAATTATTTCAAATAAAATCAACCGACATAAAAACTGAGACAAAGCTTAATTATTCAGCTCCTTACTTTCCTTGACAGAACAAAAAAACTCATTTTCTTTTCTCCTGAAATAAAAGTTTAAACTTACTTTATTTTTTAAACATTAAGTGAAATTAACTGTTATTAAAAACGTGTTCACAAAACCAGACTAAATAGGATAATTTTTAGAAGAAATATGTTTGTGTTAAATGTCTTTAAAAATATCTGTGCTAATCATTTATTAATTTAAACAGAAGATAATTTATCTTTCAATTCTTCCTATTAGTCCGAAATTGGTAGCGAAATAATTGTACACTTTTAAACAGCTGAATGCAAGTTTATAGATCATCTAAAAATGAGAACAAAAACAAATAAAAAATTATAAAAGCACAAGCTTTTGTCATCTCCAATTTCAACGAACAAAATAAAATGAAATTCAAGGTTCTCGATGAATTCCTGAGACGTCTCCATTTATTTTTAGTGACTCATGACTGCACAACATATCGCCATGTTGGTTCGTTCATCATGTTGCAGATTAAAAAGAAAGTACTCTCAATGAAAATGACTCAAAATATCGCTATGATAGCATTATTCCTGGTGTTAAATTCTTCCTATAAGCGTTTATCACCTTTTGAAATTAAAAGTATAAAATCTCTAGTATTTTTACAGTGAAAAATTGTCGCAAGTAAAGAAAACGGAACTTGCCTGCGCCATCTTCCTTGTTTACGTTCGATTAAGTGACGTTCGAATTTCATAATAAAATGAGGTTATTCCGGAATAGGAATTAAACTTCGGGTAATCTTAAATTCCATTATTCCAAAATGACGGAATGTTTTTTTTTTGTTTTTTTTTAATTCAAATGAAGAAAGAAGAACTTTGATTTTTTTTCTGTTGAACTTATTTCCATTTTTTTTATAATTTTGAAAAAAAAAAAAAAAAGGAAAGGAGAATAAAACTTTTTATTTGTTTCACTTCTTTTGATAAAGATTAAAATCATGAAAAATGCTAGGATGTCGCCAACAAAATCTTGTACCACACTCAACAACACACAGTTCTTAATAATGACTGAGACAGACAAAATTACTTGTCGATACATGCAAGAAAAATTGAATAAAAAGGTTAATTGCAGTACCTTTGTCAGTTGTCTTTAATTCGGATCCAGATATCCTCCTGTGAATCATTAGAGTTGTTGAGCGCCAAAATGCAGTGCAGCCACAATAGAACTGGTGTTTCTTTGGCACAATGGCCTAATGGAGCCCAACCCTCTCCAGGCTGGATTGAATTCAGAGTTTTCCTTCTCCTAGTTTGGTTACCACTCAGGGCTATTGAATCTAATTTGTTCTCCTAATTAACCCATAGCTGGGGGGGAGAAGAGATGGATTCATACCTGTCCCAAGACTATTAGCATGTCAGTAAATGCAATGAAATGTTACCTATAGACTCCGAAACAGCTGAACTGATTTTCTTGAAAATTTATGCAGTTGTACTATAAACGTCTGCGAGTGATCTTAGCTAGGTTTTGTGTCGAGGTACCTCCGATAAATATCGAAAATCGATAATCGAAAAAATCGGGTTATAGAAGGAGTGGTTCGATTTTAATCAAATTTGATACACTCATAGACAAAGACATAAGAAACGATATTCAGAAGTTTCAAGGTTGTAGTTCTTACAATAGTGCAGAAAATCGATAATATATATATATATATAAAAGGCAAGATGTTTGTGTGTGTGTCAGTTTATCTGCCTGTATGTCTGCATTTTTTTCAGCCCTTTTATTTTAGTTTTTGCTTCGGGTTTGGCTCTAAGTAGGTATAATTGTAGTTCTTAGTCTCAGCCATGATACAATTTACTCAGAGGACTTATTTAGCCTCCAAAATTCAGTTTATAACGAAAAAAACTTATTTGATATCGATACCAGGAAATCAAAATTTGACTTACATCTATTCATTTTTCTTTCAGTCTACGGTTTCACTTTAACTGGAAACAACTATTGCTTTTTAGTCTTTCGTGCCAACATCCAAAGAGTCTGAGTTCCAGGACCATGGATTAGTTTTAAAGCTTTCATCACACCCGAGCAACACCGGGCTATACTGCTAGTATACAACAAAAATACAAGAGGTTGGTTAAATGTATACTCATCAATGTTATCAGGCTGAGTAAATCTTTTCAACAAAATTTAGTACATACACAATTTAGGATATCATCAAAAGATTGTAAGCATCAAATTACAATTTGATCTGACAATAATTGAATAAATCTGTCTGCATACATGTATACCAAGACTTAATCAATACCATTTATGAAAACTTACATGATTATTTCCCTTTATCTCTGGAATTTTTCAAAATAAAATAACCACTTTAGGGGTTTGCATTTGACAACAAAAGAAAAGAATTTGTGCAAATGATTTTTAAAGGTTGACTTCATTAATTTGAATATATTGTCTATCTTGCATGGCTTATAGTTTATTTACATTGGTGATTCGTCTTCTGCTTAGGTCTTTGTTTTGCAGCTAATCTTTATTTACATTTATTTAACAAGCCAAAATGGGTTGTGTAAATCAATTGTGTAACCTATGTACTTTAAATTTGTCAGGAATTAGTCTCATTATTTGCGTCAATTTGAAAGTTATTGAGTACATAGTTAAAAGTGATTTATAAAAATGTACCAAAAATGTGAACAACATCTTTGTCACCTGGAAATCAAGGTTAAATATTGCTGAAGATTTCCATCTTCTGTTAGACTTCTGATCTCTCTTAGATTTCCTTAAAAATGGACCAAAAAATGTTTAATTTTCATTTCCCTTTGATTCTATTGATTGAAAATAAGTAATATTTATTAATTACAAATATATTATTTGTTTTAATATTTATTAATTTCAAACAAATATTTAATCTGCCTTTACATATTTTATAGCTCTTTTTTGTGAAATTTTTTTTTAATATTAATATTTAATTATTTAATATTAATATTTTAAGTAAATAATTTAATATTATAAGAGTTATTTTTCAGTCAAAAGAAATATGTATATAGTTTTATTTGTTCTTTAGAAACAAAAAAAATGTGACCATCAGGCAGTTTGAAAAGAAAGAAAGATAAGTTATATATTTTATAAAAACAAATATGTGCAAATTCAGGTTTATAAAATCAAATTATCAGGTGTAACCACACAAGGTGATATAGTGGGTTATCCGTTCTAGTGAAACGTAATTGTATATTGAAACAGATTAACTGAATTTGGCCTCGTTAGTAGATAGCCCACTATAAGGGGGGTATAAACAAGAACATCAAATTGAGTATAGAAACATCATTTATATATATACAGAAATCAATTAAGGTTTTTGTACAAATAAAGTAATGTCTTTAGGATGGGTTCAAAGGAGCTTAAAATGTTCAGAGCAATAAATGCTGAAAAGAGAGTTTGTGCATCTGTATGTGTGAGCGTTTGTCAGTTAGGAATGTCTTTGATGTCTCCCTTCCATGGTCGGGTAAGTAGCTCAGGGGACAGCAAAGAAGAAGGTGAGAGGGAAAGGCGATGCGAGCATAGTGGATCGCTTGACGAGGTCAAGAAACGTGCTAATTATGCTCGTACTTTCTCAACTGGCAATGCTTTCTGTGTTGGCTTTTTATTTCATCTTTGTGGGTCCCAGCAAGTCATTTGGGAATTCACACCCGTATTTAATTCTGGGCTTCCCATTGGACGATAAATAAAATTCGCGTGGGCTTGCGAAAAGGAATTTAATATTTATTAATTTTTGGTTTTCTACCAGAACATATGCGTGAAGCTGAGTGCGCAAAAACCAGTTTTGGTCATTTGCTTTCTGGATCTCTGAGGGTAAACATCTGGTCCCTCATGACAAATCACTATTCAGCCATTTGGCCAGGAAGCATGGTTAGCTAAGACCAGTTATGACCAGCTAAGACAATCTTAGTACCCAGTCATCATGTATGCAGGGGCTGGGTAAATTTTTGGCCAGCAGCCTGAGTATACAAGTGGGGCGATGTCATAAAATTCTCACATGACTGGAAACCTTTCATTTTCATTCCCCTACAAACTTCTGTTTTATGAATTCCTGTTCTTTTATTATTCTCTCTTTAATAATGTTTTTCCTTTTCTCATATTCTTTCACACACAGTAACACTTTGTGTTGAATCATAGTGACTTTATTGCTTTGCTTGGGCTGAAGGGATTAATATATATGCATGTGTTATGGAAAACCCCAAAGATTAACAAAATAGTTTAACAGCTGACATATTGAAATTATTTGTTTGAACATTATTTTTTCGTAACATTGTCTGTTTACATTTGTTGACATTGCAATTCATTTCCAAGCAGAGATGGTTATTTGCATAGAATCAAAAATTGTGTTATATAGGCTTGATTTGACTTTGATTAGACTGTGGAATCATTCGTGGTTGAGTGGTCTAAGATGCACCATATCAATTGGTGGCTTCCCCTATGTTAATAGGTTCAAATCCTGCCAAATGACATACATTTTCATGACAAAAATTTGTAAATAATCAGGTCGGTAGAAACAAATATACTGTTTGATTAAAAACAGATTATCTACTCAATTATTGATTAAAAATAATGTTCAAACAAATAATTTCATGTATGTATCTAAACTTTTTTTATAAATGGAACTTTGTGTGTGTGTATGTGTGTGTGTGTGTGTGTCCGTTACCTATAGACTCCGAAACAGCTTAACCGATTTTCTTGAAAATTTACACAGCTGTACTATAAGCGTCTGCAAGTGTTCTTAGCTAGGTTTTGTGTCGAGGTACCTCCGATAAATATCGAAAATCAATAATCAAAAAACTTGGGTTATAGAAGGTGTGGTTCGATTTTAATCAAATTTGATACACTCATAGACAAAGACATAATGAAACGATATTCAGAAGTTTCAAGGTTGCAGTTCTTACAATAGTGCAGAAAATCGATAATATATATATAAAAGGCAAGATGCTTGTGGGTGTGTCTGTTTATCTGTCTGTATGTCCTATATCCACAATTTTTATCCGATTCTCAACAAACTTTACACAAATATTCTTTAGACTGAGTCTGAGCTCCAGGATCATGAATTGGTTTTAAAGATTTCATTACATTTGAGCAATGCGAGCTAGTGTATAGATAAATAGATGCGAGAGAGAGAAAAGAGGGAAATAATGTTTAAATATATTTATTTCTTTTTATCTGGAAAGAAATAAAGAAATTTGATTTGGCTGTAGGATAATGGATTACAAAAATAACTTTAATCGAAATAGTTACAGCAAACACATCTTTAGTTTGAATGAAAAAGGGAAAATGAAATGTCACTTACCTCATAGTGAGGGAGAAGAAGCAATGACAGATAACAATTTCGGTAAATTTTCGTTTTAGGTTCCAAGGCTTTTTCCCCTTCAAATCTATCCAAAATAGCATTACTTCTGTGCAAATGTATATGCTGAACTCAAATCAACAATTAGTTATTGAAGAAACCTACCTTTATTGATCTTAACGACCAGAAAAAAATCGAACTTCATCTCGCACTTTTTGTCTCCCGTAACTCTCGTGAAGTCATGTAATTAACTGCAGAATGACTTTTGGTGTAAGCAACAAATTTCAGCCTATTTACTTCCTTTACTGAAATTTCATCCTATTTACTTCCTGTAATGAAAGTAATATGTGTAGAAAAAAAATTGCATATTACTTAGTTTACAGGAAGTAAATAGGCGGAAATTTCAGTAAAAGAAGTAAATAAGCCGAAATTTGTTGCCTCCGCCTAAAAGTCATTCAGCAGTTAATTACATGACTGCGTTAGAGTTACGGGAGACAAAATGAGCGAGATGTAGTTCAATTTTTTTCTGGTCGGTCATATCAATAAAGGTAGGTTTCTTCAATAACTAATTGTTGATTTGAGTTCAGCATATACATTTGCAGAGAAATAATGCTATTTTGGATAAATTTGAAGTGGGGAAAAGCCTTCGGGACCTAAAATGAAAATTTACCACAATTTCTTTTATAGAAACATATTGTGGAAAGGAAGAAAAGCAATGACACTCTATTGAAATGAGTTGGGCAATTTTGTTTGGTCATTTCGAGGTGTGTTTCTGGCGTAATTTTTTGAGTGTAAGCTACCTATTTTTGACAGTTTTCACCTCACATCTTTCTCTTGCACGTTTACAATTTTTTGTGTGTTGAAGTATATTGTTTTTTGTTTGACCCTTTTGTATGCTTGTGGTGCAGTGGATATTGACTTGGAACGACAAATCGGGGAGCTGAGTTTGAATTCCAGTTGAATTCTTCGCATTCACTTGCGCATAAATACCATTGGGAAAGGTATTAATCTGTCTTTTCCATCCAGTTATGGGTTAAATAACAGGACAGATTGGGTTCTATAGCCTTGGTTGGCAACCAGTCTACTGCAGAAAGCAATGGCAACCTACTGACGGGATAATCTTCTGCCCAGTCAGTCATGTTTCTTTTGAGACATGATTGCCCAAAGCGTATATCACGTATGGCACTTAACTAACTGACATGGATGTGGGTCCTTCTCCTACTACTATAAAAAGAATCTCTCCAGAGTCTGGATCCCTCCTCTCTAGCTACTGCAATGGCATGGGTTGCAGATAAACCAAAGAAGGACCTGGATTATTACGAGGCCCAATGGGAGAAATTCATTAATGGAAATGAACTAATTTGAATTCCTGTAGTTTTAAAAGCAGTTTTAGTCCGAGTGATTTCCCTGCTGTCCTCAGATGTGAAGACAAGAAAATTGATCGGTGTCAGCAGAGAGATAATGGAAAATGCTCTTAAAGGCTTCAAGATATGCACCAAAGTAATGGCCAAGAGGTCAAACGATATGTGGGACATTCCGCTGTAGACGGCAGAGGAAGTCAAATCATTAGCAGGAAGCATCCTCATCGTTAAATCGGTAATGTTGCAAACAGAATGTTGGGCATGTGGAAGACAAAGATCACACTTCATGGAGTGCCCTTGAACATATGTAAGGACCATTAGGGGATTTTTTTGCTCAATATGGGCAGGTTGGGGAGGTCAAGAGGGGCATTTTTACTGGTGATGTCTTTATGCAAGTGACTTTGTCCTGCAAATGCTTTAATGATATTCTTAATATTCTAACTTGTTGTAGCAGAAGAATTTTGGTGGTTACAGAAGGATGTCAGCACCAATGTGTCATTGCAAGACATTTTGCTAAAGAGTGTCCTAGCAAGAACCCTGTGCCACTAGCTCAACAACAAACAGCACTGAAGGAAGTTGTGGGCCAAACAAGTCCAGGCAGGTTCCCAATGAAGGTTCATTGAGAAGCAGCAGTTGGCAAAGAGGAAACAGAAGATAGCAATCCCTCCTACTCAGCAGTAGGTCTCACAGAGGTGAAAAACAGCAAAAGCAGGGCTTGAAACAGCAGCAGCTGCAGTAACAACAACAGCTGCAGCAGCAGAAGTGACAGCAACAAACACAACAAGGGCAGCAACATCCAGAGCAGCATTAGTTGCAGCAGCAACAACCAGAACGGCAACAGCAGCAACAGGATCACAATATGAAATTGAAGAATATGCCTCCACCTCAATCTTCATCTATATAAAGGGAAGAGGGAGGAAGATAAAGAGGAGGAGAAAAACATTAAAAAATAAAAAATGTCTGGCCAAACCAGGGTAGAAACAGCATGGAACATTCTCAATTTCAATCTATCCATGTTTCAGCAATGAAGAAAGATATTTTTTATGCCTATGTGGTGAAGAGCCTCTCCACTTCTCCCACTAAGGATTTGCCATCTTCCTCCCCAACACCTATCTCCAAACCCGCTCCCTCAGGAAAAAGATACCCATCCTCAAGGGATAGACTACCTGTCAAATAGACAGAAAGGCCTTAGAGAAGGATCTTTTTTCACAGAGGCCTTTGTTTAAATGCAGCCATGTTGACAAGAAATCAACAGAAGACCCCCAAGAATTTTCCACACACTCCTGGTATCAGTCAGTTAGTTAAGTGCCATACGTGAAACACACTTGGGCGATCATGTCTCGAAAGAGACATGACTGACTGGGCAGAAGATTATCCCGCAGTAGGTTGCTATTGCTATTTGCGGTAGACTGGTTGCCAACCAAGGCTATAGAACCCAATCTGTCCTGTTATTTAACCCATAACTGGAAGGAATAGACGAATTAATACCTTTCCCAAGGGTATCTGCGTGTAAGTGAATGCAATGAATTCAGCTGGAATTCGAACTCGGCTCCCCGATTTCTCGTTCTGAGCCGATATCCACTGCGCCACAACGCACTCCTGGTATAATTACCTTAAAAAGAAACATGGAAGGTAACCTAAACTAAGGGACTATTTGGCAGAAGCCAAAGATTCTTTTCCAACTATCAAGATGGCACAAATAGGGTAAAATATCTACTGAATTACAGAAAATGGCCAAATGTGCACAGAGAGGTGACCTGTTTTGTTACACCCACTCCTTATAGAGGGAACTAAAACTGACATGAGCAATGGATGTCAACGGCATTGTCTCAGACAAACTGATTGCATCTAAGATTGGTTCTGGTAGCCTGAGGCAGTCTGTTCGGGTCCTGACTACCATGCATTTCTGTCCAGTATGTGTATAGAGGAACAAACATGAAAAATGTCGTTCAAGCTAGCTAGCTTGAATGCAGGGGGCTTCAGGGTTTGAAATAAGGCTGTCTACCCATGTCATGATCTCTTGTCCTTTAGTGTGGACATGGCTGCAATCCAGGAGGCACACATTGTGAGATTGATGCTCCTGTACTGCCTAATGACTTTGTTGTCTATTCAGCATAAGGGGATTAGTTGGTCAGAGATGTTTCCTTGCTGGTTAAATGTACCCTGGTTGTGAGGATGGGTCTTGTCCATATCGATATAGAGAGTGGGTTGATCATGGCTGATATTACCGTGAACAGTAGTTCGTTTTAGATTATTGCAGTTTATGCTTCCAATGACCAGGGGTAGCATGTCAATTTTCCGTCACTTAGGACTGTTCCTGGTGAATTATCCATACTTAGTCTTGATGGGGGACTTGAATGCCATCCTGGATTCCAAAATGTACAAGGTGCAGGGAGTTAGCAGGATCAAAGTTTGGTGGATCTGATCAAGTGGTTTGGCATTGTTGATAGATACCGAGTTGATCACCCTGGGCTGGAGATGTGGATGTAGGCACATGTGTCCGTCTGCCCAGGTAGCTAGCTACCTGGATAGAATATTAGTGAGAAGGGTCAATCTAGATTTGTTAGATTGTCCCATGTGCTACTGGTTAGGTTATTCAGATCATAGACTTGTCTGTGCGCAGATGGTGCTAGGTACTAGGCTTAGAATGGTTGGACACTGGAAGTTCAGCCTGTCTTTACTGGACAGACTGGACTTCAACAACAGTTAATTAAGCTAGTACAGTGGGAACCAGTAGGGGCGGTTATTAGGAGAGGTTTAGAGATTCGATTAGTTTTTTTCACCTCCGAATAAAGCCAATGACTTGCTCTCGATAGGGCTAACAAGGTGGAGACTCATAAAGATAATTTGTCCCAGGCAAATTTACCAGAGATAGGTTTAGCTAGGTACACTCTGGAGTATGAGGCTAGCAAGTGCTAACAGAGTCCTGTTGTTAGGTATAGGTTAAACATGATGTTTAACGAGGTAGTAAACGTGAGCATTGAATTTTGCAAGAAAGTGATCCTCTGAACTTCTGATTGATGCATATGAAAAGTTGATATCCTGCAGGGGAATACTCTGAGGTTGATCGAAGACATGTGCGAGGTTTTTCAACAGCAGTTCGAGAGTTGGTTTACCAAAGTTTGAGAGCTGGTTTCCCAAAGAGCCTCTGTTTTGCAGTTATTTCATTGACTTTCTTTGCCTTTTGCTGACTGAAGCATCTAGCTGTAAGGGTGGGATCACAGAAAACAAAGTCTACTTGTCATTGAAGAGAATCAGTCGTGGCAATTCTCTGTGACTTGATGGTTTACTCTATGAATTGTATTTGAGGCTGTTGTATACCTTTGTGCTGATTTGACTGCCATGTTCAACAACTGTTTCTGGAAATTGATCTGTCCTTGATTAGATCACCAGTTATGTGATCATGCTGTTGAGAAATGGCAAGGATGATGGACAGAATTTAGATGATTACAAGCCCATAACTCTGCTAAACACAGAATTAAAGGTTTTGGCCAAGACTTCAATGGAGCATTTGCAGTTAGTTGGGACCCAAGCAGATTAGTGCTGTAAAGGGCCTAACAATTCAGAACAACCTTCAAGAACTTAGAGGGTATAGAAGACGACAAGCAAGCCGCAAGGCATTTGACAGGATTGATCATCATTACCTGGCTGCTGTCCTGCAAACCAACAGGTTCAAACCTGAATTCGGTAGATAAGCCTCCTGTATTGTTCCCCCAGTGCTGTGGTACAGGTGAATGGAAAGCAGTCATCCGTTTCTATGCTGTCTCAGTCAGTCGTCAGGGTTGTTCGTTATCACCCCTACTTTACACTTTGGCATTGAAGACCCTCCTTTGCTGGCTAAGAGACAGGGCATGCAGTCTGGCCCTATATGGAATCAGTCCCCCTGGTGGTGCTCAAGTTTTCATGTATGCCAATGATGTATCCATTTTTGTGTCATGCTGCAGTGCCATTAAGGTGGTACGGAAGGCACTTGATCTGTATAAAAAGAACATGGGGGGGGGGGGGTCGAGACTAACCCCAACAAGTTTTCTAGCTTGCAGTTAGGTGGCTGGAAGGGAGTTGCTCTTTCATGGCCTTTTAGTTAGACTGACCCAACTGCATTCTTGGTGTGTAGTTTGGGCTTGGGCTTCAACTGAAGAAGAATTGTTCCTCAAAGGTCAGAGGCCATTCTGGACTTGGCTCTGAATGTGGTTTACTGTGAAGAGTAGGACTGAGGCAGGTGCCATGTACGTCTTTCCTCTCATTCTTTACCAGTTGGCTGTATTCCCTCTCTGTAGGGGCTGTAAGAAGGCTCTCGAGTGTCTGCTTTCCTCCCTCTTGTGGGGTGGTGGCAAGTATCAGGTTGACACTGACAGTGTCCGTATCATGGTGGGTGCTGAGAATGCCACACCTAGTGAGTTACTGACGTGCATTGATTGAGGTTGGCTTTCCTATGCCATCTGCTGACAAGGGATTCGATTTTGTGGGGGAATGCTTCCCCCAGCTTACCATCATTCCTCTCGTCTCTTGGGATGCGTGTTGTCGTCAACCCCGGAATCAGCTGACATTCCTCTGAGAGTGTCAATGGCCTTGAGGGTCATTCCTCAGTCCAGTGACACTTCATGGCCAAGGTGACTCTTAATGCGAATTAGTGGAGTGTCCTTATGACAGAATTGTGTATAAAAAAAAAATAGTCCACTTGAAATCGAAATTGCGTCAGTTGAGGGTGACTAAATAAGTAAGGAGTTGTCTCCCTTGTAAGATTTCTTATTTCGTCGTGAGTCACTCGATTGCCAAGATGGCCGCAGAAGACATCGACGAAGGTGTTCGCGATGAAGAAGTTGATACTCGATGCATATTGGATTCCTTCCATGAAGTTGAGCAAGTTAAAGAGCTCATTGCTCAGTTACAAAACATACTGGACGATCTTAATGCACAGGAGATCGCCCTGCAAAAATTCAAACGTGAGTCAACCGGTTTCTCTTAAAAAAAAGTATTTCTCTGTCATTCTTTTTTTTGGTTAAGCACGAAATTTGAAATACAGTTTTTGTTTTTGTTTCTTTGGAGATCGAAACTCGAGCATATTTATTTGAAACGTTTTAGAGTATTAATATAAGAATATCTATTAAGAAATAATATTTCTTTTTAAGAATGTTTTAATTTTAATTTCAATGTGGCATTTACTGGTTAGAATTCGAATCTATTTATTTTTTTAACGCAAACAAGCAACAGATGCGTTAATAATGCAATTTTCGCTGTTATAATTTATCACAAAGTTTTTGAAAACGTACATAAAAATAGAAATAAATTGTTAGGAAATAGATCTTTTAAAGTTTCAAAAATCCTTATATACAGCAGGTAAAATAAAATAAAAAAACAAACTGTTTTAGAGAGTAAAAAAAAAAAAAAAAATTATGTTGACAACATTAAATATTGAATGAATTCTTTTAAGTCTCAGACTAAAAAACGTTTCAACCCTAATGAAAAGGACGCTTTGTAAATCCTTTTTAAATAAATAAATTTTACAATTCTTCAGAGAAAAAGTAAATTTTCAAAGGGAACACGTAAAAAAATTGAATATCAAAAATAATTCAGTTTCACTCTTAGTCTTCTTCACTCTTCAGGAATAAACATTTTTTTTTTTATGCGTAGTACATTTTTATTTTTTATTCTCAAATAACACTAGGTCATGATTTTTAAACCACTCTAATTCAGATTATTATTAAAAATTTTGTTTAATAATACAAATAGTAATTAGTTTATTTTTGTTCTTTTTCGTTACTCTTAACTTTTTTTTCTAAAAAAGATACGCGGTAAATTTTCAAGTACTTTGATTTCAATTTTGTTTTAACAAACAAAAACTCTTATTTTAAATTAGATGAATGTTATTGTTAATTTATTCTGTCACGAGAAATGTAATTTTTAATCATATATTTATTATTTTGTATTAAAAATCAAATGTTCGAATTTCATCACATAAATGCTGAATAATGTTTTGTTTATTTTAATTAATAAAACATTTTTCACTCTGACCTGAACAATAACATTATCTGATTAAAGAAAGAATCATGAGATAAGATAATCGTGATATAGGTATTTGTCTTTGTAGTCATTATCAATGCAAGTCGGCTTTCTTGCATACCGAGGTAATCACTACATTGATTTAAAAGAGGTGCAGACAAGTATTGGTTCAACTTAAAAAAAAAATAGCCAAATGATTGACATGTCATTGCATTTTTGTAACATGATTACAAACTTCTATCTCTAAGGAGATTTTCTAAGCGTAGCTTAGATGTGGCACAAGGCCGAAAGTAAGGGACGCCCAGTGAGGATCGAACTCACTACTCAATTCTAATGAATCTAGCGAGACAAGCTTGCCAACCATTACACCACCTTGAGATGCCCAAACTTCTATCTCTAAGGTTTGCAATGATGCTGCAAGTTATCCTAATATCCGAATGCAATGATTCCAGTTATAGCCATAAAGATTATTGCCACTTTGTAACTTGAAATTTATAAAATTTCGAATAGCAGAAATCATCAATTTAAAATATTGTGAATTTCAGTTAAAAATGAATATACAGTTCAGTTATCTTGACATCTTTTAGATAAATTCTTTAAATTCACTCTATGTATTCTATTAAGTAATTTTTCTAATTCTTACAAGTACGTTATATTTTCTGTGTTATTTAAAACCTATTTTTGATGTTTTTAGTTATTGTTGATGAATACCAATATCAACCACATTTGATTGATCCTCACCTTGGTAAGTCTGTTCTCTTTTTGTTCTTTTGTTCTGCATAATCTAATCGAACATAAAAAACATTAATTCAGTTGAAGATTAGACAGGGAAAACGATCTAGTTAAAATTTTAAAATAATTGAATCACAAAAGTTGATAATATCGAATTTTAAATAAGACATAATTAAAATGATTAAAAAAATTAAAATTAGCCTTTTCATAGAAAATGGAGTTAATCAACAGTCCAGTTTAATTTTGTTTCCTGTTTTTGGTAAAGCAATTATTTTTATGGATGTGCGTTGTGGAACAATGAATATCAGCCCGGAATGAGAAATTGGAGAGTCGAGTTCAAATTCCAGTTGGATTTGTTACATTCACTTATGGGCAAATATCCTTGAGAAAGGTATTAATCCGCCTCTTCCTTCCAGCTATGGGTTAAATGGACAGATTGGGTTCTATATTATTGGCTGGTAATCAGTCTACCACAAAAAGTAATGGCAACCTACTGTGGGGAAAATCTTCTGACCAGTCAGTTATGTCTCTTTCTAGACATGATTGCCCAAGTGTGTATCACATATGACACTCAACTGACTGACTGAATTATTTTTCTTTTGTTGACTTTCAGTTGTTATTAGAGCATCTATATATCAGGGTACCTGTGGTGGGGAAGCTCATCTGAGCAGTTGTTATGAAAATACTTGTAGAAAAGACAGAGGGAAGCCATATCACATTGATGAGAAAAAATCTAATATCTAAGTAAATAAGACAAAATAGATCTTTATGGGGATTAAAGGTAACTTTAGCATTATATCAGTATGGCTACGAGAGTACGAATGTATTTATAAGGAAGTTTAGGCTTTGCTTGTTGGCTTAAATATTAAAATTAGTTCATAGCTTTAATATTTGTCTACTTGTATATAAATGGCTGAAACATTAAAATTATTTCAAATATATAATTTTTACTGGCCAACAGCATAAATGGTTGGCAATTTGCAAATTGTTTGAATCATGTATTAATATTTTTTTGCTATAATTCTATTTATGAATGCAATTCATTTGCATCAATTTACTGATTGTTTTATATGTGGAAAATGTGGCTATGTGACAAGGAAAACAACAGTCTGCTTATATGTTGAATTTTTTTCTGATGATTTGATTATAGAGGAGCTCACAAGTATTTCTAGTTAATAAAAGTCCTTTTCTTTTTCTTTCTCAGAGTCATTTCTGGCTCTCTTATTAGCCTACATCAAAGATCGAAACTCCAGAAAAGAACTTATTCATTTGGCTTTCATATATCTCTATCTTATCAGCAAAGTAAGTGAAAAGAATCAGTCATTTTTAATATATTATGCATGTGTAAGATCTGTTGCAGCTTTATTTTAAACAATATCTTTGTTATCATGTTTTTATTTTAAAAGCTTAATAAAGTAAGATTTTACTCATTAGATAAATATTTACATTGACTGTATAAAAAATATCACATGTAGTTTTTCATTTTGATAATTAGAATGATAAAAACATTTTAAATAGAAAAGATTCAGTTAAAAATTCTATTTTTATAATCGTTGATAAATTGGGATGTATAAAATAGTCATTTTTAGTACCTTTTCTATTTTATTTTCATTAGATAATATGACTTTTTTTTATCCTGTAAAATAGACTATAAGGAAATCATTTAAAAAATTATTTTATTGAAACAGAATATTTAATATCCTGCTTGTAATTGCATATACTGCCAACAATTTAAATATTGTTTTAATGAAATTAATTTATTTAAATAAACTGTTGACCTAAAATTAAATACGTGAACATTTTTATTTTATCTTGAATCAAAAGAAAATGTTGACTTTTTTGGGAGTAAAGACAAAAATTGATATTTTAGAATTGTCAAGTTGAATATATTATTTTTTTTTATTAAACTTATTTTTTATTGCATATAATAACGGTAATTGAATCATCTGCCCTTAATTTTTTTTTTTAACTCTCCTTTAACTGGATCAGATTTAACACCATTGAATATATTTTAGGAACTGAATGATGTGTTTAGAAAGATTTTCTGTAGTCATTTATATATGCTTATATACACTCTATACGCTCCTCTGTGTGTGTGTGTGTGTGTGTGTGTATAAATAATTATCTGTTCATATATGAAATGTTATCACTTACAAATCCCAATAAATGATGTTCAAAACAATTTGTCAGCTGAAATTTAGTTTTGTGTAGAGATGTAACTTTTCTTATAATGTGGCTCATTTCTCCATTCTTGAAAAATCCCATTAAGAATAATTTTGTTCTTTTATGTTTGCTTTACTATTTCAGATGCGAGGTCCCAAAGTCATTGTCCGTTACTTTCCTCATGAAGTTGTTGATCTACCATTTGTCCTGGACATGCTGGAGCAACAGGACTCTACAGATTTTAAAGTAACTTCATAATATTTCATCCATAAATAATTTTTATGCTGCAATTTAAAAGAAAAATTTATTTTTTATAAAGTTTAAATTGAATCCATTCAATTTCCCTCTGTATAGAAGAGATGGTTAAATGTGAAATTAATTTCTTATTTTAATAAATTATAGCGAGGGAACATCTCTGTTTGAGCAAGCAGAGTTACTTTAAAAAATTAACATGAAATACTTTTGTGACATTTTGTTTTGTAGACATGGCAAAATCGCTACATACTGTTGCTTTGGTTGTCAATGGCTTGTATGATTCCATTTGATCTTGTTCGACTTGATACTCTGACCACTAACAGTTCAGGACACACTGCAAATGCATCTACCATGGACAGGATTATGGAGTTGGCTAAGGTATGGAAGCAGTTTTTCAGAATTTTCTAATATGCACATTTCTTAAAACCAGAGGATTATTATTATTCTAAAATGAAAGCAAATGTTCAGGACATTTTGGGTATAAAATTGATGTAAACTTGTCATGTTAGCAGAAACCTTGTTTGTTTTATTCCAATTTCCTTCTTTCCAAACTTGATTTTTGTTAATATCAATAAAATAATCAGTGTCATTATGCATTGGGCAATAAGAAATTTGTCAATACTGCATGTGTGCAGTAACTGAGCATGTTGAAAAAATTGAATTTTTAAAATGTTTTAGGAACTATATTTCCTTGATTGCAGCTTATTTCCAATTCTTAAGTAACACACAAGAGTTATTTCCTACAGACGCATATATTAGAGACTTTGTATAGTCTGGCTCTTTTACTCTGTAATGTATAATGTATTTTGAACACTAATGTTCTGTTAACTGCTTAAGATTTACAAATGTTCATCATAAACATGTTGAAATTTGTGGAGATTGACTAAAAAAGGTTTTCTTCTATTTCAGAAATATGTGTGCGTCTCTGAGAAGGCCCAAGATGCTGCCGTTTGCTTGTTGGCCAGATTCATGACTCGAGTGGATGTCAAAAAGAAGTACCTCAATTCCTACTTATCATGGGCCTATGCAACTCTTGATGCTACTGATGGTATATTTTACTATTCATTTCAAATGATTTTTTTATCAATTTTTTAGAACTGAAAATAAAAAATGATAGATTTTAAAAATACCAGTACCAAAACCTGTTCTCTATGGAACTGATATAGAAAAAATAGCAAATAAATTCTATTTGATTCAAATTGGATCTCTTCAGGTTAACTTTGATGTATTGGTTATTTCTATTATTGCAGTCATCTTTTGATTTGCAATCAAGTTTTTAAAAATGCTTATAGCAGTCTGTTTTTTGTGTTGAGTATGATGCAAAATGAGGTTCAGCGAATAATGGTTATTGACATACTATAAATTCTGTTGTATTCACTTTTGCACTAATGTCCATTGGGAAATGTATGGATTCCATTTTTCTCTCCCCAGCTATGGGTTAAATAAGGTATATGAGGATCTCTGCCTTTCAGTGGCAGCTAGTCTAGTATAGAAGGATAACTCTGAATTCAAAGTCAGAGAAGTCAATAGGAAACCACTCCACTATTTCTGAAAAAGTCATAGCAGTTCCCAAATGGTAATAAAAAACAATCTGAAGAGCCATGATTGTTGTTGTCCTGAAAATATATGGCATTTAAAAAATATATATATATATATATATATATTTGGCAGTTTTTATGTATATATGTTATCAAACCTGCATTTAATACTGTTGTGACCTTGTCACCAAGTTGTTGTGGTCTGTTGGGGCCAGAAATAATGACAGACGGAATAGTGTTAAATATATTACAAAGACAGTAGTACAAACATATACCAATGAGTAATTATTAGCGTGACTATTAGTCTGGCTGTCAGTTATCTGCTGGAATAGATTCCGCGCTCACTCTCTGCGATTCTTACTCTGCTTCTGCAAAGCAGAACTGCTACTTATATAGTTTGGATGAGTTCATGTGTCATATGGGTAAGTCCCCATAACAACTACTGAAATAGGTAAAGTGAAGTACTTGAGCATTAAAATACTGATGTCTGACAGAAGTAAGATAATATAAACTTGAGGCTAACAGAATGTATTGAATGTCTACATTGCTTGTTTTAAATATTCTTTCTTCATAAGGTTATTCTTGTTCAAACATTAAGAATTTGATCAAAACCAGTTTAAAATACTGTATACATTTCCATTTTTACTTTTTCACTTACAGTTTTTCATTAAATGTTATTTTAATATATATATATATATATATATATATATAAGGCAATCTATGAGCCTCTGTGACTGTTTCCTATGCACGCCTACATTTTTTAAGCTACGCCAGTCAAGCTTTCTAGGTTCACATATCTACAGGGAAGCCAGGTTGACACATACTTTCTGAGTTTAAATTCAGCAATTTTCCCTTTTGCACTTTTTGGTCAATGGAGCTGATTGTTTACATTTGCTCCATAAAGCATCAAAGCTCTAAGATGGTTGCTAAATTATATCACAGAAATTAAATCACACATGTCAAACACGACTAAAATATTTTTTATTAAAAAAAAATGAGTCTTTATATTTAATTTTTATTCTGACGTTTAAAAAATTCATTTGGTCAACAAACAAATGTAAATATTTTTCCCCATAATTTTGAAACAAGAAATATTTAAAAAAAAAAGTGTTTTTTCAAACAAAAACAAATGTGTAAAAAAAAAAAAAAAAAAAAGTGGCAATGGTTAATTTAATTATTTAAGTTTTTTTTTTTTTTTTTTTTTTTTTCCATAAAAAATAAATAATTTTTGAGTTGCACAGGCAATGCTGGGCTATGATGCTAGTCTTATCTAAAATGTTTTTTTTTTTTTGTTTCTTTTAAATAATGCTTATATTTTCTTTCATTTTAGTATCTGAATATTTTACAATTGATTATCATTATTATTGGATTCTGTTGTATGCATTTGGGATCTTAAGGAGGGTTTTGGGTTAGTTCCACAAGTTAGCAGTTCTTGGAGAAAAAAGCTGTCAGTGTAACTTCTTCCTTAAAATTGGAATACAGAAGGAATGAAGTTCGTTCGACTATATGGGTGTGTAGTATGGCTGGCCTTAGCTATAATCACCTGAACTGATAGAATTAAAGAATGAAGCTGGTTCAAACATTTGCCATGGAAATAGTGATAAACTTTCAATGTTGCATCTGTTGGGGGTGGGAAGCAGTTGCAGGGTGGAAAATATATCTCCCCCACCTCCCAAGGTTATGTAAATGACTTTGAACTCTGTCAAAGCTAGTATGGTGATTTTCTAAGCACAGCTTAGATGTGGCACAAGGCTGAAAGTATGGGGCACCCAGTGAGGATGGAGCTCACTACTCAATTGTAATGGTTCTAGCAAGACAAGCTTGCTAACCACTACACCACCTTGAAGTGTCCTCTGTCAAAGCTAGTATCTGAGGAGATAGGGTATCTCCAGCCCAGACACAGCAACAATACTTAATTGTTGTTCTGATTTTTTGTTAAGATACTTGGCCAAAACAGTTGAATACTTTCTCAAGCGGTGCAATGAGCCAACAATGAGTTTTTTCCACATATTCAAAAGATATTTATTTAAATCTAATTTCTTATATAGAAATAGATGCAATGGTAAAAGCAAAGCTTGCATATATTCATACATAAAAAAATAATTTAAACAATTTCCTCTCAGGATGCTCATAATAAAAAAGAAATTTTAATAAGATTATTTTCAACAACATTGCTTTAATTTAAGTAGTCATTAAATATACCCAATAATTTATATATAAATTTATTAGTAAACTGCAATAATTTAGGAATAATATTTTTTTATTTTATTTTTTTTAGTAGCACCATTCACTTATTCTGGACTCCTGAAGCCAGATCAACATGAATGAACCTTAACCTTAATGTCCCAGTTTTGAACCTTACTGAATTGAAAGTGAAATTCTTGGCTTGATAATCATAATATAGGAACTATTTGCTATTAAAATATTAAATATATTTTATGCATCTATAGACATATTTTAATATTTTCCAGAGGAAGACCAATTTTCAAAGAATGCTGCTGTGGGAATTATCCGAAGTTTAGGCTTGATGTTAAAATATGGCAAGAGAGAGGATCTGCTTGTACCAGGTACACAAGTTTTGTTTGTTTTCTATCTAAAGATCTGATACAATTGATACTGTTTGAAAGTTATTAAGCCAGCATAATTGTGTGACTCTTAATGTACATTTCTAAGATTTACTGAATTTTGAATCCGTTTTTAACCTGAAAGATTTTCTATTGATGTTCGCAGTAACATTTCTTGATATATTACGATAAAATCCTTTTACCTCATTTTATTTATATCTTTAAGTTTTCAAAATTGGGCTTAAATCGTATTTTTATGAGATGTGATCTTATTGGAGTCTATGAGTGTACAAGAAAGCTTTGTAATTAATAGATGGATAATTGATAGATCTTACCTTGATGAAACATCTAACTAAATGGGTCAATCAAATAAAAGTAGTTACATTATTTACACTGTTTGAACTGTTGTCCTCATCTTTATTGCCATGTTTATGACGTTTCAGCTGTTGTATGCGCTAGCCTACTTCAGGTGCTAGGAATTTCAAACTGAATCCTTTATTTCGATCACTGGAGCATATCATTCTTGTTCCATGTGTGAAGCCACTTTTGGTAGCCATCTTTAACTTAACTCTTCTAAATTATTTGTTCATCACTGCTGTAGCCAGGTATTGAACTTACAACTCTTTGGAACTAACCACTACCTATATCCACTTGGCCATGTGTCCTTGAGTAGTTACTTGATTTGATATTTTCATAATTTTTTTGATATCATAATTCCATTAACTAAGAGTTTAGCCTGTAAATAATTGTAACTAAGTAATGAAAGCCAAATCTACCAAATTTAATATGCAAAAGTAAATCTAAACTTATTTATAAATGGAACTTTGTGTGTGTGTCCATTACCTATAGACTCCGAAATGGCTGAACCGATTTTCTTAAAATTTTACATGGTTGTATTATAAGCGTCTGCGAGTGTTCTTAGCTAGGTTTTGTGTTGAGGTATACCCCAATAAATATCGATAATAAAAAAAAACTGGTTATAGAAGGAATGGTTCGATTTTAATCAAATTTGATACACTCATAGACAAAGACATAAGAAACGATGTTCAGAAGTTTCAAAGTTGCAGTTCTTACAATAGTGCAGAAAATTGATTTTTATATATATATATATATATATATATATATATATATATATATATATAAAAGGCAAGATGTTTGTGTGTGTGTCTGTTTATCTGCTTGTATGTCTGTATTTTTTCAGCCCTTTTATTTTAGTTTTTGCCTCTGGTTTGCTCTAAGTAGGTATAATTGTAGCTCTTAGTCTCAACCATGATACCATTTACTCAGAGGACTTATTTAGCCTTGACAAGTAAAATGCATAATATACTTTAGGACGAGTTCATGTTCGGTTCGCCACTTGATGTAAATTGGCTCTGTCTGTCGCCAATCGAAATCGTTTGTCAGACTTTGTACGGGGCCCAAACATTATAAATTTTTCCCAGTGTCTGAAAGCACTTATTGAGGGAGGACCAGAAACTGATCCTCTCTGGTCGGGTTGGCGTGGTGAGGGGGGTATGATGTTGAGAGACCCGAAACCCCTAGTGATCCACGCAAATACATCACTGACGACACTCTCTAGTGCCCCCACTACGGTGCGTATGTATAAAATTTAAAAAAAAAAACCTTCAAAATTCAGTTTACGATGAAAAAAACTTAACTTGATATCGATACCAGGAAATCAAAATTTGACTTACATCCATTCATTTTTCTTTCAGTTTACGGTTTCGCTTTAACTGGAAACAACTATTGCTTTTTAGTCTTTCGTGCCAATATCCAAAGAGTCTGAGGTCCGGGACCATGGATTAGTTTTAAAGCTTTCATTACACCCGAGCAACGCCGGGCTATACTGTTAGTATTTTAAAAGCAAATCCTGATGTTTCTGATTCCAAATTGTAAAGATTGGTAAAATAAATAACTTCACTTGCTATTGATTTAAGTTTAAATTCGGATGCCACAATATCAAATATAATTGAAATGGGGTAAGAAGGTTCCACCAAATCTTCTAGTTGAGTAGGGTCAACTTTGAAAATCAGCACTTGAAATCTTATCTGGGCTTGAGCGTTGTCCACTAGCACTAGTCAAAATATGTAAATACCTCAACTACTAAGAAGACAACTTCCATAATGCTTGCAAATAAAAACAAAATAGCAATTTCTGAGTCTAATTTTTTTAAGACTTATTTATTGATATTAATTTATTTCAGCTGAAAAAATGCTCTCAAGATTTAAAACCTGGTCCATGTTGGAAAATGGCGATACATTATCACGCAAAGCTCGAATGAAGCTCATCCAAAGGCTTGGATTGACTTTCTTGAAAAGTCGAGTAGCAAATTGGAGGTAAGATTTTGTTTCTCCTTGTTTTTATAACAGTACAGGCTTTTTGTTTAATAATTCAGAAGACATTTGGATAAAGTATTAAAAAATGAGAATTTTACATTGTATATATTTTTACTACAAATATATTTTCATCTGCAAGTTGACAAATTGTTTCTTAAAGTCATGTTTATTTAAAAATAATTTAGTTTCTCAAAAGTTTCTATTCTTGTTTTGGACAAAAATGGCATTTTGGAAGATTAGCAAATTCATAAGTTTCATAAAAATGTATTCATTCAAGAATGCAGTTGATTTGAGTTCATCAGTTAAACTTGAACTAATGATATTTATTTTTACTGTTCTTTGTTACTATTGTAGATATCAAAGAGGAAATCGTTCATTGGCTGCTAATTTGAATCATGGTGTAAAAGCCAGCCAAATGTCTGCCATTCAGGTTGACATGGAGGATGAAGATGACTATGATGTTCCTGATCAAATTGAAGAGATCCTTGGTAAGTGGAATTCCTTATTTGGAAAGAGTTTCCCTCCTATTATTATCACTTCACAGTTTTTGAAAAAGTCTGTTTTCTGATTTAATTATGTTGTAGGTAACAATTTTTCTCCTCACCCTCTCTTTTTTTTTTTTTAATTTTAATTTTTTTTTTTTTTACTAATCTATTATTTGTCATTCGTGAAGTGTTTGTTGAATCCAGTGAAGTTTTATTTGTTTCTTAAGATTATTACTTTGTAATAATATCAAATGGCATCAGGAATAAGAAAGGAGGAGATGACAAGCTCGTATCGTCTCACATTTTTTTACTGTTTTTATATAAAAGGTGTTTCTTATGTAGCATTTTTATAGAATTATGTAAATATAAATAAATCTCATAAAAAAAAAATCAAAATTCTTTTACAAGGTTATTTTTATTTATTTATTTTTTCCCCTGCCATGTTATCCGTGATCTACTATATGGTCTTTTAATTATTTTATTATATACCCATTCCCACAATCAGATTAAATGATAATGGTGGATTTTTTTTTTTTTTGTAATATTTATTATAACTTCAGAGCATTGTTTAGTTTAAATCTTCAATTTTCTTTTACAATTTCATACCATGTTGTATATACAGATGTTTGTGCAGAATGGCTGTTTTGTACAAACCAACAGAATTTCTGTATTTTTGCAATACTCCCCGCCAATGTAATAAGAGTGAATTATTTTTTTTTTTTTTTTTATAGGGTTTGAAAATTATTTATTAGCTCAACTTTATGAATATTATGGATTTTTAAAAGTACTTTGATATTTATTTTGCCCTTATTTTGAAATCCTATTTTTCCTTGGCCAAAGCAAGTTTTTGGCAATGATCACATGCTCTTTTAGTGGGACTTTGTTTGTTTTGAGCTTTGTCCAATTTCGTGACAACTAAATTCTAATTACAAATATCCTCATATAAGTTGTAGGTTTTATAATAGAAAATCACTAAACATTCATTTTAATCTGATGTGTTTCCAAGACAAAATATATAAAGTCTATTTGGTTTGAAAATGATTTTTAAACAGATGTTAGACATTAGTTCAGTAAGTATGGTTCAAATGTTAAATAAATAAATAAACCTTAGAAGCCACTTTATCAATGAGATTTTGTCCAGTGCAATTTTGATACTTTTGTATGGAACTGAGAAAACATCCTTTCCTTCCAACTGGACCTTCATTTTCAGTTGAAATTACGAGAGGGAAATTTAAAAATAATATATTTAATAAACTTGAAGTGGAAAAACTTTTGAACCTAACTTTTCTCAATTACTTTCAAATTTTAATATTTGTATTGTTGCTACTTGTTTTCTGCTACATAATATCTAAACTGCATTGCGATGCGGTGGATATCGACTCAGAATGAGAAATCAGAGAGCCAAGTTTGAATTCCAGTTGAATTTGTTGCATTAACATATTCGCAAATACCCTTGGGAAAGGTATGAATCTGTCGATTCTCCCTCCAGCTATGAGTTAAATAACAGAATAAATTGGGTTCTATAGCCTTGGTTGGCAACTAGTCTACTGCAGAAAGTAATGGCAATCTACTGCAGGAAAATCTTCTGCCTAGTCAGTTATGTCTCTTTCGAGACATGATCACACAAGCTTGTATCACATATGGCACTTAACTGATTGAATATGTAAATTAGCAGTATTTAAAGAAAATATTGATACAAGTTCGACAAAATATTTGTTTATGTAGAAATGTTATTGCTAACAGATCATTCAGAAAACATACAATGGAGGCTTGTTGTCTAAATAACTGAAAAAATTTCCATGTGATTTTAATTTAAACCAAATTTTGCTTTTTAATCTTCTATTCTGACTGGTGGTTGATCTCAGGCACACCATCTTTTTTATGTATTTGAAAATTCCTTGTCACAAAATTTCATTTTGATGAAAGTATTTTTTTTGTACTGACTCACATTTGGGTGTATTTGAAATAGATGTGAAATTATTATTGCAAATTAACATTTAAAAGAAATTAATTTTTGGAATTTCCACTTTTCTGTTCAGAACAACTATTGCAAGGGCTCAAAGATAAAGATACTGTAGTAAGGTGGTCTGCTGCTAAAGGGTATGTATCTGGAATGCTGGGTAAAAAAGATTCTTCAACATGAAATTGCTGCTTTGATTTTAAGGGTGACTTTTTTTTTTTCTTTAAGCAACGTTTAAGAATTTTTTTTTAAACTCGTTAATTTCAGGTGACTGTAATTTTCATCCTAGCAGATTTATGGCTTAACTGCAAAAGACAGAAATTTCTGCAGCTGCAGTTAATGGATTAAGATATTGTTTGTTGATAATTGCATCCATTTCTTTTTTAACCACATTTTTTCATATGTTCGTGGAAAGTTCTACTTTGGATGCATTGCATTTTATGAATTCGGAACAAGTTCTATTAAAGCTGGAACTTTGAAGGTTTATAAATTATGAATTTAAGGGACGTTGTTATTGGTGAATGAATTACAGGATTTCGATTCCCCAAATCTGCAAGTAGAGACTTCTATTTAGAAACCAGAAATCAGTGCAAATCATCAATCCATAATGAAATTTGGAAGCTATAGTGTAAAAAAAAAAACTTGTCAGGACTTTTCACAAACTTCAATCTAGAGAAGTGAAAGAATTGTGGGCATGAAAGAAAAAAAACATGATAAATGAATTCCATTTGAAAAGTAATGATTTTTGTATAACAACTAAAGAAACTCTAAAATGACTGAATACAGAATCTAAAATATCAATTGAAATGGAAAAAAACTTGCTTGATATATTCTTACTTTTTTCACAATGGTCAACTAACATGTAAATTATTTTGAAATAATTTATCCTAACCTGGCACAGCATCTAGTTTGGTGAATAAGAAATTTAATTTTGGCACACATTTAAAAAACAAAATATGTTAATAATGAATGAATTGAAACTGTTACTTACTTGTATGCTGTCTATTTACCCAACCTCTATGCTACGAATTAGCAGGTCCTGAGCATGACGGTAAACTGCATCCGGTAGCAAGGCCTCTGATTAGGAGGTTGTGAGGAGCATGGAACCACCTTTTAATTGTTGTTGTTCCCAGGTCCACCTTGACCCAGATTGGTAGCACCTGTTAAGGTCCCAGCTATGGGCAAATAGATAACCCCTCCAAACTGGGGTCAAAACACTATGAAAGTATAAAAATGCACTTTTATAGAAACATATACATAAAAATAGACTTTTATAGAAAAATATACATTTTTGAAGGAAGAATATTACCAACAATACATTTTTTTAAGAAAAAAAATTATTGCCATAACACATTTTTGAAGGAAAAAATTATTCTCAGCAAAACATTTTCAAATTCAAAACTAGAAGACATCTTCAGTTTTCCAAAATTAAAAAAAGAATAAAAACAAATTTTCATTCAAATTTGACTAAATCAACTTTCTCACTATAACCGAACATTAAAAAAAAATAAAAACCTTAAAGCCCCACCTTTTTGGCATTAAATAATCTGCAGAGGTTGATATGCTGTTAAACAAAACTCAAACAAATTAGCATTTTCTTTTCAAGTAATTAAATCTTCTTATTACAGAACTTGATCAAATTGAATGAGCCTCCAGTGAATTTAACAGTTTTTTGACTGACTAATTCTTTAGAAAGGTATTTGACAATTGGTTGTCAGGGTAGAATAATTGAATGGTGGCTGAGGGTAAGGGTTTTGTCTGATTAATTTTTTTGTTCAATTTATCTTGCTTAAATAAAGTGGCAATTTCTTGTTGAAAACTTGATAATTTTTATTTAAAGTAAATCATTTCATGTGTAATGTCAGTATTTAGGATCCATTTGTCATGTTTTAGCCATGTGTTGTCTTGTGAAATTAACTTTTTGTTAGCCAAAGTTTTAAACTTTAAATTCTGAATTAAAACAATTTGCATCAATGCTAATTTTTCGAAATTATTTATAAAATTGAAGTGTTTAAAAGAAACGTTTCAGATAACAAATTTATGCAAAATAATTTTCAGGCATTTTTTGTTTTCTGTGGGGGTAAGTGGCAGATGGTCATATATTGTCAAGGATTCCTTTTAAAAGTTGAGGCTAAAAAGATTGTCAATAACTTAACAATTTTAATAAGTTTACTAATTATTTTTAATTAAATTAACATTTATTCTTTTATCCATAAAAAAGTGAAACTTTCTTTAAATAAGAAAGGGTATAGAAAAATGATGGCACCAGTTGCAGAGATAATGATGAATAATAAATCTTGTTATTTTGCTAAATACAAGCAAATCTCTCAATTTTGAATGTTCTTTTACATTTATTACTAAAACTAGCAGTATAGCCCAGCGTTGCTCGGGTGTAATGAAAGCTTTCAAACTAAATCCATGGTCCTGGAGCTCAGACTCTTTGGATGTTGGCACGAAAGACTAAAAAGCAATAGTTGTTTCCAGTTAAAGCGAAACCGTAAACTGAAAGAAAAATGAATGTATGTAAGTCAAATTTTGATTTCCTGGTATCGATATCAAATAAGCTTTATTTGTCGGAAACTGAATTTTGAAAGCTAAATAACTCCTCTGAGTAAATGGTATCATGGCTGAGACTAAGAACTACAATTATATCTACTTAGAGCAAACCCGAAGCAAAAACTAAAATAAAAGGGCTGAAAAAAATACAGACATACAGGCAGATAAACACACACGCACAAACATCTTGCCTTTTATATATATATATATATAATCAATTTTCTGCACTATTGTAAGAACTGCAACCTTGAAACTTCTGAATATCATTTCTTATGTCTTTGAGTGTATCAGATTTGATTAAAATCGGACCACTCCTTCTATAACCTGATTTTTTTTTATTATCAATATTTATCAGGGATACCACGACACAAAACCTAGCTAAGAACACTCGCAGACGCTTATAGTACAATTGTGTAAATTTTCAATAAAATCAGTTCAGCCATTTCAGAGTCTATAGGTAACAGACACACAGACAAAGTTCCATTTATAAATAAGTTTAGATTCATTGTTCTTGATAAAAACTTTAAAAATGTAAAAACCTCTTGGATTTACAATAATTATATTTGATTGCAGTGTGGGTCGTGTGACTGGTCGTCTCCCAAAAGAACTGGCTGATGAAGTTGTGGGTTCAGTGTTGGACCTTTTTACCATGATGGAAGGAGATACGTCATGGCATGGAGGTGAATTATATTATCTTTTAAAAAATTGATTAGTATTGAAATGCTTTTATCTTTTCAAATAATCACTCTTTTGTTATTCACAAGGTAAAAATGTTGCTTCATTTTACATATAAAATGTCTTCTGATATCAAACATAACTCATCCTGTAAAAAAAAAAAGTTTTAAAATATTTCTTCTATCATAACAAATTGCAAAATATATTTACACAGGGAAAAGTCTTATTTGCATGTAAACTATTATCCTCATCTTTATTATCATAATGTTTTGGTCATTCTTCATGAGGTGTATGTCAGCCTGGATAAACATGGGGCAATAGCCTCATGGATTAAAGCGTTGTTTCATGAATTTGGTGATGTAATAATTGCAAGTTCAATCCCTGGGCAGGGCAGTGTATTTGAATTCGGTAGAAAAAGGGACAAACATAGATTGAGGAGACTAAAACAAAAACTAGATGAAATATCCCGAGAGATGAGCAGCGGAATGAGTGCAATTCACCCCTGTAGATTAAATAAAGGGTTTTGTTTGAAATTCCCTGTAGGTTACCGGGATCAACAGAGGTCAGAGGGCACAACACCTGAAACATTAAATAGTACAATATTCCGCGTGTAAATACTGATAACTCCTCATCCCAGAAATTCAGAGAGAAAGAAAAAGTTTCTGCTGACAGAGATTGACAGGGGTTTGTAAATGCAATCACAAATTATTTTAACTCTTTCTTAAAATGCGATGTTGGCAAATTTTCAATGTCAAGTAAAGCTAGGTGGGTTTTGTTGTATTAATGAACTGGAGGAATTTGTAGATGCAATACTATAATTGTTATGTATAGGGAAATTATATCAAGAGTTTTTGATGAGTGATATACAAGTGTAGGTATTTGGAATATGATGGGTTAGACAAAAACCTGACTCATGAAGAACCTTGAAAATGGCTAATGAATTTTCTGAAAATTCTTTAAGAAATAACTGTTGCAGATGGTTTCCCCCCCCCTCCTAGTCTTTCCAAAAAGAAAACTGTAAGAACATTAGAAAAACCTACTAAAAAAGCTTATAAGATTTTCTTTGTCTTTCATGTTCAGTTATACGTATGTGTTTATTGAATTTATCTATCATCTTTACCAAAGTCAGAACGTCCTTTCGCAAACCTGGCTGATTCCCAGTTTGGAAAAGATGATTGATAAATTCAGTAGACATTTTGTCCATATGTTTTATAAAAACTATTTTAGAAAAACAATTACTGCCCCCCCCCCCCCCACAATAATAATAATAATACATTCTAATACAACTGTTTGCTGGTCTGATCTAAATCTCATTTAAATTTGACTTATAAATGTTTTTAGCTCAGAGGTAGAATCGCTGACTGACGCCAATTCGGTCGGGTTTCAATCCTGGGTTAAAAGCAATCGGAGTCTAACTGTACTGATGAGCTGTGACAGATCTATCTGCGGATGACTATATATATATATATATATATTTTTCATTTTTAAACAAGTTATTACACTACCCAGGTTTCTACCATGAGTGGTGTCTTCAGGCAATTTTTAATAACTGATTTCACTGTTTACTGTTTTTCTTTTTAAAACGCTCTTGTAACAGTGTTTTATTTAAACACTCACGTGGCAGGGAATTTATGAACGTGCAATTTTTAAATAAAAATAAATTATGGTGTTTTCATCCATGGTTGTATGAACCTAAGAGGTATTTCTTAGTGTGGATGCATTTAGTCATACTACTAAAGGAAATTATGACTAAATGCATCCACACTAAGAAATACCTCTTAGGTTCATACGTTCTTTCATTTAACATTTCGTTTAACGAATGCGTATGAACAGATTTTATTAAAAATAAGCAAACATAGTGTTTGCAATTTGTTTTATCCGACATGTTTAAAATAAAATTTGCTGCCTAAATACACACACACACACACACACACACACACACACACACACACATATATATATATATATATATTAAAATCTCTCTCTTTTAATTGTAAGCAAGCACTTGCTCATCTGATTTATACAGAAGGTGAAGAGTAAATTGTTGCCATTTGATATTCTTAATTCTGCGCATATGCATTGTTTGTTTTTTGTTTTATTGATTGCACCGAGTATAGTATGACCTGTTTGGCACCAATTTGTATTTATTTCTGAGATGAGTAATTTTCAATAATCTTGGAATTATTTCAAACTTTTGTTCTCATCTTGGTGCTATAATAGACACAATGCTTTGATCAAACACCCTCTGGTCATCATCAGGTGTCCATAGATTGGCTGATGTGGATTATCTTCTTGATTATTGCTAAATATCCTTTGAAATCAATTATTAGTATCATCTAGTGGTCATGAGTTCAATCCTTAGACTTGGTAGTGGCAAACCAAATTCCAACATGAAAGAACAATAATTGATTTCACAGGATATTTTGCAATAATCAACGAGATATTCCACATCATCCAATCTATGGACACCCCTGATGATGACCAGAGGGTACTTGGTCAAAACGTTGTCTCTATTATAGCGCCTATATTAACCAAGATGAGAACAAAAATTCAAAATAATTCCAAGATTACAGTTTGGCACTGTTTGTGAGAAAAAGATACCACAATTCTCACTGCCAAAAATTTAGAAATGGCATGCTTTACTGTTTGGCATTCATGCTGGAAGCTTCAATACAAACATTTCCGTGTGTTTGGGTGTCAATTTGAGGACAGTGGAGAGGATTCTAAAAGAGTTGGATGAGTCTAATGGGGATCACTAGTGATGGTGACATTATGCCTCCATTCATAATCTCACAGACTCCTCAAACACTTATATCAAGTGCCTTGAAGAGGTAGTTCTGCCCTGGGTCAAGAGGGTGGTTGCTGGAAGATCCTATGTCTGGCAACAGGACTCGGTACCATGCCACACAAGCAGATGTCAGAAAATTTTTGTGACTGCATCACCCTCTACATCTCACCACTTAACTCCCCAAATTGCAACACCCTTGATTATTATGCTTAGAGCACGGCTGAGTGATAGCCCAACAAAACTTCTTGTAACAGCAAAGATGAACTAAAGGCAAGAATTATAGCAGCATCAACTCAAGGAGACTGCTCAGAAGTAATGCTAGACATTCCAAAGTTGTCTGGAGGACATAGTTGAAGCCAATGGTGATTTTATTAAATAAATTTACTCTTTAGTATTTCAAGATATTTTTGTGTGATTTTGGTAAATATATCTGTTAAAATGAGATGTTAGGGTTATTTTCATTTTTTACATAATTTAGATGACAATTTATCCATCGCAAATTATCCTTCTACAAATTTTCAGTACATAGTAAGTGTATCTGTTTGAATATTCATTTGTTTTTCTTTTGTATTTTTTATTGATCTCTTTAATAAACTTTCATTAATAATTTTTGTAGGTTGTCTAGCTTTGGCAGAATTAGGACGGAGAGGACTTTTGTTGCCCCAACGACTCTCTGATGGTAAGTTTAGGCACATATGAGAGAGAAAGACATATTTAGTACAAGAACAATCTAAAATTTAAGTAATTTCCATTTATTTTTGTTAGGTGCCTGTTGTTTAAGACTTTGTTTCTTTTTACTGATATATCTTTCTCTTTTTATATGACAATCATATCATTTTTATTTTGTTGCTCGTAGTGAATCATTAAAGAGTTTTCTTACGAAACATGCGTTCAGAAATATTATCATCGTTGGATGGGGTTTTCTTGTTGACTCAGTGATTGAATCATCCTGAAATATTGGAGCGAGTTTTACAGCTGTATGACCTTCCTAACACTAACCAGTTTAGGATCCAGGAAATTCAGTGTTTTTTATCGAGACACCATCTCTAGGAAGATTACCTATCGAGGTTAGAGAGTTCAACCTACCCTATTATATACAAAGTAGGGTTTTATTTCCGGGATTTCCTTCTCTTAGACAAGTTGCTATCCAAAACTAAAGACTCTTACCTGACCTAGTATTTTCTTTTTCTCTTAAATGACCCCAATTTGGGGGGGTAACTATTTACTCATAGCTGGGATCCTAACAGGTGGTTCCACATCCTCTAACCCCCCTCATCAGAAGCCTTTCTGCCAGATGTAGTTTATTTTCATGCCCAGAACTTATGAAATTAAAAAAAAATTGTTTATTACAAAAATAAGCTTATGTCTGAAATTGTTTTTGTTGATCTAGGAGAAGGCTGAAAACAAGGCATATGACGAGATGATCAAAGATTAAAAAATTACAAAAATGCAAATAAAAATAACAAAAAATGATTTCAGAATTGATTTTAAGTATAAAGATGAAATTTGAATCTGTAATTTTGACATCAAAGTCATTTACTTAATCTGTAATTTTTTGATGTTTTCATCAATTAGTTTTCAGTCTTCCTCAGTAAAATAGAAACCACTAAATAATGAAAATCCAAGTCCATATAAATTTTCAAACGGTGAGGACCACTCATTTGATGAAATTTAGATAATTATTTACTCGATATCCTGACGAATACTATTTGTACGCATAAAAGAACCTTGACGTACATGGCATTCTGTTCTGTTCAAGCTTTTGATTCTTTATTTAGAGAACTTGCTTTTCTGGTATCTAAATTTGGGTCATTAAGTAAAAGGAATTAATTTAATCTTACTGCAATTCATTTGAACTAATCACTTAGCCTAAGTCATTTATAGATCATTTGAAAGCTTTACCCCTGGAAAGTAAAGACTTAGGTATGCACTGTATTTGTGGCTTAAAGTGCTCAACATCAGGAATAGAACAAATGTAAATATAAAAGGGGATATTAATATCAATATACAAAGACAGCATGCTTATATATATATATATATATATATACACATACACTACCGGCCATAATTATTAGGTCCAGTGTTTTAAAAAAAATGATGTATTTCATACTATTTTTTAGTATTTATTGCCAAATGGATAATTGTAAATGAAAATAGTATGGTTCTTTTGTTAATACTGCACAATAATATATGCTTCAAATGAATTTATAAATATTTACTAATTACCTAAATTGCAGTTTCATCAAAATAACCTCCTTTTGCCTTCACAACGGCTGCACACGCTCTGGGCATTCTTTCCGCAAGTTTTTTAAATAATCCTCCAACAACTCGCTCCATGTGTCCTTTATGCATCTAACTAAATCCCAAACATTACTAGTCTGTTTCTTCTTACTTCTCCTGTCCAACTCATGCCATGCAAGTTCAATTGGTGAAACATCTGGTGCCCAAACATTACTAGTCTGTTTCTTCTTACTTCTCCTGTCCAACTCATGCCATGCAAGTTCAATTGGTGAAACATCTGGTGCCCAAACATTACTAGTCTGTTTCTTCTTACTTCTCCTGTCCAACTCATGCCATGCAAGTTCAATTGGTGAAACATCTGGTGACTGAGGTGACCAACACATAACTTTTAACACTTCAGCAGTTTCTTTTAATTTTAAAAAAATTTGGCACAATTTAGAAGTATGTTTTGGGTTGTTATCCTGCTGGAGGATGAAATTTTGACCCACAATATGCAATCCAGATGGCATTGCATATCTCTGTAAGATTGACTGGTACTGTTTTTTCTTCATAGTCCCCTTCATCAGTCTGTTCTGGTGTCCAGTTTTTGTGCTCTCTTCCCATGCTAGTCTCTTCTTCTTATTGGCTGGTCGAAGCAAAGGCTTCCTCGCTTCTACTCATCCAAAGAGGTCCACCTCTCGAAGCCTTCACTCCACTGTATTTACAGAGACTGGATCAACCCCTGTTGGTATTCACTTCCACTTGTACTTGATGGGCAGTTTTCCTCCTGTCTCTTACAAGCTTCGATACTATTCTGTGGTCCTCTCTTACTGATGTTTTCTGTTTTCTCCCTGTTCTTTTTCGATTGGCATGACTTCCAGTTTTGTCTCTCCTATGCAGTACATACTGAACTGCACACCAGGACACATTCAGTCTCTTAGCTATCCTACTTTTGGGAATAACCTTCTTCATTCAAGATTTTAATTTGAGCTCTTATCTGTACAGATAACTCTTGAGGCATGGCTAAATTGAAATACAAAAAAACGAAAAAATACAGTGTGGAACCACCTAGCAAGTTCACCTCCTAGTCTGGCAGCATACAGAAGAATAAAGAAAATTTAGGGCAATTTGGACAAGTTCATCTTTGCTTCCTTGCCTTGTAAAATTTTGCAAAGTAATAACAAAAGAACCGTTTTATGAATACTGAAAATAGTGTGAAATACATAATTGTTTTTTTTTAACACTGGGGTGGCCTAACAATTATTGCCGGTAGTGTGTGTGTGTGTGTGTGTGTATATATACTAGCAGTATAGCCTGGCGTTGCTCATTTGCCATGAAAGCTTTAAAATTAATCCATGGTCCTGGAGCTTGGACTCTTTGGACGTTGGCACGAAAGACTAAAAAGCAATAGTTGTTTCCAGTTAAAACGAAACCGTAGACTGAAAGAAAAATGAATGGATGCAAGTCAAATTTTGATTTCCTGGTATTGATATCAAATAAGTTTTTTTGTTGTAAACTGAATTTTGAAGGCTAAATGAGTCCTCTGAGTAAATGGTATCATGGCCGAGATTAAGAACTACAATTATACCTACATAGAGCCAAACTCGACTAAAATAAAAGGGCTGAAAAAAATACAGACGTACAGGCAGATACACACACATCTTGCCTTTTATATATACATTATTGATTTTCTGCTCTATTGTAAGAACTGCAACCTTGAAACTTCTGAATATCGTTTTTTATGTCTTTGTCTATGAGTGTATCAAATTTTATTAAAATCAGACCACTCCTTCTATAACCCGATTTTTTTCGATTATCGATATTTATCGGGGGTGCCTCGACACAAAACATAACTAAGAACAGTTGCAGACGCTTATAGTACAACTGCGTAAATTCTCAAGAAAATCGATTCAGCTGTTTCGGAGTCTATAGGTAATGGGGACACATACAGTTTCATTTATAAATAAGTTTAGATATATATATAATAGCAAGGAATAATTGGATTTTTGATGACATACTAAAAACTAAGACAAAAAAACAATTGGTTTCGCCCAGAGCGTTTTTAATTTCTGGAATTTTCTAAATCGTGATTAAAAGATGAAATAAGAAGGTGGGGTGGGGGGTTAATAATAAGGTTGGTGGGGGGTTAATTTCAAGGAAAACTAGAGACCAATCACACTCAGACCCAAAAGGCATTCTCTCTGCTTACAAAGAAAAAGCCTTCAGGATCTGATGTATATGGACTCTAGTACCTTTAGATGAAAGAGTGAGTGGGACCTTATAAAATTGTAAAGTTCTCACCACTCAATTTAACAACACAATTCTTGCTATATATTACATGCTGTGCTATTGAAGACCTGGAAGTATTCACAAGTTGGCTACTACTGGTGGCTGAGTGTAAAATTCTGGGAGGTAAATGCTGTTTAACTCTTTGATCCAAACGCTGGGATGTTCTACCTATGTAGTCGCATCCGCAACTACACTGAAATTTGTAAATAACAGAATTAATATGAAGTGGAGGAAAGAATTTGCTGTGTAAAAAAAAAAATTACACAAACATTGGCAGAAAAATAACACTTGCCAACAGACGGAGAAATTCGCCTAGCTAAAACCTCACCATCTGTTCCAATGTAAGGTAGTTGTAAATAAATTGGATATTTTTTAACTACTTGTGACTTAACCTTATAAAAATTATCAATGACATGAGACATAATGGAATCCAAAATGTCCAAAGGATATCCATTTTTAGAAAGTGTCATCTTAATAAAGTCCATTTCACGATGAAGAAAGGAACTGGAACAAATTTTCAAAGCCCTATAAGTCAAAGTTTTAATTAAATTAACTTTACGTTGGCATGGCAAAATTAATCTTAACATATATATAATCCAGAAAAAGTATCCTTTCTAAATACTGAAGTCAAAAAGCCAGTACAATTCCTATGGACGAGAACGTCCAAAAAGGAAAGACAGCAACTTGACTCCTTTTCAATGGTAAATTGTAAGGACGGATGAACAGAATTTAAAAGAGTGAGGAAATTGTCGGCTTTGTCCTCATTATTAAAAAGACAAAAAGTATCATCCACATATCGATGATACATTAAAGGACGCTCATTGCGAGAAAAAATCTGTCTCGCGATAACCAACAAAAATGTCAAATTTGTATAGATTCCACAAAATGAATCTTTAATACAAAAACTACTGAAGTGCAAAGATACAGGTTGTAGCACTTTAGAGAGCCAACTAGCGACCTTATGTTGAGATGACACAATCATAGATAAAATGGGTCGTAATGGGACACCATTCTTATGGACTTTTGGTAACCCATATAAACGGGGACGAATAGACCCAGTGAGTCTAATTAACTCTTTTATATCAGGTGTTAATAATCTACTCTTAACCCACTTTAGCAGTCGTCTTTGAAATTTAGCTTCAATAGACACAGTACTAACATGGGTCTGAACTGGAACTAATTTCATAAATTTAGATTATCATTTAAAATATTAAGCATCTTAGATACATAATCTGAATCTGAATGTGATTGGGCTCTAGTTTTCCTTGAAAAAAAATTTTTTTTTTTTTTTTTTTTTAACCCCTCAATTCTCATTTCATCTTTTAATCACAATTTAGAAAATGCCAGAAATTAAAAACTTGATAAGCTCTGGGTGAAACCAGTTGTTTTTTTTTTGTCTTAGTTTTCATCGAAAATTCAATTATTCCTTCCTATTATAAAATTTTGCCCTGTGAAGAATCTTTTAAAATATATATATATATATATATATATATATATATATATATAGGACTCTCTTGTAGTTTCGGATGTATGAGGGTACTGACTGATTGGCAATCCTGCCTAGAGAGTCCAGTCTGTTCTATTTACTCATAGATGAGGGAAGAAGAGATGGACACATACCCTTTCTCAAGGGTTTTTATACATAATGAATGGAACAAAACCCACTGGAATTTAAACTCGGCTTTCTGATTACTCAATCCAAGCTGCTATTCATTACACCCCCACACACACGTGTTTGTGTGCGATGAGTAAATTGTCGCCATTTTTAATTTTGCTCATTGTTTTTGATTTTGTTGATAGTAGGTTCAGTTGGGCACCATCTGTTAGAAAAAGAGCACCATGATGCAATTCACTTCACCAGAAATTTGTGAACAGCATGCTGTACTGCTTGGCATTGGCATTGAAAGCTCCAATACAAACATTTGAGTGTCAATCTGAGAACAGTGCAGAGGATTTGGAAAGAGATGAATCACTCACTGATTGTTCTAATAAGAAAAGAATTCCCAAATTTATTGGTGAGGGCCTCACACACAACATGAAGCCTACTTCATGCCTTGAGGAGGTAGTGCTGTCCTAGGTCAAGAGGGTGACTGCTGGAAGACCCTATGTCTAACAACAGGACTCCGCACCATGCCACACAATCAGGAGAACCCAGTCATGGCTGTCAGACAATTTCTTCAACCGCATCACCCCTTACCTAACTCCCCAGGTTGCAACCCCACCTTGGTTATTATGTATGGGGTGCAGTTGAGTGAGATACCAACAAAACTCCTTTTCAGACCAAAGATGAGCTGAAGGCAAGGATTATGGCAGCATTCATCAACTTAAACAAGGAGACTGTCCAGAAAGAGTTTCAGAAAATTCCAAAGTCGTCTGCAGGCCATGGTTGAAGCCAATGGCAATTTTATTGAGTACATTTACTTTTTAGTATTTAAAAATATTTTTGTGGTGTAATTTTTATAAGTATATGTTAAAGTGAGATTTCAATGTTATTTTCAGTTTTGTGTAATTTATACGACAATTTATCCATCGCACGTTGAATATATATGTGTATAGTAGTGATGTGGAAGATGAAGCCAAAATTGCTGACAGTTGGTGGAATACTTTTAATACATTTCAGGCAAGCAGACTTTGTAATAAAGTGCTCAATATCAAAGATAGAGCATTAATAAAACTAATATAAGGTAAAAGTTTATCACTTAGCTGATTAGTGTTACCTTCAGTATCCCAACGCCAGGGACAAACTTTTACTTATGGTAATTCTATATATATATATATATATATATATATATATATATATATATATATATGTATGTGTGTGTAAAATCCTTTGTACAATAAAGACGGAAGCTGATGATGGTTCGCCTGAAATAGGATTATACTTCCGATTTACCATGAAATAACATGTATGCCTTAATTTTTCTTATATATATATATATATATATATATATATATAAGAAAAATTAAGGCAGACACATTATTTCATATATATATATATATATATATATATATATATAGAGAGAGAGAGAGAGAGCATGCATGTATATTTTAGCAGTAAATACTCTTTAATTTACATGACTGATAAACTACTGGGACATTTCTTATTGAGAAGTTTATTATTTGATTTTTCTTGTTTTCTTACAGGTGTTTTACTGATAGTTCAAGGATATTGATATACCTTTCCTAATATTTCTTCAACCACTTTGGTTAGTAGAGTTGTTTTAAATATTACATTTTGACCAACATACCATTTGATCCAATAGTAATTCCATTAAAAACATATGTCACTAACCAATGACATATGCGTTTTCACAACATATTAGTGTTATAAAGGCATAAAATGTATTGCAGCTATATCAGCAGTGGTGCGTCTTGGGCAAGATAGCTTGATGGTATCCATCTTTCTTCAGGCTTACTAATAAACATTACAATAAAAAGAAAACTTTACTCCAACCAACATCTGAGAGACAAAATACAATGCATTGATAGATAAGAAAGCTGATAAACATTAGAAACAACAATTAAAAAAAAAAAATGAACAGTTTAACCTAGAATAGGGGAAAGTATTCTATTTTACTGTTAATTTACCAACTAATCTAATTTTAATTTTCTTCTGAAATAACCATTTCTGGGATGCTACTTTTTGTGGCTTCAGTTCTATATAAGAGCCAATATTTTAAATTTCCTTTTAAGAAAAAAACCCAATAACATAGAATTAGTGCCTTCATAAAACTATTCAAACACCTGATGATAAAAATTCAAACTCCAAAATATGTCACAACACATTCGAAATATAATGTACCACATTTAAAATACAGAGCCCAAGAAAGAAAGAAAGCAAAACCCTATCTCTGTTCAAAAAAAATTTATTTGTTTAAACATTATTTTTAATTGATACTCTTTTTTTTTTTTAATTTCCACTGGCCTGAATAATTATAAAAAACAGTAACTCTTCAAATACAAGTGTCCATTAAAAATAATGTTTAAATAAATAAATTGCAAATATGATAATCCATTTTATAAATAAATTGTATTTGTTTACATTAGGTTATGAAAACAGAGAAGATACGAATATACAGTGGGCTATAAGTTTTTAGCCACACTTGATTACAGCAATTTTGGCTTCTTTTTTTTATTATTCATTGACTTATTTTTTCAGACAATACTGTGTTAGTATCAAGCTTCTCTCATAATTGACATGTTTTTCTATGAAAGTTTGTGGAATTAAGGAAATTGGTGAATTTCAATGAGGGTAAATCATAGGATGGCATCAGTGTGGCAAGTCAAATAGAAAAATTGCTAGATTTTTCCAGGTTAATCATCAAACGGTTAATAATAGTGTCAAGAAATTTAATGAAGAAGGCCATTGTCATGTGGAAGACCAAGTATTGTGTCTGAGTGACCGAAAAAGGCACTGAAGCGGGAAGTCCTTAGAAACCATCATCAGAGCGTCAAAGATGTTGCCAACAGCATGGAAATGTCACCATATATGGAAAGAAAAACTCTGAAAAAGCTAGGCTATCAAAGAAGTTTTGCAAGAAAGAAGCCCTTGATTTCAGAGATTAACAAGAATAAGCATATGAACTGAGCGAGAGAATTCGGGATTATGAATTTTATCAGTCTGTAATTTGGTCAGATGAAATTAAATTCTGCCAATATTTGGATTCGAGACAGGTTTATGTTTGGAGAAATCAGAATGAGACTTGGAACACCAAATGTTTTCAGGTGACCATGAAACATGGAGGGATCGGAGTAATGGTTTGGGGCACTGTCTAATTTTGAGAGAAATCTGAGCTGATTCTTGTTAACGAGCGGCTGAATGATCCAAAATCCTGTCTAACATTAGAGAAAGAACTACTCCCACTATTTGAAACTAATCGGATTGACAAGAATGTCTACTTTTCTCAAAAAGATGGAGCACCGTGTCATACGAGCAAAGTAGCAAAGGCCTAGAAGAAATCGTAAGGAATCAAATCACTGTCATGGGCCACTGCCCAAAGTCCTGACATGGATCCAGTAGAGCACATTTGAGAGCACCTTGATCGAAAACTTCAAGCGTGTGCAACCAAGATCTCGTAAGTGGCAATCCTTAAAGAAACATTGCTAAAGAAGTTGCAAAATATGGATCAGACAATTGTTGATAAGTTCATCAAATCCATGAAAAATTGAATACAAGCACCGAAACTAGCAAATGGAGAACCTGCTCCTTCCTCGTTCCAAATACTGTTTGTGTTGAGTTGGGATTATGTAATTAAATTTTGAAATTGAATGTATTTTATTTCTCCTAGTTAAGTTTTTTTAGGCCACTCTATCAGAAATACATGTATTTAAAAAAATTATTTCAGACTTTGTTTGACTGTAAGTCCTTCATGGTCAAGTGGTCTAAGACAAATCAGCTCAATTGATGATTTCCTAGGGGAAGCAGGTTCAAATCCTTCTGGAGGATGCATATTTTCCTAACAAGATTTCTTGATTATTCAGGCTGATAAATATAAATAAATATACTTTTCAATTAGAAAAAACAGTATCTACTCAAATACGAGTCTTAATTAAAAATAATGTTTAATCAAATAAATTAAAAAAATTTATATATAAGAACGAAATGTTCACCACTTACTTGCTACCCAGGTTTCAACCATATCAGGCTGTAAAGGCAAACTGCATTTCTTAACATTTCTTCTTTGTAAACATGACCACTAAAATTTCTATGAAAGGGAAGAGGACAAGCAAGAGTGAGGGTAGTTGGATAAGAAGGTGAGGAAGACATATACACCCTCAGCCAGTTTTGTACAGGCCTTGTATGCCTGTATCCTGTCATTGCCTCAGACCGCTCATTCAATAAATTCTCCTGGTCTGGGTAGTTACAGTAACCAGTTTCTCCTTCTGGCACAACCTGCAAAATTTCTCCCAAGTGCTGTTTAATACATCCCATTTCACATTAGAGCTTCTATTGTTTTTTTACCTTTTAATCCCCACACATGGCCCTCTTGTCTGGTACAGTTCCTGTGCTTTTCTAACTTAAATGATGACTTATGATTGTACTATCTTCTTTTGAAATTACCTTTCATGCATCCAACATAAACCTTTTTCTGTCTATTGGAATCTTTCACTTTTGCTTTATACACCACTCCTTCCGTTTTACAAATTTCATTTGGTGGAAATTTACTTTCGTTCTTGCAGTTGCAAGAATCACAATCATTTTGCATGTTAGCCTTGAAATTCATGGTGTTTTTGTTTTTTTACAGCCTTTTTTCAAGTTACTATCTATATATGGGATAACTGTTAATTTAACAGTTTTATTTTGTACTATTAATTTAACCGTCAATCCATTCTGAATTTTCTTCTGAATGAACCAATTCATGGAATGTTGTCTCTTTTCAGTTGTACCAGTGGTATGCAAGGCCCTACGTTACGATGTCCAAATTGGCAATTATTCAGTTGGAGATCATGTACGAGATGCTGCCTGCTATGTGTGTTGGGCATTTGCCCGTGCCTATGAACCAAAGGAGATCAAACCTTACATCCAGCAAATAGCAAGGTGAGTGTTTATTAATAGAAGAAACATTCTGCATATTAATATGTCGTGTCGTCCTGACTATATTCCGTTCACTGGTTACCAGGAACTGGTGATTGTGTTATATCTGGTGGCAGCAACCAGATTGGTGTTATATTTGGCACCCTGAAGAAGCCAAATAACAATATGCCAACCTCTTGTGAGCCTGGACTGATCTACCCGGTTAACAGGCAATCTTACTTTGGCTGGTCTGAGATCAATCAAACATGGGTGTTTGGTTGAGGTTCAGGAAGGGTTGGCTCGGGTGTGCCCAGGAACGTGTTATAGTAAGATCAAATTCGTAAGATGATGTGGGCCCGAGAAGTTTAAATAAGGTCAAAACAAACACGGTCATATTCCGGTGCATAAATAAATGAATATCGTTAAATATATACGCACACAAATTCACAAGCAAAAAACAGAATACATACGCGACTTAAAAATCCACGAAGCATCCTAGACAGGATAAAACCATATACATGGATCTACTTATAGACAACTATAGGCACAAATACACACAGACATAAGAACACTCACGCAGAAGCATACACCCACATGTGTAGTCATAAAAAAGAAAACCTTATCCTACATCAGTGGGACAACTCAGTTTTATACATTACATAATCATCAGGTCCATATTTCAAAGTGACCATTTAAGATTTGAATTAAGTTCACACAATGTTTGTAGAAGTTAAATTGTATTAAGTTAGGGTACTATTTTTTAATTTATCAAGAACATAAAATGAATAGATAAAACTTAATGAAGATGAAAAAACTTAAATAGAAAAAAAAAGTTATTAAAATTCAGGGGGATAATTCTAATTATTATTATTAATAATAACTAATATTTCCAGGGAAAAGAAAAAGAGAAAGCAAGGAAGTGAAAAAGAAACAAGTACAAAGAAGAATCAGAATTAATTTGGGTCCAAGTATTTGAGTCAGTATTTTGACCCCATGCTGCTATAGAAAAAAATGCCTAGACCCATACATATATATATATATATATATATATATACACTATAGTCATCCACAGACAGATCTGTTTTGATGTATTACAGCTCATCAGTACGGCTTAGACTCCGTTCGCTTCCTAACCCAGGATTGAAACCTGACCGAATCGGCGTCAGTCGGCGATTCTACCCCTAGGGCACGAGCGTCCGGCAGAAGAAGGCAGGCTTTTTAGCGCGTATAAACACGCCCAATAGCTAGAGTGCTCCAATTCATTATCGAATGAGCGATGCGTATATGCCGGGGTAGCTACTGTTTACAAAGTCTTCCACTCTTCCAGAGTGCTCAATCAGGGTGTGAGAGCATAAATACTATAGTCATCCGCAGACAGATCTGTTTCGCTGTATTACAGCTCATCAGTACAGCTTAGACGCCATTCGCTTCCTAACCCAGGATTGAAACCCGACCCGATGTTTATTCTGTACTGAATAAACATCCCTCCCCTAACCTACTCATCTAAGAAATCCTAAAAGACATCAAACAAACTCAATACACACACCACTCTCCTCAAAATTCTAAAGATCAATCAGCATGCTTTGTTCCCTTAAAAAGAAAAAAAAAACACTAACATGTACAACCACCGGAGTACAAGATAAGTAATTTAAGATTAAAAAACTTAACGAAAAAATTGGTTTCCAAACTGGGTGCTAAGTAGAAATTAAAAATTTAATAGAATAATTTATTCCCTAAATCCATAATAAAGATTGAATATGCAAGTCTACATTAATTAGATAGACCCTACTTAAAGACGAAAAATATTTTGTACAAAATAGACGTCCCACCCCTTACTGACTCTTCTAAGAAACTCAGAGGATAAAGAGGTAATGAAAACTTAAATTCTAACGCCTAAATGCTAAATCTGCCGAGAGGTCAAAGAGTCCCGTTGATCAATCATTTTAGCTACCCGCACCACTCCCTTCAAAACTGCATGACCAGTTCACCTATCACTAACCCCAACCATCATCCTAACACAACTAACCAAATATAAGAAAAGAGACCTTCCATTCCTACACATTCTGTCAGAAGAGACATTGAACTTTCAGTGTCGAAACAAATGTACCTTTGTAACGGATATTTATAAAAAATTATGTGCATGTTCTAAAATATAATTTATAATAAATATATATATATATATATGGCAATCTGTGAGTCTGTGTGTGACTGTTCCCTATGCACAGCTACATTTTTTAAGCTATGCCATTCAAACTTTCTAGGGACACCTATCTACAGGGAAGCCAATTGTTTACATTTGCTCTATAAAACATCTAAGATCCAAGATGGTTGCTGAATTACATCACAGAAATCAAATCACACTTGTCAAACGTGACTAAAACATTTTTTTATTAAAAAAAAAAAACAAAACAAGTCTTTACATTTAATTTTTATTCCAACGTTTTATTTCCGTAACACATCTAAGATCTAAGATGGTTGCTGAATTACATCACAGAAATCAAATCACACGTGTCAAACATTGAAAATATTGTGTTCTAAGTAATTTAGCACTTTATACTCCGTTCAAATACTACAGCAACATGCATTCAATGCCGCCTCCTTAATGCTGAAAATGGTTACTAACAGCCTCAGCTCTCCTTTCTAACTTTCAATAAATGATTTCCATCTACTCCTCTCACTGGCATTTTCTCCTTCTACTAAAATGTTCTGAGTTGTATGGGCAACTCCGGGCTATGATGCTAGTTGTGTATATATATTTAGTGTATCGAGGCAGCAAATAATTTTCTCAACATATACTGTTAAATATAAGAGACTATGAATGTCTATTATGTTTAATCATGAGCCGTTCTAAACATTGTATTTTGGCTTTAATTTTAGTTGAAAACAAAGAAAGACAAAAATTCTCCAACATTTGGATAATTTTTTTTATTAATTTGCTTCTAAGCTTTCTGCTCACAGGAGCCATCTTCAGAAAGGTTATTTAGACAGTAATACAATAACATCCACCATCACCGATGATTTTATTTTGTGTTGACATAAAACTCCGCTAGGCAACAGCAATAGTTACCAAAAATAACAAACACAGTTCTCAAATTTGCAATGCAGTTCTATGACGTGACACCACGTGATAGCGCAAAATGACAACAAAACCATGTATCAAATGCAATGTAACGTGTTATGTCTGGATTTAAAGGTGATTTTATTAAGTGTTGGTTGTTTAAATTTGATGTACATGGCCTCCAATATCTGAAGGTTCCTCTTACTATGTGTATGAGTAAGGATCACCGTATTGTTGACCAAAATCTGTCTGATATTACCTACATGTATTACCGTCTAAATAACCTCTCTAAAGATGGGTCATGTGAGCTGAAAGCTTAGAAGCAACTTAATAAAAATATATACAAATGTTGGAGAATTTTTGTCTTTATTTTCAACTAAAATTAAAGCCAAAATATGACATTTAGAACGGCTCATGATTAAACATAAGACATTCATTGTCTCTTATATTTAACAGTATATGTTTAGAAAATATATATATATATATATATATATATATATATATATTACAAAAAGTGAAAGAACACATAGATTAAAACCCACAGTTCAAGCATTTACATTTATAAAGAGTGCTCAATAAAGAGTAGAGCTTAATATTGTAATTTTACAATGGTTTATAAAAGCATAATATCACTATACAAAAATTTTCATGTTTCAGAACAATACTGTTCTTCTTCAGGTGATATGTAAAAATAAACGGTGAAAAAGATTTATTTTGAAAATATAAGCTGAATTTGTGGTTATTTAGGAAATTAGGGAGTAGTAGTTGGAGAAAACACTTTAGGTGTGTCAATATTGTTCAATCAAAAATGAGAATTATGTAACTATAGAGATTTAATATTTGGGTTATGAAAGGGGGCAGGATGACTTGGATCTAGACATGTCACTTTTTAATTTTGTCTGGATAAGATACATAGTGGGACCTTAGATTTTTTAAATGGGTAAATAATAATTTTTAACAGGAGGTTGGATTTTATGTTTATTTTATTGAACAATAGATTTTTTTTACTACTATCTATAAGTAAAGGAGCTGGAATGTTTAGGTCAGACTTAGAATTGAATAATTATCGTATGCTTAATTGTTTTTAATACAATATAACTAAGTATTGTGTAGGTCATTTAGTTTAGTAAAATAATTTTCATCTTTTTAATTATGTTGGAGTATAAGTTATAAATGAAACATTGTAATTAAAAAAAAAGTTCTTAATCTATTTTAAAAACACATCCCAACTAACAATCCATTTAACAAAAGTTTTAATTAAAATCCACTGAAACTTAGTTATAGCTGCACTAATAATCTCGATATGATAACAAAAAAACAATAATAAATTCTAAAACTACATTATAATATTAATTATAACCAATGTACCATAAATAATGATAATGACACAAATTTCTGGAACTTTCATAACCCTAACTTATGTCCTGTGCAAAATAAATGCCTTCAGATTCTATAGTATACCAAGCTACTATCACTACTAATAAAAATCCTAATACTACCAAACATTATATGTACTAAGAATAATTTTAAGTCTCAATTTTACCAGCATAACTTATCTTTCAATAATAAAGTATATAGTAATTCTACTTTTCTCTCTAAATACTATTGGCAATTGAAAGATGCAAATAAAATTCTTAGTTAAATGGAAAATATTAACTAAAGCTAGAACATGTAAATCTTTATATGAAATCTGTTTCCTTTGCTTACAAGAAAAAATCCATATAAAATTCCCCAAAACTGAATTATTAAACCAACCTAATGAAATAACTAATTTCTGTCATCATAAAATCTGTTATCTGAAATTATCTCGAATTTAGTTATATATTTTTACTCATTTTATTACTTAAATAATTTTAGCATATTGAACTGGAAATTTTTTAAATACTATTATTATTATCATTTCATAAAAATTTCATAACCATGTTCTCTTATTTTATTTAAATAGAATGTGTTGATACACAGTTAAAAGACAAAAAAAAAATACAAGATTTATCATCTACATTTTAATATTCAGCTGTTTATAACATGTGACACCTATCTGGCATTCACTTATATAAACCATAAACACACACACACATGCATACAGAGGATGGACGTGATGTCAAGCTCTCCAACCATTCTGAAGATGAGATTCTGATCTCGAAATGTTAATGAATAATAAATAGGTAATACCCAACACCTTCTTTACCTTCCTTTAGTATACTAAACGCATTGTGATAGCCTTCAAATACCTACCCATACACTTTATATACTCAATGTTTTAAGCAAATTATAAAACTCTACTATTATCATTTACTTTTTATTTGTATTTATGAAATAATTCACTTATAATTTTAAAATAATTTAGCTTATTGAACTGTTTTTTTTTTTTTAATTACTTTTATTTTATTTGTACGTATGAACAAGTCTCCTTATAAATTGTACTGGCTATTTGTTTGAATTACGATTATTTTATTTGGACTTATTATAATTTAAAATTTTAGCTTGTTAAACTGGTAGTTTTTTTTTGTTTTGTTTTTTTAATTAATATTATTTTACTTGTACTCATGAAAAAAAATCTTAAGTATATATTTTACTATTTTAATATCTCAGTGCATTACTCATATATTTCTGTTAGTTTTGATTTTTGATTTTATTTTTTATTTATTTTATTTTTTTCATCTTCTCTTTAATTCTTTTTCCTTTTTTTATTTATTATTGTCTGCTTTATCTTTTTGTTTTCTTCCAGTTTAAAATTTGACAAGTCTGGATTTCAAACATTCGCTACACTACCGGTTAGCTAGCAAATCATATATGCACCGTTCTTTGGAATCTTATTACCTCCCAATCCACTTAATTCTTCTCCTTGGATGATCTTTTTTTTCTTTTATTCATTTATTTTAAATCTCCTTATCTATATATTACAAATTAAACCCATTTTACTGCTTGATGATTGTGTCAAAACAATGAAACTTTATAGCTAACAAATTGCAGTATGCAATAATAATAATAACTATATAGTCATTCGCAGACAGATATATATATATATATATATATATATATACCTTCCAAGTGAAGAGGACTCAAGGTTTTTTTTTATATTTTGAGTGCTCTGGCATTTATTTTATTATAAACAGTGCTCAATATAATGAGTGTTATAGAGCTTAATATAATATAATTATATGGTTATGTCAATTTTTCATTGCTAGATGGAAATTTCTATGTTTCGAGATTCTCATCATCAGGCAATGCTGGTGTGGCTGTGCACACGATTTACATTTAAATGACAAATACTTTCGGTTTACTGTGAATATGTGTGGCTAATCAGAATGGAGATTCACTTAGGGGTTTGACCTTGAGGAATTTCTGTGCTAACCAACTTTTTTCCTCCTCTTTTTTTCTTTTTTTCTTCCTTGACCCTATTTCTCTCTTGTCTGCTTTCCTTCGCATTTATCTGATCTTATCATTTTCCCTTCAGTTTTATTACATTTGATGTGATATTTCTTCTTGGTATTACCAATCCCCTCCCACTAGTCTATTTACTAAAGAAAAGATTTTTTCTAAAAGTAAATGCCGAACTGCTATTTTTTCGCTCCATCTATCAATTTGCTGTAAAGTTCATTATCCTGATACAAGGGGGGGAATTATTAAAAAAAAGAACAACTAACTTATTCTATCTTTGGCTTTATTTTTAGTTTCATTTTTATTTTTACCTAATTCGTCGGTGAGCATGTTATTTAATTTAGGTTTATCCATTTTCTAATGCGAATAATTTACAATGTCTACATATGACATTAATTTCGTTACGTTTATTTAATAAATTTTTATTTTTAAGGGATCTAATAATAAATAGTTTTTCATATAAGCATAAAGAACAGGGTTCATTTAAGGACTTACATGTTTTAGCTTCTTTTAGAATTTTCCACTTTATTTTGGGTGTCTTTTTGTTTTTTTTTGTTTCCTTTAGGGACCAATGATATCTCGATAGGAATGTTCTATTTCTGTATTTGCTATTATTAAATGAAGAGGTATGCTGGTAAATTCTCTGCTTTAGAGTGTTTTTAGTGCTCCCTATATAGACTTTTATATTGTTTGGGTTTTCCTTCGTCCATATTTCGCATTGATATATTATCGATTTTGTCAAACACTTGTTTTCTAGTGGACAGTTTATGGGGTTTTTACAATTACATTTTTTCTCGTCTAAATTGTTATTTTCTGTTGTCTGGTTATTTTTTACTGGTTTTATTGAATTTTTAAAAAATATTATTATTGTGTTATTTTTATAATTTTTTCTAGATTATTCATACAGCTGTAACTTAATTTTATAGTGTTTTTATTAAAGATCTTACTAAGTGGATTTTTCTCCGGGAAGTGTTCCTAATTAACTCGAGGAATTTTCTTCCCAACCTTCCATTACTCATCTGGTTGTAAGGGGGTGTGTACCAGATGATTTTCCTGTTCCTATTTTTTCTTCGAGGGTTGCTTTTCTTGTTTACATATTTAATATTTGGGTTTATGTATCCACTATTTTTCAATGCAGTTTTACAAAAATCGCTATGTTTATTGAACACTTCCTCATTAGCTGAGTTCCTACTAATTATGTATTCTATTGATGAGGGTATATGCTTGATGATAGACGGAGGGTGATTAGATTTTGGGTGGATGTATAAAGGGTTTGTGTTCGTTTTTTTGTATGGATGGTGTATATTTTTCGCTAGATCCAAAGTTACATCGAGGAAATCTACATTTTTATCTTAGCGTTAACTGTTACTTTTAAATTGAGATTTTTAAACTCCTTGTGTATCATTTTTCTAACCCTGTCTATTTTGAAGTTTGTGGTATTTCTTATTACTATAAGTCTGTCATCTCTATAAAGTCTAATGTCTTTAGTGTTCAGTTCCTTATAGGCTGTGAGATTATATAATATTAATAGTCCTACCAGATTTGAAGATTCTGCAGAATCCATCGAACCCATCGTGATATCAAAATTGTCCTCGTTGGAATTGATTTTTTTCCACTGTTCTTCTTTGTGGATGAGCACAGATGTCTTGGCACTCATTATTATTGTTTTCTCCTCCTCCGTTATATCCGAGTAAAGGGTGGCGAATTCCAGAGCCGTAACAAATAGTTTCTTTGATATCGATGGATAGTATTCTTCGATATCAAATTGGATAAAAGAGCAATTGCTCTTTTATATTGTAGAACCACTCTGTTACGTCTGTGGTGTCTTTCCACAATTTCAATTCCAGTGAATCCTTGATTTGTTCGTTGATTCTTTCTAAAATTTTCTTGCTAATTTTTCCTATTTCTGGTCTGGTTGGATTTATCATCCTAGTGGTGGGATTCATATTAAAGTTTTCTTCATGGTCCTTTACTGTTATGTAGCACTCCCTTGTGTTAAGTTTTGCTAGGGTCAAGGAAAAAGAAAAAAAGAGGAGGAAAAAAGCTGGTTAGCACAGAAATTCCTCGAGGTCAACCCCCTAAGTGAATCTCCATTCTGATTAGTCACACACACACAAAACACCCACATACATTCACAGTAAACCGAAAGTATTTGTCATTTAAATGTAAATCGTCTGCACAACCACACCAGTATTGCCTGATGATGAGAATTAATCTTGAAACATAGAAATTTCCATGTAGCAATGAAAAATTGACATAACCATATAATTATATTATATAATGAGAGACACAGATAGCAGATAATCACAATGGGAGACAATCCAGGAAGACCAAAGCTTAAAGGGAGATAAGCAATCCTCAACTGTGTAAGCACTTCAGCTAATAGTAATAGTTAATGAATATTTATTATGTGTTTATAAATGTAATGATTTCTCCAAAACAAATGGCTAGAACAATGTTATCAGAATTGGTTGTTGGTCTTTTCTTTATAGATAATTTTTCAAGCTGAATTGAAAACCTCACTTTCTTATTTTTCAAAGAGATTTCTTATTTTTAATTCTTTCTTTATAGAGTTATTGCCGTAACTTAAAAAAAAAAGGTTGCCATTTATATTTGTCTCACATGAAAAATGCATCCCTAACAGTTTTACCTGCATCTTGCAGTTCTCTCTTAGTTGTTGCTGTGTTTGATCGTAAAGTTACAGTCCGAAGAGCTGCAGCAGCTGCTTTCCAAGAAAATGTTGGTCGTCAGGTAAACATTTCTTGCTGTTCACTTACTTGCAATATTTTTCATCACTGTTTTTTGTCTGTCTTTCTGTTTATGTAAAAAACAGACAAGTTTCTAAGAAAAAATAAAATATCTAGGGAACATTTAATAAATTTAAAAAGTCTAAACAGGTAATTATTGTTTCATTTTATAATATATACTGACATCTTAAAATATTTTTTAATTTAATAAGATTGTTTTATAATTTAGTATTTCATATCTGAGATGAGTAATTGTCAGTATTCTTAATTTATTTCAAGCTGTTGTTCTCATCTTGGTTGATATAGATGTTGTTATAGACAGGTTTTAACCACTATCCTCTGCTCATCACTACAAGCCCATAATACAAGATTATTTTAGTTTAAGTTTTCTATATTTTTATCATTTAGTATTTTAACTTTTTAAAATATTTCCTGTAATTTTTAAAAACTTTTGCAAAGGTTAGTTTTATATTTAATATAGCACATAATTATTAGTCTTTTTAGTCATTAATATTTATTTTTTTAATATTTTATCTATCCACAAAATTAATCCAAGCCTTTTATATGTGTATACCTTACTTGTCAGGGTACTTTTCCTCATGGAATTGATATTGTCACAACTGCCGACTATTTCACGGTTGGAAATCGACAGCGCTGTTATTTGGAAATCAGGTTGGTCATTTTCTTGAAGCTTTTTGTTTCATGGATATTGAGTGGGAAAGAAACAGATGGGGGTGATTGAATGTTATATATTGATATAAAAACACACTAGCCACTTGATTAAGCCTAAAGCTCTGACAATTTAATCACTAATTAATTTTCTCTCCCAATAGAAGTAGATAAGTTCACTTATTGTCTGTTTTACACACCTCCCCATTTTTTTGAAACAGGAGTACAGGTTTATCCATTGTTTCCTGTTTAGGATTGGGTTTCTGGTTCCTTCTAAAGTCTACTATACTTGTAGCATCTTTGGCTGAGTTCTGAAATTTTATTCACTAATTATTTTTTTCTTTTTTTCTTCTTCCTCAATAGGAGTAGATAGGTTTGCCTATCATCCAATTGTCACTATTCTCCAGTCCTTTGAACAGAAGTAGGAGTTTATCTCTTTCTGGTTTAAGATTGGGTTTCCCGTTCCTTCTAAAGTCTACTTCAATATTCTACTTCTCACATCTCAGAATAAACTCAGAAATGTTATTCAATAATTAAATCTTGACCTCTTCAAGTCTAGATAGCCGTTATCAGTCCTGCATAGATCCAATAACTTCACTTCTTGTCTTTTTATACACATAGAATGCCACACAGTAACCCTCTATCTTGAGTGTCTCTTGGGCCTTGTATTCGATGTACATTAAAAAAAACAAAAACATGTGAAACAATAGTCTTTTATACAAACTTCAGCCTTCGATGTAGCAGCAATGAGAAAAAAAAAGCAAAGAAAAGAAAAAAAATTTCAATTAGCAATTCTGTGGACAGAAATCCTTTCTTGATTATGTTAGAGGAGAATGGCTAAACTGGTTGAAGCTGATAGAAATGCAACGAAAGCACAAATAATCACTCTTACAAATGGAGATACAAAGAAAAACATTTCTGGAGACATCTGATGTTGAACCTTGAAGCAGGTGACACTCTTGTCAGATAAAAACAAGAAACTGAGGCTAAAATTCTCTAAAGACCATGAATATTGGTTGAATAATAGCATGTAAACTTGATGGCACCCCTGCAGTAGTCCTTAAGAAATGTGCTCCTGAACTGGCTCCTGTTCTCTCTAAACTTTACACTAAATGCCTTGCTGATTCTCGTTTTCCTGCATGTTGGAAATCCTTTTCTGTAGTTCCAGTCTTTAAGAACTCAGACAAACCATCTGATCCTTTTATCAGCCTACTGCAAAGTAAAACTGGCAATTACTCTTAAAAATTACCAATAATCTGTTAACTGGAGCAAGTAATGACTTGTAAATTAAATGCCTCCAAAACAAAACTGCTATCCTTTAATGACCATAGAGAACCTTCTTTCCTTCTATCATCCTAGTAGCTCAGCTCCAGTCACTTTCCCACCGACATAATGTGGCTTCCCTCTGTCTCTTCTACAAATACTTTCACGGCTTTTGCTCCAATGAGCTTAGCTCCTCGGTGTCCCCTCTACATGAATTTAGTTGAGCTACTAGACTAGCAACTGGATCCCACCTTTTACAGTGAAACTAATCAAATATAACCACAACTTCTACTCTATTAGCTTCTTTTCTTGCACTTTCTGCCTGTGGAATTCCCTTCTGTATACTTGCTTCCCTGACAGCTACAATCTCCAAGAATTTAAATGCAATGTCAATTGCCATCTCCTTAACTCACACCTTTCCCTGACAACCCTTGTATCATGTTCTCCTTCCTTTCCACTCTACTCTCATGCAGCTCTCTTCACACCTGTGTTCTCCTCCTTATTCATTCTCTGACACCCCCTGTAACTTGTTCCTCTTTCTCATTATTCCCCTCTTATGTAACCCCCTGTGCATCAGTGGCAGTACTGCTTTGCTTGGGTTGAAACAATTATTAAAAAAAAAAGACAAACCCTGATGCTAACTTCCGTACACTTCTTAGTCTCACTTTTCCTAGTGATCGTATTGCATCAGGTCTGCTAGGAAAGTTGGTTCACTGACTGATGTGCTAGATAACCTTTCACCCCACCAGAATCCATTTTGCACATTTTTAAATATGCCATTTGTTCATGCATTGAATATTGCTGCCACACCTGGTCTGATGCTTGTACTATATATCTCAAGATTCTCTACAAAATCCAAAGAAGGATCTGTTATATAATCAATCCTGAGCGGGCATCTCGACTTCAGTAACTTTCCCATAGCTGTTATGTAGCTTCCCTTCATCTTTTCTGTAATATTTTCAAAGCAATTTTTCTAATGAGCTTTTCTTCTTGGTACTTCAATTGCATGAATTTAAGCATACTGCTAGATTGGGAGTTAGGTCTTATTGTTGAATTAGCTAGATTTATCTGTAAGTTTTATTCTAATAGTTTCTTAGACTTTTTTCGCATGGAACTCTCTTTCAGTTTCTTGCTTTGCTGACATCTAAGATCTTTAAAAATTTAATTGCAATGTCAATCTCCAACTTTTTTTTTTTTTTTTTAATCATATCACCCCAAGCAAGGCGATAATGCCACTGATGCGCAGGGGGCTACGTAAGGGTAAAAAGAATGGAAAAGAGAAAACCGGAAACCGCATCCTAAACAGGAAACAAGGGATGAGCCTCTTCACCTGTTCAATAGATGTGGGTGGAGTGTGAACCGGGCGATAGTTTAGTCCATCCGATCCAATTGAAAAAAAATGGGAAAACGTTGTTGAATTGCTAAGTTTTAACTTAGTTAAAGTCCAGGAATGAAATTTCTAAGAAAACAAAATCAATCCTTCAATTAAGCATAAAAAGTTTTAAAATCAAGCAAAAATTCGGCAAAACGACCAAAAAAAAAAAAAAATGAATGGCTCACGCAGAACAGAATTCAACAGTATTAAAGACATTTTAACTCCGAGCCGAAAACAAAGCTACTGAACTTTGAAAAAATATTTCTAACTTTTTCATCACAGAATGTGGGAATGGGAGGCTAGCCAATCGGCCAGCAGAGAAGAGGAAAGCATGGCAAACTAAGACAAGAGTCCAGGCAATGAAATTTCTAAGAAAACAAAATCAATCGTTCAATTAAGCATAAAAAGTTTCTGTCTTGAATCCTGTTCTTTTATTGTCCTTTCTTTTCACTAAAGTCTTCTCATTCTCCTTCATTCTCAGTAACCCTTTGTATCTTAGTGGCACTATTGCCTTGTTTGAGGTGAAATGATTAAAAAAAAAAGAATGAATGACCTCTTTTGTAAATCATTCTCATAAAACTTTGAAGGATTTGTGAAGTATGATACAATATGTCCAATGGAGCCAATAGTATATTTTCTTCTGAGATTATTCTTATTTTTTAATTAATATACAAAAATTATTAAAAAATACTTTATAAATCTTTAACCCATTTTTATTCCTTCTAATGTTGAACTGATTTGCTTTTTGCCTTTATTCTATGGATTACAAGATGCTTATAACTCGAGAGGTTTATAGTGCTTGTTGTAATATTCAAGAAATGCCTATATATACTTCAAATGAAATGAAAATATCTGTTTAGATGTTTACCCTTTTTTTAAATTTTCATTTTTATTTTTATTTTTAATTTTTTTCAGTGTATTTATTGCTCAGTATCCTGAATACACACACGCCTTGATTGACCATCTAGTTGACCTCAAAGTTGGCCACTGGGATATGTAAGTACTTCTATTGTGCGTTATGCCATTTCAAGCAAAACATTTTTATTCCAAATGAAGACTTTCATCTTTACCCTATTTTGAATTGAACAGTAATTTAGTATCAAATGTTGATTATAAGCATGGGAATATTATGAATAATATGTCGAACCTGTGTCCAGCATGAGATGGCAGATACCCTTGGTATTAAAGAACATCTTGAATTCTCATTGTGCGACTTATAGTGAGGAATAAAGTAGCATTCTATAACTATTTATATTGTATTTTATAAGTCTTGTGGTGCTTTTTGTTTTTCCATAAGTTGGTACAAAGTTATAGAGAATTTAAAATTCATATAATTGAGATTATTTATACCATGAATACTATTTGCTGTAGCATAGCTCATCTTTAAGTTGATGCGCCTGTTGACTTCCTTTGCGATCAGCTGATCTCTTTGTATATTTCTGTCTTCACTTGAATCAAGCACTCCTACCCCCCATTAGCATAGATCAGTCTAGTCTACCTGAAACTAAAACACTGCACCTCCTCAGGTTAACTCTCACAACAGACCTCAAGTGGAATGACTATACTGAATCCATAGCTAAATCTGCTGCTAAGAAAGTTGGTTCTCTGTGTAGGGCCAGGAAATTTTTCCTGTCTGAAACAATTCTGCACATATATAAATCTACCATCTGCCCGTGCATTGAATACTACTGCCATATCTGGTCGGGTGCTCCTGCTATCCACCTTGGTGTCTTTGACAAAATCCAACGGAGAATCTGTAATGTGATCAATCCTGATTTGGCAGCTCGGATACAGTCACTTTCTCACCGGTGCAATGTGGCTTCCCTGTGTCTCTTCTACAAATACTTTCACAGCTTCTGCTTCAGTGAACTTAACTCACTTGTGCCCCCTATATATGAATTTACTCCAGCGACAAGATTAGTAACTAGGTCCCACCCTTTTACTGTGAAACCAATAAATTGTAAATGCAAATTCTACTCCAGCATCTTTTTTTCTCGCACTTCTTGTCTGTGGAATTCCCTTCCATTTACTTGCTTCACTGACAGCTACACTCTCCAAGAATTTAACTGTAAAGTCAATAGTCATCTCCTATCTCACTAACCCGCATCCTCTCTCTCATGTTCCTTTCTCCATCCACTCCATTCTCATCAGTATTCTCATCCTTCTCTTACCCACTTCCTGACCCCCCCCCCCCCAACCTGTCTCTCTTTCTCATAACTTTCCTCCTCTGTAACCCCTGTAAAATAGTGGCAGTAAAATGCCTTGCTTGGGGCAATATGATTATTAAAAAAAATTGTTTTATTAAACAACACTGAACGACATTCATCCATTGTATATTATGGTATTTGTTTGTTTCTACTAATTTGTTCTACACTGTATAATTACAATGACATATTTTTGAAGCTTTGAAATTATTTTTAAATCTGTAAAAAATTGTTTGAAAATTTATAATGTCATCTTTAATGCTCATTCTCATGAAGTATTGGTTGTATTTTGTCAGTGTCATTCGGGAGTTGACTGCAAAGGCATTGAACCGGCTGGTTCCAACGGCCCCAGACTATGTGTGTCACACTGGTAAGAAAGATTCTTTATAAGTTTTATCCATTTCTAAATGCTGCTTATTTTCAGGCTGTTATTAGCCATTACAAATAATTTGGTTTTTATCTTCTTTGCTCATCCAGTGTTCAAACCTGAATTTGTGTTGTCAATGATGTCGATCAAGCACTGAAAAATTGATAAATTCCTTTTGCTTGTATATTTACGATGTTTATTTTTGTGGGATCTTATTGACAAGTGACGTAAAGTTTTGTTTTGTTTTGTGGAATTCTGTCTTCAGTTGTAGATCAAGTGTTTATTAGTGCATTGTTGTTGTCTGCACACAAGCATTGTTGTTTTATTTCTCATCTAAGAAATGTAATCTTTCAACAAGTATGTTTCATTGATACAAAGTTTATTCTTGTTAAAAGTGTCTTTGTTATTATTAAGAGGCTTCAAAATTGTATTTAGTTCTTAACTCAAAACAAAGAAATATGGCCTTCTGGACATTATGAGTAATGGAATGAGTGAAGGAAAGGAAAAAAAAAAAGGGTCTGTTAAAAACAATGCTTATGACTTCAGATAATGTAACAACTATTGACAATTTTGAGTGACTCTAAATTTATTGTGAAAGAGTAGCTGTGGCATATCATCCACCCACATAAATCACATTTTCTTCATATAGTCCATAATTTTACTGTGTGTGTAACCCTGATATAAGAGAGTTGTTGTGACTGGATAAAGGTTCTCTCATATCCGGGTTTCTCTATTTTATATACATTACCACAGGCTCTAATTTGGGACCAGAGAAAATTTCTCTTATATCCGAGTTATACATATGAATTTTGCATAGCAACTTTTATTTGGTCAGATTAGTTATTATTTTTTAAACTTTTTGCTGCAAAGCCAAATTATTCAACAACAACAACAACACTTTTCTCTTCAACTCTTTCCTATAATCTTTACCTCGGAATTTAATGATTGTGATAAGATGGGTTAACAAAATTAAAATTGCACATAAACGGGTTGAGGTATTATTTATTTATTTATTCATTAAACTTCTTTGTGATGTCATGCTATTCAAGCATTTAACTACTGATTAAGGGTAGCTTCTCTTCGACTCTGGTTCATTTTACCTCCCCTCACCCTGGCCATCAGATGCATGCTCTGTAGTCTTTCTCGCTCACTCTCTCTCTCTCACCTTGTGGTCTGGCTACTTAGAAAGCAGTTGACCCACGTACAGTATCTGAAAAAAAGAGTTGAATTGTATTATTATTGTCTTTCGGAATTTCACTCGACTTCAATTCAGGTTCTGACTGGTAAGTTAGCTAAATCCCTCTTTTCTTCTTATTGTTACTAATTTAAGTAAGAAAATGTATTTTGCTACTTATTTTTACGGTACATTTGTCTTTTCGCATATAGCAGCGGTTAAATTTTAGAAAAAAAAAATTTTTTTTTCCTCCAGTCAAAAAATGAGTTGGCCATTTTTGGGCAGCCAAAGGGTTGTTTATTTTGTCTTTGCATGGTCTTTTCTTTCTTAATTACTAAGTTAAAACTTAGTAAATTTTTTTTTTTAATTGGAATAGATAGTACCTACTGTTGCTCGGTTTCACACTCCACCCTCTTCTTTTGAACAGGAGTAGAGGTGATCACCTTGTTTCTTGTTTAGGAAGGGGTTCCCGGTTCTTTTCCCTTCTCCTTCAGTCTTAGTGTCAGTCACAAGCTCTTTGCAGTATTTGAGTATGGTGGCATTGTCTCTTCATTCTGAGGGTACCGGGTTGGCAGTTTCCTGATTGTTGCTTCCGACTGGTAATTAGGAGCCTAAACTCTTGCATAGTGGCTTGAGAGGCTGCTTTGATCAATAGTTTACGCAATAGTGGCAGTGGAATGTCTTGCTTGGGGTGAAATGATTAAAAAAACATTTAAACAAGATGGTTCCTTGTAATGAGGTTATAATTAACTGGGGAATTTTGGGAGAGACATACAATGAGAATGTCTTTTTCTTTTTTTTTAAAAATTTATTTAGTGATTTTGACTATTTTTCTTTTTGCAATTAAGTTATATTAAAATTTGGTTTCATTCAAAGAGGAGACGTAAAACAGATTATTGGTTTATTGATATTGTTAAACTAAAATTGCCACTGAACAGTTTCAGAAGATTCAATATCTATCAATTATCTCTGTAATCAAATTTATTCTTTTCCTGATAAAGTGAAATTTGAATATTACGCTAATAATTGATATTATATTTTTATTTGTTCCTTTCTGAAATTGGAGTTGGTGAAAGAAAATGGAATAATCGTTGTAATGATTGATTTGTCTTATCTGTTTGAGCAGTACTACCTAAACTTCTACCATTAACATGTGGGATGGACCTATATTTACGACAAGGGGCCATTTTAGCTGTTGGAGAGATTACTCGAGGACTGGCTGATTTGGCCCAAGGAAGACATGATAACAGGTAAGAGCCTCCAACATACTTAACAAATTTGATTTTTCATTTTCTTCCTTTTTCAAACAATAGTCATTTGGAATTGACTGCTTTTTTGGTTAATAATTAAAGATTTGAACAATATCTTTATCTGATCATTGCTTCTTATTTACTGCTCATTGATTTTTGTGTTTCTGATCCATTTTTGATCCATTAACTATTGGACATAGTAATAATAATAATAATAATAATAATGTCTTTTTCTATCTGAAATAATAAAGTTGAGATGTTATTTGAGTTACTTTGTTTCTTTCTGCAGGCCAATTGATGACATTCTTGGTGTGAACACTGTGGAATATTTATTATCTCTTGTTCCCAAGGTACTTTCTCAAAGTTTCCCTATTTTCATATCATATTCTAAGTGCTTAAATCTAATAAAACAAAAAACAAAATTTCACTTATTCAAGAAACAGGGTTTTATCCATTTCTGTCAAGATGAATGAAGCAAACCATTATGCATGCATAAACATTGGCAACGTGCATCATTCAAATATTCTGCATTACATTTCATGTTGTTTTTTTTGCAATTGACATTAGGGCTTTGGAGTTAGGATTCATTTCATCTTGGGGAATATTTGCAGATTTCTTTCCTTCTTTTACCTGTTTTTTCCCTTCTTTTACCTGTTTTTTCCCTTCTTTTTTTTTTACCTGTGTTTGTTTTTCTTTTACCTGTGTTTGTTTTTCTTTTACCTGTGTTTGTTTTTCTTTTACCTGTGTTTGTTTTTCTTTTACCTGTGTTTGTTTTTCTTTTACCTGTGTTTGTTTTTCTTTTACCTGTGTTTGTTTTTCTTTTACCTGTGTTTGTTTTTCTTTTACCTGTGTTTGTTTTTCTTTTACCTGTGTTTGTTTTTCTTTTACCTGTGTTTGTTTTTCTTTTACCTGTGTTTGTTTTTCTTTTACCTGTGTTTGTTTTTCTTTTACCTGTGTTTGTTTTTCTTTTACCTGTGTTTGTTTTTCTTTTACCTGTGTTTGTTTTTCTTTTACCTGTGTTTGTTTTTCTTTTACCTGTGTTTGTTTTTCTTTTACCTGTGTTTGTTTTTCTTTTACCTGTGTTTGTTTTTCTTTTACCTGTGTTTGTTTTTCTTTTACCTGTGTTTGTTTTTCTTTTACCTGTGTTTGTTTTTTCTTTTTACCTGTGTTTGTTTTTTCTTTTTAACTGTGCTTTTTTCTTTTTCTTTGTACCTGTGTTCTTTTTCTTTTTACCTGTGTTTTTTTTCTTTTTTTTTACCTGTGTTTTTTTTTTCTTTTTCTTCTTTACCTGTTTCTTTTTTTACCTGGTTTTTTTTTTCTTTTGTATTGTGATGAGTAGCAGGAAAGATGACAAACAATAACAAAATGAGTTCTTCTTTATTCCAAGTCATTCATTTAGGAAACATACTGTGTGTTATTTTTAAAAATATTTTTCACATAATAGGAGACATGGTCTTAGTAGAGACTATAAAACCAATATCAGTAATGTCACCATTTTTCCCTTACATCTTTGTAAGTGATGTAAGAAAAAAATATAATTAAGAATAAATTAAAAGATAAAATGCTTTTGCTAAAAGATGTGAACGTTGTTTTAGCATTGGCCAAGAAATGAATAAAAAAGAAATTGTTTCTACATATTTGTAATATCAGTTAAGTGCCATATGTGATACACAGTTGGGTGATCATGTCTTGAAAGAGATATGACTAACTGGGCAGAAGATTTTCTTGCAGTAGGTTGCCATTACTTTTTGTGGTAGACTGGTTACTGGCTATAGAACCCAATCTATCCTGCTATTTAACCCATAGCTGGAGAGAGAAGAGACAGATTAATACTTTCCCCAAGAGTATTTGCACATAAGTGAATGCAACAAATTTAACTGGAGTTCAAATTTGGTTTCTCGTTTCAAGCTGATATCCACTGCGCCAAAACGTGGCTGATAAAAATATTGACAAAAAAAAAGTCAAAATTTTTTCAAAACAAACACTTATCAGGAATGATAATTTTTGTTAGATTTGCAAAATTCCACGTTTGACATAATTTGAGTCATTCTTCTAATTCATTTAAATTAATTGAAAAAATTTTGGCTTCAGTGTTGAAAACTGACAATGTGGGTCTAAGAAAAGGTGAACTCATCCATGAAAATCGACAATAAAATTTATAGGCAGTAGATAACAAGAATAGGAATGGTTTGAAACTATTGATAAATATTATTGAATGTTCTTTCATAACAGATTTCTAGCTAAGGCATTTTTTGTTTTTGATTTCGTTTTGTATGACCTGTCTTATCAGGTTTTCTTTAAAATGCCAAAATGATTTGCATCGAATAGAATTTGTTGTGTTACTTTCAGTATCGGCAGTTTTCAAAAGTCGGTGGTAAGTCTTATTAATTACTTCCCTTGAATATTATTTCACACAAAAGATTTCTCATTATTTTTAAGCAAAAATTTGTTCTGTTCATAAGAGAGAGAGAGTTATAAAAAATAAGCTATTCTTTAATACTCTTTCTTTTTTAAAAATTATTCTATAAACTATTTAAAAGTCAGTGAAGACTATATAGAAAAGATTATTATTGCATTTGCTAAACATTAGTGTGCAATTGAAAATCTACTCCGTTTTTATAATGTCCAGTGTACAAATAATTTACATATACGATTCCAGGGTTATTTGTTTATTCAGTATCATTTTTATCAATGCTTAGGCTTACGGCCATATCACGTTGAATACACCGGTTCTCGCTTGATCACCGAAGTTAAGCAACGTTGAGCCTGGTCAGTACTTAGATGGGTAACTGCTTGGTAATACCAGGTGCTGTAGGTGTATAGTGACGGATGTGTGTTGTGGTGCAGTGAATATTGCGGAAAGAGAAATCGGTGAGCCGAGTTCGAATTCCAGTTGAATACCCTGCATTCACTTAAGCACTGGTACCCTTGGGAAAGGTATTAATTCGTCCCTCCAGTTATGGGTTAAATAACAGGGTAGGACTTGGGGACCCTGCCCTTAAAAAAACAAATCCCAATGAATCTTGATTCTCGAAAATAAAAAAGTATTACTAAACACAAAACTTATATAAAAACGATAAATTGTTGAAAGAAAAAGGTATTACCAGCAATAAATAAATAAATAAAAATTTAGTTGGCAATAAATGACCCGCTGAGGTTGATATGCTATAAAAACAAAACAACCAACCAAATTATCAATGCTTAACAAAATTGATACTAAATTATATGGACTAAAATTGAGACTGGGTGGGGGGATGATTTTTCATGTTCAGAGACGTGACTGTTGATGAATTTTCTTTTCAGTGTAAAATTCTTGCTATTTTATTTAAAATTTTTATTATTTGAATTATTTCTGCTTAGGGTAAATTTTAAAATCCTTTGGTTTTATTTTGATCTGATATAGTTGCAGGAGGCTCAGATGTTCCGAGGATTAGGTGGAGAAATGTTGCAATGGACAGGTGAGGAACTTCTCATTATTCACCTCGTATCTCGTATTGAAAATACTCCTGTAACCTTTTTTTAACACTTTGAACCTACTTGTAAATATTTATAAAGGAAAATCTGATGATATCTAAGTGGCATTGTCTGCCTGGAAACTTCTAGAAAACATATGAATAAAAATGTTTCTTCTGAGAACTTAATTTTGTCAATTTGTCTAAAATGGATAAATTGATGCCATTTACTTTTTTTCTTTATGTTTCACGTTCTTTTCTTTTCAGTTGCTAATTTTATCAAAAATGTTTCTTTGTCCAAATTACCATTCCAAGATCTACCCATTATTGGTAAGTTGATTTCCTAGTTCTTCATTACATGAGAAAAGGCTTATCATTGTTTTTTTTTTTTAATTACTTCATAGATTTTGGCTTTGTGACATAATATAATGCTAGGTACCTCCACTCATTTTTCGATACCTAAATTTAAATTGAAATTTTAAAAATAAATAAGTAATCTTCAACTTTAAAATTAGCTTTAATTGAAAGCCATAAGATTAAATTTTAATTCCCCAAAGAAAAATACACTGGTATTATTTAACCCGAAATTATATTGATTTTAATCTAATTTTTTTTTAAATCGAAAGTAAAAAGTTAAAATTTCCCACCATTTTTGATTTATTGACACATTCTGTCAACACTATGTCAACAGTAGCCCGATTTCTGTTTTAAAAATCTTGCAAAAATAAAATATGCCTTGCTAACACGTCATTTAAGTCAATTTTTAAAGTTGAAATTTACCTTTATCTGATTTCAATCAAGTAATAATTCCTTACTGCCAGAAATTTAGAAAAAATAACAACTTTTTAACTGCGGTAGCCCTACCTGTCATCACCTCGATGACGCAATGGCAGGGTGTTAAAAGATTTACGAGCTCCGGAAGTTGTCAGACGGAAAGTATTGCAACCATACGCGCCAAAAAAACACAAAATTTTAATTTCTTTTTTTTTGGTTTTTAACTAAATAGTAAAATTTAAAATAATTTCAGCAATTTTATAATATTTAATAGAATTTTAGTTTACATTTATAGCCAGACATCTGAATATGCTTTCTGAATTACTGCAGATGTTAGAATTATGTAAACATGTTATGACTCTTATGGAACACTGTACTTACTCAAAAAGGGGAACGTAAATGAACATATTTACACAGAAAAAATTTTTTTAAAAAATTAATTAAAAAAAAAAGGGCTCAACGATTTTTATTATACTTTTCAATTTTAGATAGGCAATATGATATTCAGCTATTAACTATAAAAAAAACTCGAAATCAAGTCTTTGGAGATTTAAAACATATTTTTAAAAGTTTTTAAATTATTAAATTATTTTAATGTAAAAAAAAAATAAAACTATTATTTTAAAATTTTAATATTAATCGGAAAAAAATTTTCTTCTTCAGAGTATAATGTCCTCAGTAGTTGTGACTTATTCCAGTAATTAAAAGATTATCAAAATTAATTATGTCGGAGTTTTATTGCATTTTTTATTTTACTCTTCGGAGAAGGTTTTCGGATAGTGATTGCAAACTTAAGATAAAAGAAATGGGTGATTTATATTTCCCAATGAGTCCTGCGTTGAAGTAATTAAACAAAAGTTGGCAACTATTTAAAATTTTTTAACAGTCAGGGATTTACGTGAAGGGGGGTTAACAGAGGTAGAAAAAAAAATATTTTTACCAAGATTTAAAAAAAATAAAAATTTCAGAAGTAATTTCATTCATTTGTGAATGAATACTGAAAGTTTCATTAAAATCCAACAATTATTTGATTTTTGAGAGAATTTCCAAATTAATGTGTTTTCAAGCTAAAAAAGTGGCAAATGCAAAAAATTGGCGTCTATTGTAAAACAGTAGTAAACGTTTCTTAGCCGCTAAAATCAATCGAAACAAAACTTTGACAATATTTCGAAAATGTTAGAAAGGATTAAAAAATTTTAAAAAATAATTAAAAACTACTTTGATCTTTCTTCTTAATAATAATTTAAACATTTTGACGATAAAACTTTATTTTAGTGAAGTTTGTGGCGTTTTGCATTACGCTATTGCTGTTTTTCCGTGCAAAACTGGAGGTACCTATATAATGCCCTGAGGTTCAAATGTCGTTAAATATAAAAACAAAACACAGATTTTGATAGTAGATTTCTGAACTAATTATAGTTTGTATTTGACTATATTGTTGTTTTTGATAATTAACTATTTTTTTTTCTTTTTCTTTTTTTTAAAGATGTTTGGCAAGAGTTTCTTTATGAATGTTTGTGCAGAGACAAATTGGAAGTACAGGTATATCAGTCTCTTGTATAAATATAATTTCCATAAATTTGTCTAATATTTATACAATATTTTTATGTTTAATGTTCAAATGTAAACAAGTGAAAATATTGTTTAAAATGAATTGCTTTTAAAACTGACTGTAAACGATGTGTATATATTAATCCTTGTTAGTCATTAATATCATATGTTGATGTTACTCTGGTCTTAGGTACAATTGAAGCATACATTTTTGTGATCCTGTTCTTACTAATGTTGGCTTGTATTTACTTGCAAAACTTTCATATTGAAGTACTTTATTTTATTGTAGGTGCTATTCAAACATTTTCAGAAACCTATACACTTTTGCAAGATCTTGTCTAATTCTAGCAAGTTTATTGAGATAAGTGAAAAGTGTTAAATTAATTTAAAATCATTATTCAAATTTGGTTGTTTGTTCATTTTCATATTTATTTGAATATTAGCCAAAGTGTTAAAAAATTGATTTAGACTCTTTGAAAATTTCAAGACAAATTTATAAAATTGTTTTTAAAAATTTGATTTTTATGAAATTAAACATAAACAAAATTAATATCTTTTTACAGTCAGCAGCCTTAGAATGCCTTCCTGCATTTCTTATTCAGTATTTTATTGGCAAAGAAGGTACTGTTATCATGGACAAGAGAGGTAAGGAAGCTCTATAAAGAAATTACCAATTTAGGTAACTGTAGTTGTGTCTATTCATCAAGAACTGAATCTTAGTTTATTGGTCAGATCAAATTGCTTTCTAGTCAGTGTAATTGATTTTTGCTTTTTTGTTCATAAGATAAGATATTCTCAGGGCTTATTCTTTTATTCCTTTAATATTACTTCGGCATATTCTCCTTTTTGCTGTAAGTAGTACTTAGGAAAAAGTGTTTGGTGTACTAATTTGCTGTTTTTCAAAGGAACAGCTCTTTAAATAGAAAGTAAAGAGTTTGAAGATTTTATTCTAGATAGTTCTACACAGGACAATTGACATAATGAAGAATTGTTCAGTGGGTTCTTTAGGGATTAAAAATACTTTTTTCTTTGTTTAAATTTTTTTTTTTTTGTACTCATGGAAAATTATAATAAACTATTACAACTTGTTTGCTGGATTTGAAGCACTGTACTTGAATTTTATGTTAAAGGAGACGCTTATAGTTGCAAATGTAATTATTTGGTAAAGCATTTGTTCAGTGTAAGAGGGATTAGATTAAATGTCATTATCCTTGTCTTTTACTAATACAACCGCAACTATTCCTCTTCCTCCAATTAGACTTATTGCTTATTTTTCTTGATGGATGTTATGTTATCTATCTAATGTCATTTTCTCTTTCAACTTTAATTTCTTAACTATAGATTTTCTTCAGCTATTGTCATGACCCACTCTGTTGGCAGGGCTTCAGAATATGCTGACTGCACCTTTGCAAGGGGTAAAAGTCCCAGAAGGGGGCTACCTGTTTGCCATGGGTGGTTACCTACAATGATTGAGGGTTTTAAGAATTGTGCTATACATATAATCCTAAACTCCAACACATCACTTTGACTCCTACTTGAGTTAGATGGACATTTGGAGGGGCCTGATCTCCTCAACCAGATGGCCACATCAAGCCTTAAGTCACATTAACAAAACAAACAAAATTTGCACACATTTACCATATCAAACATTAAACTGACTTAGTAAGTGATGACTGTAGGGGCAATCAGATTGGGAACAAAGGAATCTGACATGGCTGTTTTGAGCCCATACTTGGGTCGACGATCCCTGATATAACATGTGCTTGGAACTCTCCACGTTTGAGGATACCAGTCATCTAATCCTTGGAAGAATGAGGTGAATAGAATTTTCCCCTCTCATCATCTCCTCTATATGATTCTCATAGTCCAATAAATAGAATGTCTAGGAATTATACTAGACTAGCAGTATAGCTTGGCATTGCTTGGGTGTAATGAAAGCTTTAAAACTAATCCATGGTCCTGGAGCTCAGACTCTTTGGACGTTGGCACGAAAGACTAAAAAGCAATAGTTGTTTCCAGATAAAGTGAAACTGTAGACTGAAAGAAAAATGAATGGATGTAAGTCAAATTTTGATTTCCTGGTATTGATATCAAATTTTCTGCACTATTGTAAGAACTGCAACCTTGAAACTTCTGAATATCGTTTCTTATGTCTTTGTCTATGAGTGTATCAAATTTGATTAAAATCGAACCACTCCTTCTATAACCTGATTTTTTTCGATTATTGATTTTCGATATTTATCTGGGGTACCTCGACACAAAACCTAGCTAAGAACACTCACAGACACTTATAGTACAACTGTAAATTTTCAAGAAAATCGGTTCAGCCATTTCGGAGTCTATAGGTAATGGACACACACACAGATAAAGTTCCATTTATAAATCAGTTTAGATAGCAAACTACAAGGCGCACATTGATTACTTTAAACAAAAGGCTTTGAAGCTTCTCAAAGTCATATCAAAACTGAATTGTAATACTCAGAATATATAGGACACACATCAGATGAAAATTAGACTATGGAAGCATTATTTACAGTGCCACACGTCAATCCTATCTTAAACTACAAACCATACAAAATTAAGAACTGAGATTAAGTCTCTGAGCCTTCCAGACTTCACCCATGCAAAGTCTTTATATAAAAGCCAATGAACCGCCTATGTCTCTGAGATGATAAAAATTATCCCCCCAATTTGCACTAAAACTATAATCCAATCCAAACAACTTAGCATACTAAAAAAACGCATGAAACTTCAGTTTGAACTTCGAATTAACAAAGCACTTGAACAAATAAACAATGATCCTGATAATGTAATGCCAGTCGTAATAAATATGGTAGCTCTATGGACAATATCCAAACCTCACATTGACCGAACATTGGCACAAAGAAAAAAAAAATATCATGAATATAAACCATTCCACAAAAAGTTGGATCAAAAATCTGAAACGGAATAGATGCAACAACCAAAAACAAATACATGAACAAATCTGGCTACCAAATAATGCATCCATCTATACAGCTGAACTACAAGCCATTAAAATGGCATTTCAAAAGGTAGGCAGTCTGAGAATATAAACTTCTTATCTAGTTTAATAGTAATTAAAGAAAAGAACACAAATCATCCCCACATTCAAAAAATTCTAGAAACTTCTCATCTATTAATAAAGCGGAAAACAATAATTTTGGCTCAAATTCCTAGCCATAAATGCATCAAAGGAAATTAAGAAGTCGATACACTGGCAAAAGAGGAAACAAAAATTACCACCGACATGAAACCTACAGATTACAAAAACAAAATCACACAACACATCAAAAGAAAATGGCAATCAACTTGGGACATGTTCCCGAATAATAAACTGTATGAACATTGGCTGACTGTAGACAAGGCACGAGTGCTCGGGAGAATAAGAATTCGACACACTCATCTGACACATGCTCAAGGTAGAAACTACGCCTCGGTGTACCAATTTTTCATCTTCAAATATATCTTGATAGAATGCAAAAAGCAAAATATAGATATGTAGTAACTATTACCAAGCACAAAGTTTTAATATGCTCTTCAAAAATGTACCGACTGCCCAAATATTAGGATATGTGAAGAAAACAAAATATTCTCAACTTCTATAGAAACTAAACTTTTGCAACTTAAGTTTTAAAAGATGTCTGAATAAAAAAAATTCAGTTTTGGCATTAAATAACCCACAAGGGTTGATATGCTGGTTAAAAACTGGTGAACATCTAATCAAACAATTTTTGTCAAAGTTTCCTTCAATGCTCACTTCAGTCCAGTAAACTGCTTCAGTCATGAATTCTTTTGTTGAGCATGTCCAAACCATTGTAGTCTTTTAGTCACCAACAAATCTAGAGGATTGATATGTAGACATTTGTAGTATGACACCGTACTAAATCTGTCAGCAGGCTTGACACTGCAACATCCATGGAATTTAACCCCTAAAAACTTAATGTTCTCTTTATATTTGAAAATGCTTTTTGATTGCTTTTAGGTAAACTCGTCACTCTTTTTATAAGACAAAATGGGTATCATGATGGATTTGATAAGATTTTGTTGAGATCCAGATAATTTATCCAATGATCATGGAATTTACTTTTATTGGAAGTTGATACTGTAGACCTTGACATCTTTGATTATTCCTTTTTTTTTTTTTAAGGCATGTTAAAGGCAACAAAAAACAGTCTTTGTTACTCTATACATTCATCAATTGATTTGACTAGCTGACATGTTAAGTGTTGATGTATCATTAAATAGTTTTCAATTATTTTGCAGATGCCTTGCTAAAACATTGTGTTGAAGAGTTGAGTAGTGATCGAGACTTTAGGCGGTAAGTCAGGACCTACCTACATACCTATCTCCCACTTAGATATATATATATATATATATATATATCTGAGTGAATAAGGAACAAAGAAAAAAAAATTTTTTTTACAACGTCCAAAACATTAATTTAAAACGGTGCTCAATATATAATTTAGAGCTGTGAATATTTATTCTAAATTATATTTTAGAGCATGTACAAATTTTTTTATACAAAAAAAAAAAGATAAAAAAAAAATTTAATATAAAAAAAAATATAAATTTGTACATGTTATAAAATATAATTTAGAATTTATATATAGTAATATTATTATAAATAGCTATACATAACCACTTGTAATAAAAGTATCACAATAATATATGTTACTTTACTTTGTATTGAGCACTTTTAAAAAGTAAATGCTATGAACTGTGGATTTTTACTCCATTTGTTCTTACTTGAATATAAAGGCCTCTATAATATGTCTTCACTCTGCCCTGTCCGTAGCTGCTGTGTATCATCAGCCTATTGCTTTCCTCTTCTGTGTAGTCCTTTGCCATCATCATCTTCTGCTTCTCCTTCTCCTTTTGAGTCACTGCCAATAATTTTTTTTTATAATCATTTTCACCCTAAGCAAGGCAGAACTGCCACTGGTGTGTAGGGGGGTTATAGTGAAAGAAAAACAGGATACAGGGGATAAAGAAAAGGATAAAAGATGGATGGGAATCAGTTAGATAAAAATGGCAATTGACATTGCATTCAAACTTTTGGAGATTGTGGCTATCAGAGAAGCAAGTTAATGGAATGGAGTTCCATAAACTGGAAGTACGAGAAAAGAAACTGTTAAAGTAGAAGAGTTACATTTAACTATTTCAACAGTAAAAGGTGGGACCTTGATGCCAATCTCGTCGTCGTCCTGCGGCTTTGGCCAAGATAGAACTCCCTACACCCCTCCAGTATTTCCTGTGCATTTGGAACCCTGGCGCAGTTTATAGCGAAATTCATAATCTTGCCAAATAGCTGAATACTTGATGCTTCGCCAGGGCTACCAAGGGTGTTTTTATTGTGACACCAACACTGGATGGGTTGCTTCTAGGCCCCATCCTGTTATTTAACCCATAACTGGAGGGAAGTAACAGATTAATACCTTTCCCAAGGGTACCAGTGCTTAAGTGAATGCAGGGTACTCAACTGGAATTCAAACTCGGCTCACAGATTTCTCTTTCCAAGCCGACATCCACTGCACATCTGTCACTCAATGCTTACAGCACATGATATTCCCAAGCGGTCACCCATCTAAGTACTGACCAGGCTCACGTTGCTTAATTTCTGTGATCGAACGAGAACTGGTGTATTCAACGTGATATGCCAATCTACTAGCATAAGTAAATACATGTGGTCAAGATACCTGGGCAGGGGAGTTTATCAGAGCAGTTTCCATGAAAATACTTGTAGAAAAGACCGAAGGAAGCCATATGACATTTGTGAGAAAGTGCCAGAAGGCAAACTACCAAGTCAAGATCGATTATATTGCAGATTTTTCTTTGGATTTTGTCAAGAACCTCAAGATGAACAGCAGGAGAACCCGACCAGATATGTCAATAGTATTCAATGCATAGATGAATGGTAGATTTATAAATGTACAAAATGGCTTCTGTCTCAACACAGTGACCCAAACTTCTGAGCAGCAGATGAAGCTATGGATTTGATGTAGTCATCCCATTGAGTTTAAGCATGTTGCGCTCTAGAAGAGTAGCGTCATCCATTCTAATGGTAGGCAGAAATGTTTCTCCAGGGTGGTTGAAAGAGACCAGCTTCGTTTTGGAGGCATTAAAATTTACTAGCCATTTCCTACCCCATCTAATCACTGACCGTAGGTTCTTTTGAAAGGGCAGCAGTGAGGTTTACTTTGTCAGCATTGTAATTGGTAATGTACAAGTTTTTCTTTCTCCTATACTTACAAACAAAATCTTATAGCATGCATATGGACTTTTTGTTGTAAAGCAGAATCAAGACATTATAGAAAATATTATTATATACACAGGCTAGTACAGCACATTTAAAATAATGCATCAGTGCAATAGTATTATGTGTGGTAGGCCAAAGAATGAAAGTTTAAATTGTAATGTTTGTAGATTGAGATGAATTGTGCTTAAGTAGCAACAACAGCTATTCAAATGAAAAACATGTGGCTTGAAGATGGAGTAATACCAATAAAATGTACCATAAAAAATACTGTTCAATTATCATGTTCTGATAAAATGTCTTTAACCACAATGGAAACTGTTCCAATCAAATGACTTTGTTGTTCACATTGATGTAGGTGAATGAGTAAAATGTTTTAGAGATTATATTTTTCATTTTCTTTTTTTATTTGAAATCAAGAAAATATTGTAGAATAACAACACTTACTGGCGTAAGGGTCCCAGCCAGTGTCCAGCTGGCAGATAAAAATAAAGCAGATTGTAACTTAATACAAACCCTGTAAACTATGTGTATTTATTTTGTAAAACTTACAAAATTATGGCTCAAGGCCGAAAATGGGGAGGGGGAACAAAACTCGGGTTGGTCTACAGATACTCTATCCTATATCTAGCTAATCAGATTCGCGACCCATACATACGTTACAATGATTCTCATTCACCATAAAAATTTGTCCATCAACACTCATACTTGTCGTGCACCAAAATACCGCAAAAAACATACCGAGGACCTACAAAACGCCCCAAGTGTACATAAAAATTTGTAATTTGTACAATAGATTACAAAAATAACTTTAAAAATTTTCCATGAAATGACATACTGGGAAGGGGTTATGAAGAAACAAAAAATCCCCAAAACAAAAACAATTTCAAATGAATATATATATACATAGTGTTAGTAAGACCCAAACACACCCTCATAATTAAAGAGGCCGCTGTATTCTGCCTTAAAAAGGACAGAATCAAGAAGCTCTCTTTCTAAGGGGAATGGAGAAGCCGGGTACAAAATAAATTGGACTGGAGAATATATAAGGCTGACCCAGCCGAGAATGAAAACGGGACAAAATAACAATGGACAATGGGGATCTCGAACTGGATCATAACAAAAGCAGTGGAGCCGGGAACAGGCCGGGACAAACACATTCACTCACATTAACTAGATACACAAAAGAATTCTTACCTTAACCGCGGGAGGGGTTTCAAAGGAATCCACCCCGATGCGACTAGCAGATCTAAAAGAGAAAATCAAGGCTAGCCCCGGTCACGCGAACCAGGCTCGCTGCAATTATCCACCTTTCGCTGAACTCTGTCGGGTGCAGCCGTTTCCGTTCAGTTTAAACCCTGTAAACTATGACTGGAATTAAGCTAGTATTTATACAGAAATGCTTCCACTCATTTACGAGCAGCCAATCACAGCCCAAGCAATGGACTATCCCACTTGAGCACAATGAGATGCTCCAGGGCACCATAAATAGCTCTTTTTCTCAAGGTGGATTTATTATGGTCTCAGATTGTTCCACAACTGAGTGCTTATCTTAACAACGTAATTGTTCTACAAATATAAACTTTAAACAAAATAGTCACAATAGATGAAATCAAAGAAATCTTCAGTTTAAACTTATACTAAAAATAGCTATAGGTTAAAATTGCATTGTGTGTCTCTTAATATTGCTTAATTTTAACCCAGTAAGTTATCAAACCTCTATATCTTTTTTATAGATAACCACTTTTTTTTTTTTTTTTTTTTTTTTTATCAGGATGAGTCATGCTTTGGCATTGGGCACTTTACCAAAATTTATGGTTGATGGTAAACTGGACTACATCCTCTCAGCTTTGTGTACAGCTGCCCAGATGTCAGCTAATCCTCAGTTGTGGGCAGAGGCACGCAGGGATGCAGTTAAGGCAATTGCAAGGTAAGATCAAATGAAATCAGAATCATCGCAACACTTTAATCACAGAAGCTGTATTTCTCAACAAAAACTTTTCATTTTTATATATTTATTTATTTTGTAAGACAAAATAAATAAATACACACACACACAAGCTTTTATGCAAAGTTTCTTTGTTTTTTTTTGTAATCATTTCACCCCAAGCAAGGCAGAAATGCTAATGGTGTGCAAAGAGGGTTACAGTGAGAGAAAGAAACAAGGTACAGAAGATGTTGATGAAAAGATAAAAGATGAATGGGAATCAAGTGGATAAAAGATGGCAATTGATGTTGTATTTAAACTTTTGGAGATTGTAGTTATCAGGGAAGCAGGCAAATGGAAGGAAGTTCCACGAATGGGAAGTGCGAAAAAAGAAACTATTAGAGTAGATGAGGAGGGTACCTTTAGCATTAAAAGCCCTTCCTTTTACTAGTTAATCTAGTAGCATGAATAAATACAGGTGGTTGGGGAGCTCATCAGGGCAGTTGGCATATAAATACTTGTAAATTTCCAATAATTGTCTCTTTATAAATGGCTGTTCCGCTTGGCATTATTTTTTTACAAATGAAAACTTGGCCCTATTCCACTCTTCCATGCTTAATTATCAAATTATGTAGCAAGGGTTTCTAAATGAGAGATGAAGAAGTGATCACTCCTCCCCCCATGGTTATGCAAAAGGTTTTGGTTACCTCACATAAACCAGTCAAATGCAGAGTTTTGAAACCTAAGAATGTCTATAATGAAAATTTCAGTTCATTTCATGAGTTTATTGTACATTGTTAATATTTCATGTAGCTTGTTTCAATGCACCTGGGAAGGGATGCCTACAAATCCTTCACAATCTTCAAGGGTATCTGTATCCTCTGCAATTGAACGCCCATTAATCTTAGGTTCTTTTGAGTAGTTCTATCCACATTTGTTTGATGATATTTAAGTCATTGCTCTAAGATGGCTAATCTTTTAATACGGTGACACCTTCCTCACCCAGACTGTTTTGGGGGTTTGTTTAGTCCTGGCGTATGGAGCTCCAGCATACTAAAAAATATTGCCCTTGTTCAACTTTTGTATCAAATGGTCCATTCAGCAACATGATGTATTTGGTACTATTCAGATTACCAATCAATTTTAACCGACTTTCTTGAATTCTTTTTTAACTCTTAATTTTTTTGAATTTATTTATCCTTAAAGCAAATTGAATTCCAAGAGATGCAACATGTTGTGCATTTCTAATTTGGTAACGAAACTGGTGCCAATGTTACAAATGTTTTTGAAATATAGCATATATCTATTTATATCAGATTTCCCTAAAATACAAAGAGTCCAATAAGTCTTGAGCTTGATATGTTATTAATAGCTGAATGTATCCTGATCTGAAAATTTCATTTTGTAAGTACTTGATATTTATTTTGTAACGTACTTGATAGTCATTTTGTAACGTACTTGATAGTCATTTTGTAACGTACTTGATAGTCATTTTGTAACGTACTTGATAGTCATTTTGTAACGTACTTGATAGTCATTTTGTAACGTACTTGATAGTCATTTTGTAACGTACTTGATAGTCATTTTGTAACGTACTTGATAGTCATTTTGTAACGTACTTGATAGTCATTTTGTAACGTACTTGATAGTCATTTTGTAACGTACTTGATAGTCATGTTACAGAATTAGGAGCATTAAATGAGGAAGGAGATTAAGTCAAAAGATGTTTATTTTAGAAAACAAATGCTTTTCTTCCATTAATAGACTTACTGATGTATTGTATTCCTTGTGAGAGTTGGAAATTTTTTTTATTTTTCCATTTCCAGTAAAACTTGTTTCATATTAAAATCTATTTTCTTGACAGCCTGTGTTTGACAGTTGGTGTGTGTAAAGATGGTAGCAGCAGCCAAGTGTTGTGTGCAGACAATGTGAATATGATCTATCAGACATTTTTAACAGCCATGGATGATTATACAGTGGATAAACGCCGGGGTGATATTGGTGCTTGGTATGTTCAACTTCTTTACGTCTTAGAAGATATTTTTATTTTTTTTTATTTTTGCTTTTTATTATTTATGAATTTGCAGAAATGTCCTTGATAGAAAAACTTTTAGATATACCACTATATTTTTTTTTTTATAACAGTAGTAGCCCTTGTTCAATGTTTATTGCATAAGAATGCCTAATGATGATTTGGAGAAGGAAATCCTAAACCCCATCGCTCCCAGTGGAGCATAAGCCATCAACCCATCACCAATGATTGGGGGGGGGGGTCATCAATGCTTCTATAATATGTCTTTATACAGGTAGGGGTTGACCCTATGCAGATGTCTCTTTCGAGACGTGATCGCCCAAAGCGTGTATCACATAAGGCACTTAACTGACTGGCTGAGGTAGACTGGTTGCCAGCCAAAGTTATAGAACCCAATTAGTCCTGTTATTGAACTCATAGCTGGAGGGAGAAGCGATAGATTAATACTCTTCTCAAGGGCATTTGCGCGTAAGTGAGTGCAGTAAATTCAACTGGAATTCAGACTCAGCTCTTTGATTTCTGACTCTGAGTTGATATGTGCTGCACTGCAACACACATCAGCATCCATGGAGCGGGAGATTTCAACTTCACAGGGGTAGATGAATGAAAGACATTATTGATGACTTCATATAAATACTTAATCTGAGTATACCATTTTTGTGTCCCTGATATGCTTGGACGATTGGGATTACCCCCAATCCTAACCATCTCCCATGGTAGGGCTCAGAGGAGGGTGGGAAGCAAGGATGATGAAAGAAAAAATATAAATATGGCAACAAAGAAAATGAAAAGATCTCTATTTGAACCAAGTTCTAATAACAAATCAGAATTGCATAGTTACCTCCCTTAATACATAGTAATGTAGTCACTTAAACAAACTTCTAGTGCAGATTAAAATAGATTAAAATTGCTACCGGAACAGTAACAGAAACTCGACATGAAGCAAGCAGACAATATAAGATGTTTTGTTTGAAAGAAACAACTGACCTTGTTGTTTTGTAGATTTTCAGCTGTTTTTGAAGTATAATGTCGAGTCATCAGGAGAGAATACGCACCATTTCGGGACCTTCCTCTCAATGGCTTTTTCGCGTATTGGGCCCCCCCCCCCCAATCACTGATGTGAGGCCCCATTATCTGAATTGCATTTAAAAGACTGTTCAATACACTAAAAATAATTTAGCGTTTCCTGTTTTGAGTGTTTTGTTAAATGCTTTAGTGTTTTCACGTGTCGTTTAAAGGTTTAACAACTAACATATTTGTTGAGTTAAGCCGCGCTCATATCGGGGGGGGGGGGTGGATAGATAACAAAATAAATAAATAAATAAGATAAAATAATTGATGTTCTCACAGAGATAACTACCCTGTAGACAATTGCTGTAGGCAATCACCATGCAGTGTTCCTTTTTGTCCAGAGCCACATTGTTCGGTTATCTCTGAGGCGTTTACTGGCTGCAACTCTTTTTCGACCTTTAATTCCAAGTTGGCTTAAAAGTTGATATAGAGAGCCTGCAAGGAAACCCCTTGCTCCAATCTCAACAGCTCGAAGAATTACAATATAACCTTCGCGAGTTAGTTCTCTTTTTAGATTTTCATATTTCTCTATCTTGTATTGATGTTGTCTTTGTACCCGGCTCTCAAAAGCTACTGTCAATTCAATAAGTACGAAACTTATCACCATTTATAATCAAAAAAAGTCTTATACACTCAAATTACTCGTATAACTGTTAGAAAAAAATTAATCAATGCAATAATAATGCAAGTAGGAAAAAAAAATGTATGCAGAAAAAGTCCTCGAATGGTCAACATTTAATAACTTAAAAATCAAAACCTATTCGCACTAAAGTCTAAGCATATCTCAAGGTGTGTTGGATATATAAATTGAAATCCAACAAGATGAATAGAATGTGTAAAGAACAGGAAGGAAAAATTGTCTTTAATCTAATGTTTCACTTTAATAAGCTTTTTCAGAAAGAAGCTTGTTAAAGTGAAACCTGTTAGATTAGACACTTTTTTCCTACCTGTTCTTTACTTATTCTATTCCTATCTATAGATATAATCAAAAATCAAGACCTGTTAGCTTGCTCCTTAGAAGAAATCAAAATTAACCTAAAAACCAAAGCATAATAGATGTAACCAGAATAACAATTAAAAAAAAAAAAAAATGGCCAAACCATAAACACCAATACATATTAAAATTCAACTCAAGGAAGGAATTTAAAAATGCACGTGCCCTAAAATTTACACTAGAAGCCAATGTGGAGCACGTCACTTACTTTACAAAAACGCTTCCTTGTATTTAAGAACAATACATACCAAAATCTAAACCTGTCAAACATGACAGACCTCGGTTTAACGACAAGCGTAAAAAATTGATCGGATTGCATTGTGTGGTTCTATATAAGTTCAAATTACATACAATCCCCAAAAATTAGATGTAAATAGAGCTAAAGCATGCAAAATAATTAAAGAATCAAAGCAATCTTCATGGAAGAATTTTGTATCCACTTATTAATTCTAACACCAAAATCAGACCTATGAAATAGGATTTGAAAAATCACTGGGTAAAATAAATGCACTTCACTGAGACATTTACACTCCTGATCAAAAGTTTAAGACCACTTAAAAATCTTTAAAAGGAACTTTTTTTTTACTGATAGATTTTAAACTTCTACCACTTAAGGTTACCAATACTACAATCTAAAAGGTTATGGAAACAAAAAGCTACATTCCAAACATTTTATTTAGAAATTTACATTTTTATAAAATGAGGCTTTTTACACATGATCAAAATTATAAGACCAGGGGTATAAATTGTTAGATCGATGGTAATTCCAATGTTTTTAGTTCAGTTAGTGATTAACAATCACTGCATAAAGGTGTTACCATGCCTAAAGCAAACAAACTTACCAAAGTTGAGCATTCTCGAATTCTCGAATTCCATAAGCAAGGTTTGTTACAGCGGGCGATCACAGCTAAGGTAAATCTGTGATTTGCATCTTTCTAAAGAAGAGAGAGAATTATGGAAAAGCAAAATCCTCTGGTAGGCCCCCCCCCCCACCCAATTTCTCCTGCATTGAGTAAGAGAATAAGATGAGTTATGAAAGGGGGGAGGCTTTCTTCTAGTCAAATTAAGGCAGTCACAGATGCTGATTGCAGTCCCGTAACCATCAGATGACACTTATGACAAAAAGGCATGGTAAATAAAAAGCGTAAACTAATTCCTCAGCTGCTTCCACATCACAAGGTGGACTGTTTAAAGTTTGGTTGTGAATACCAAACATGGGACGTTGAGAAGTGGAAGAAAGTCCTGTTCTCTGATGAGAACAAATTCAATCTAGATGGTCCTGATGGCTTCCAACGATATTGGCATAACAAAAACATGCCTCCTGAAATGGTGTAGGAGGTAAGTATAATAACTATGACCTCTCCCATTGATTATAGGCATTGAAGTATGTTAGTAGCAGCAGTTCCCAGACCAATCCCTCATGCCACTATACACTCAATTGAACAAAAAACCCACTACCACCATTCCTTCTTCGCCTACAGCCATGTGCGACACAAAAAATGGATATGTCTAATTTTCTCTGTATAACTCCACTCTGTTAAAAATAATTTAAATGTTATATGTTCACTGAACATTAAATGTTCATCCTTTGATAATGGCTTATGTAAGCCAAAAGCTCAGACCTGATAAAAAAAATCAACAATTATTGCGATTTCTTGTTGTCTTTCCATGACAACACTATCAAGCTAATCAGATCATACAAACGGATCTTACACAAAATAAATAGACAGAACTTGTCTATATTATTCAATGAAACCTGTATTAATAATATATATAAAAAAGGCAAGATGTTTGTGTGTGTCTGTTTATCTGCCTGTATGTCTGTATTTTTTTCAGCCCTTTTATTTTAGTTTTTGCTTTGGGTTTGGCTCTAAGTAGGTATAATTGTAGTTCTTAGTCTCAGCCATGAAATTGTAGTTCTTAGTCTCAGCCATTTACTCAGAGGACTTATTTAGCCTTCAAAATTCAGTTTACGACGAAACAAACTTATTTGATATCGATACCAGGAAATCAAAATTTGACTTACATCATTCATTTTTCTTTCAGTCTATGGATTTGCTTTAACTGGAAACAACTATTGCTTTTTAGTCTTTCGTGCCAACGTCCAAAGAGTCTGAGCTCCAGGACCATGGATTAGTTTTAAAGCTTTCATTACACCCAAGCAACGCCGGGCTATACTGCTAGTAATATCATATTTAAGTAGACATTTCATTTACCCATCAAGCAAAGTATGAAACATGAGCTGGTAGATAAAAATAAATATACTGTTTAATAAATGGAATATCTGCTCAAATATGAGTAGCCACTAAAAAAATGTTTAAAGTCATAAAAAATCTGTTGGATTGATAAATAAATCCCCCTTACCTTAAAAAAGTTACAATTTTCTTCTACAATTGTGTTTTTAATGAACCCTCCCAAAATTTAGACTTTAATTAAATGTTTCCTTTTGTAGGGTTCGAGAAGCTAGTATGCAGGGAATGTATTCAGTGACGTCTCTAATTGCTTCTACTGAGCCTTCACTTCTTACAAACAACCTGTAAGTACTAAACTGCACTCTTGTATCTTGTTATAACGAGTACAACCATTTGGACAAGTTTTATTTCATTATTTTTATGTAAAGTGTTTTTACATTTTGATGGCATTCTGAAATTGTCATCATATTTAATTACTCACTTGACTTACTCTTGCTTCATTTCAATGGCCAATAAAAGAGGGTCTGGGTTCCCAATTTGCTCAGATTGTAAGTCAAACTTGTGTATAATATGTGTTAAGATGATCTGCTGTGAGTTTAACTTTTTAAGATAAATCTGTGATTCTTATGAACAATAATGATTTGATGATGGCAATTTATCGCTACTTTTGTGGAAGTTCTCAGTTATCAAAATGTCTATTTGACAGTTTTTGGTGAAGGAATTAGAATTCTCAGATCTTCAGTGTCTGTAAATAAATACAAAGAATCTGCTTTGATTTTTTCTTTGATTATTTTGTTTTTGTCTGTCTTTATTGTAGAGTGAAGAAGGTAACGTGTTCCATTGCTCAACAAGCCTGTGAGAAGATTGACCGCACAAGGACATTAGCTGCTCAGCTTTTTGTACAGCTGATACATCACGAGTAAGTCACTGTAGCTCATTTACGTATTTCATGTTTTAATATTTGATTACATTGGTCATTTATTTAGTATCCTTTTAAAACATCTGAATATTGATTATTAAAATTTTATGTAGAGATTTCAAAATGAAAACCTACTTTTTGGATATTTACTGTCATTCTTTCTTCCTTTTTTTAAGGTTACATTTTGTTTAATACCTGTAAATTTTTTTTTGTAAAATAAACTAGTATTCATTTTAAAACAAAATTTTTGGTGTACTGAATTTTTTTTTCATTTCACCCCAAGCAAGGCGGTACCGCCACTGATGCGCAGGGGGCTACATAAGAGTAAAAGTTTAGACAGGAGGAGAGTGAAGAGAAAGTTGAACCATTTACGGGGGTGTCAGAGAAAGAGATAAAGGAAAAGAACAAGATATACAGGGTGATGTAGAAAGAACTGATGTGAAATGGATAAGAGATGGGTATTGACAATTCCTGGAGGTTGTAGCCGTCAGGAAAACAAGTATATGGAAGGGAGTTCCACGGGCGGGAAGTGCAAGAAAAGAAGCTGATGGAGTAGAATTGTCGGCTGCATTTGGTTGTTTATGTGAAGGAGGAAAATGCTGAGTTTTTACCATATATTATTGCATTGTAATCCTAACTGAATGCAAAACTGATACAAATCTATATTTTGTCTATGTATGAAGTTTTAAAAATGTCATGCTCCTTAGAATATGTTAGGGTTTTGATAATTTTATGTGAATTTTGTTCTTTTTATGCAAATTATTTTGAAAAAGGTTGGATTATTTCGCTATATTTGAATCCTTGTACATTTTACTTGTTTTAGTGACTATATTGCAAATCATGAGAAGACTGTCTTGTATTATTTCAGCCCATTGGTGCCGCACATTCCTCAACATGCACAACTGCTGAAATTATTTCCAAGGTGAGTCTATGGATATGTTTTTTTCACTTTATAACTATGACGTAATTGACCCTAAAATTTGAAATAATGAAACATTTCATTTATGGAGCGAAGGATTAATATCCTTGAAAACTGCTTCACATTGATTGAAGCAATATTGCCTGTGTAGGCAGCAAGAATTCATTTAAATACATTTGGTTAATGTCTGACTTTTTAATTTTTGATTATAAAATTGTTGATAAGCTGCCCAAAGTACGTGTTTTTTTGTTTTTGTTAAGTACTTTCGGTCATAATTAATAACTGAGTATTGTCAGTATGGTAAACAATATCGTGTTGCCTACGTCCTGGAATTTCTTTTTGTTGAAACACTAGAATCCAAATTAATTCAAATATATGTGTATCATGTAAGTAATGTCATATGTAAAAAAAAAAGTTTGTTTATATATATATATATATATATATATATATATATATAGGTCCCTAGCATCTTCAGATGTAATAACCTTTGCCAAAAGTAAAATTTTCTTTTTAAAATATAATTTTGTTTTTTCCCCTCCCGTTCATTCATGTCATCCATATGTATATTCCTCATAGTATTTCCCCAGTTACAGTCTGACAAGTTGGGATGAAATTGGTCACTGGTGTTTTTGTTGCTGATCTTAATAAAATTTTTGTTTTTAACACCATCTTATATATATATATATAATATAAGTACTATATATTTGCTGTTTCAATCTTAGTTGTTAGCCACTTACCCTGAAGAACCATTGTGTGAAACCATGGTAGGTGGTGGCTCGCTTCTAGATTTCTTGTATTCTCGCTCTACTTTCGTACTTTCTTATCAAGCACTGTATTGTTAAGGTTTCGTCTTGGGTTTTTTTTTTCTTTCTAACAGGCATTAGACGTATTGTTCTTGTGTGCTGTTTGTTCCTTTTTTTCTCCCCCATTATTTAACGCCGGGTTACAAGATGGTTTAAATTACTGTTAAGTTAGCACTATTTTCGGAAGTTTAGTTTGTTATTATTAGTGTTGCCTTACTGTGATTAGATTCATTACTATATATATATATATATATATATATATATTTTTTTTTTTTTTTTTTTAAATAACTTTATTCCAAAAGGAAAAGTAGGAAGGTAAATCCCAAAGACCTGATCCTAATTAATATTTTAATATTAAAAAATGATACAGGTGGAGAGCTCAATGTAATTAAAATTACAGAGCCAATTATAAAATAAAATAAATTTCGATGTTCAAAAATGTTGAAGGATCATTTCAACATGAAATCCCTAAGAGAGATTTCACATCTCATCGGCAACTACCACATTTAAAAAAAAAACAAGCTCGCGACCAGATATTCGAAGAAACTCAAACATAAAATCCTCAAATTTATTCGCCTGAAGAGTCAATTTTAGACTTTAAACACGTGTAGCGTCACAAACACCATTACGGACAATTAATTTTTTGTAACGTATAATTACAAAAACAATAAAAATACACTTTAAAGAAAACGTTCACGGCTTCTCACACTTTTTCTCTACTTATTTCTCTCGTTGGAACAACCCTATCTCTTTATTCAATATATATGTGTATATATATACATACAGCTTTTGAGATGTATAAAAGAAATCACTCGACCTGCAGTCAAGAATGAGGGAAAATTTACTCGTCTCAAAATCATTTTACTCAACTAACTCCATTTTCTTGATAGTTGCCTTATTGCTGACAAAAAACAAAAAATGAAATTTTAATTAAAATTTCAAACATGTTAGAAAGGATTTAAAAATTAAAAAAAACAACAACAAAATTTGATCTTCTTAATAAACATTTTGATGATAAAACTTTGTTTTTATTAAATTTGAGCCCTTTTAAAATCATATGCTGGGTTTTTTTTTTAACAATTGAGTGGAGGTATCTAAATTCTCAAAGATTTTCTATAAAAAAATTACTTGTATAATTTGTTTTTCAGTGCACAGTTGAAAGAAGTATGCATATTTTTTTTTCTTCCTTTGCAATGTTTGTTTTTATATTTTGTAAGTAGGGAGGAAATATAGGATAATCTTTTTCCTAGTGACTGTTTTTAATCTGGCAACAGAGACATTTTGGCTCCCCTATGGTTAATTAAAGGAATATTTACACTGACAATAAAAGTCAAGAGTTCAACTGTGATTGTAGGTCATTTCTAAGTAACTTGTAAATCTTCAATAGCATACTTTTGGGTTGTAAAAGAATCAAATTACCTTTTCCATTGTCAGAAGTGAAGCAATAAACTTTGCCCAATTAAGTTTTTAATCCTTCTAAGTGAAATATCAAAGGCTTCATATATATATATATATATATATATATACACACACACACACACACAGATCTGTTTTGCTGAAGGATTGAAACCCTATGTCAGTTAGTCAGTTGATTCTACCTCTGGTGTATATTATCTTTATACAATACAATAGCCAGAGTGCTCTAATTCATTACTGAATGATCATGTGCACATGCCAGAGTAGCTACTGTTTTTCAAAGTCTATCATTCTTCCAGAGTGCTCAATCAGGGTGTGAGAGTATATATATATATATATATATATATATATATAGTAATATAATTTAACATTTTTACAACAGAATTTCTTTTGTTTAGAATCATATTTTTACTATGACTTCATTTTCAAGTGATCTTTTTATTTTGTTTCTGTTTAAGCTTCACAGAAATAATGATTAAAATAAAAAAAAAAAAGAAAGAAATATAAACATTAATCTACATGATAAAAATCCATAAAATAATGAATCTAAAATAACATCACAATATACATAAAGAAAAATATGGATTTATTCAAACACAAATAGGTTTTAAAGAGTCAAAAACAAAATAAAAAAACTGAAAAGTTGAAGTTGGTGCAAATAAAAACAGATTATAGAGTAGTCTTGTATAAATCAAGAGGAACTAGCAAAAAACTTGATAACCTTTTAGCAAGGACATGTTAAGAATAAATATGACCCTGTAATCTGAGAACTTGGGGTTGAGGGGGAAGCTATTTATACCTTGTAAATCAAAAAACCACTCACTTTTGGAAAAGGTTTTCCATTAGTCATCCCAAAAATGATCACTTGAAGATGGAGTCATAATAAAAATACTATTCTGAAACATGGGAGATTCTGTGTTGTGAAAATTTTAAATTAATTATATTACAATAATATTTAGCTCTACTTTAGTATTGAGCAATGTAAAATTAAAAATAAACATTAAGGAACAGTAAATTTCTTGTCCTTTCTTCCTATTATATATTCAGTAATAAATTAGAGCACTTTGGCTATTGGCATGCCTCCTTCTACTGAGTGCCCATAGCTCAGAGGTAGAATCGCTGATGTCAATTCATCGGATGGGTTTCAATCTTGGGTTAAAAGCAATCGGATGTCTAATTGTACTGATAAGCTGTGATACAGTGAAACAGATCTGACTGCAGATGACTATATATATATATATATATATATATATATATCTTATAAGTAGCTTCAGTATTTTTTAATCTAATGCTGATGTTTATAAATATTTTGTGTATTGTGTAAATATATTTATTACAATTTATTGGTTGTTTTAAAACTAACTTAAAAAATAAATAAGTTCTATACATATTAATTTTTTTTTTTTTTTTACTCTATGCAAGGCAGTCTTATTGCTACTGGTGTGCAGGAGGTTACATAGGAGGAGAGTGATAAGAAAGAGGGACAAGTTATAGGGAGTGTCAGGAAGTGGGTAAGAGAAGGATGAGAATATGGGTGACATGAGGATAGGGTGGACAAAAACATGAGGGAAAAGAAGCAAGTCAGTGAGATAGGATATGACAATTGACTTTACATTTAAATTTTTAGACATTGTAGCTGTCAGGGAAGCAAGTATAGGGAAGGGAATTCCACAGGCAGGAAGTATGAGAAAAGAAGCTGCTAGAGTAGAAGTTGCAGGTACATTTTATTGGTTTCACTGTAAAAGGGTGGGACCTAGTTGCTAGTCTAGTCGCTCGAATAAATTCATGCAAAGGGGCACCAAGGAGCTAAGCTTGTCAGCGTGAAAGTATTTGTAGAAGAGACAGAGGGAAGCCGCAAATTAAGCATGATTTTTTGATTATGACTTGCTTTCAAATTCTTTTAGTATTTTCTATATTCTTGATTTCTTATTAAATAAGAAATTGAAACGTATAACAAATAGTTGTTTCTATCACAGTTTTTATTAGGTTTTTTTTTTTTTTTTATATCAAAGAATTCCTGAAGCAATATTTATATGTACATGTGTGATGTTAAACTTTATTATTATTATTTTTTTTTCCTTAAGAGATGCCCTATCTAATCTTGGCTGGTGTATACAATCAGAAATATTTCCATTGTTTACCCAACTTCTGAGCTGTGATGTGTATGCGTACAGCATCTTGCTGGGTCTAACTATTAGTGTTGGTGGATTGACTAAGTCTTTGGTAAGTGGAACTTAAGATCTATTGATTTTGATAAGAGGTACTTTTGTAAATTATTAATATTTTAAAATAATACTAATCGTGGGAATTTAATTAACAAAATGGGATTAATAGAAAAATGAACTGTGATATTTCGATGTCTCATTCGACTCCATAATCTGTTAAAAAATAAGCTCTGTCATACTTGCTTATTTGAATCTATTGTTTTCAGAGTCAACAGTCGAGTTCTGCATTGGATGCCTATCTAAAATCTGCAGCTGCCACTGACCCAAAACAAAGTCATTTTATTAACGTATTGCTTGAGGTGTTCAGACAATACCAGAAAAATGACAGGTAATTTCTTTATTTCTTGTTTTTAAATTCCTTTTGACATGTTTTAACTGATAATATAGTTTATAGTATTAAATTTATTTCTGTGAAAAGAAGTAAGTGAAAATGAACTAGGTACCCAATTTAAGATAGCAGTTTAGTATATTTGACCTAATTGGTGCATTGTGATGCAATGGGTATCAGCTGGGAATTAGAAACCGGAGAGCCAAGTTCAAATTTCAGTTGAATTTGTTGCATTCAGTTATGCGCAAATACCCTTGGGAAAGGTATTAACCCATCTCTTCTTCCTCTAGCTATGGGCTAAATAGCAGAATAGATTGGGTTCTATAGCCTTTGTTGGTAACCAGTCTATTACAGAAAAATGGCAACCTGCTGAGAGAAAATCTTCTGTCTAGTCAGTCATGGATCAAAAGGGACATGATCGCTTAAGAGTGTATCATTTATGGCACTTAAGACTGTTACACTTTCAAGTAAGATCAAAAGTTTTGACTCTATTTTAAAAGATTAGATATTGAATTGTTTTTCCATGTATTTTGTAGAATGTATTTCTGTATTAGTGCAATTCAATTCTAAACTGAAGTACCTTAAAATTAGACAGTCATGCACAAAATAGTAGGAATTTGCTGTAAAATATGTGGCCTAATAGGCAAAATGGGTGTTGGAGAAGACTTCATATTGTTTGACTGTGAAATAATTTTGTGGGCAAGAAACCTGGAACATTTTGTCTCCAAGGTGATAACCACTGTAGTACTGGGCATCAGTAATAAAAGTGTATACTATGAATATTTGAATTCTCTACAGGTATCAGCACCACATAATTGCAGGTGACCACAAGCGAGGCAAGAACAGGACCACCAGTGATTGTCGAGGATGTCAGTTAACCAACAAAAAGTAACCGTGCATCAAATCGCATCACAATTCAAAATTAGTACCACTCAACCTCATACAAGAGTATCCTTATCAATACCATTGCACTGGTTACTGCCATTCATTCATTAGACACTGAGGATAACTGATGAAATGTTAGTTGCTTAGATGAGTCATGTTTCCAGTTCTTTTGAGCAGGCTCTCAATTTTTAGGTGGAGGATAAGATTACATGATGTATGGCAGAAGCAGCTTGTGAGGTGGCGTTAATGACCTTGTTGCAAACATTTGAACCTGATTACATTTCCTATTGGTGCTGAGTTGTTCCAATAACATAATGCAGCACCATACTTTCTCATATGAAACTGTTTTCCAGTCATATTTAAAACTCATTTATCATATACAGGACACATCCAACAAAGACAATTTGATTATGGACAGCCTTGGAATGAGACAGGGTTGATATATCTGTATTATCTCCAACACCTTGTAGCTGCCCTTATTTATGCGAAGAGAAGATATTAGTTTGTTGTCACTAATTTTTTAACATTTTTACGTTTGTTTCCATGACTTTATTGTCTTAGAAATATGTTGGCTGATGGCTAAATTATTTACGCACATATTTCTGGGACCGACAATTTAACTGAAAAGTCTAACAAAATTTATGTTTTCACATCAGTTCACTTTGACTTTGTCAAACATTGATCGTCAAAAAAGATTGATCTCTAGATATGCACAAGAACTTTATGAAAACAATGAGAAATCTGGCTTCCTTTAAAGAACCAAATTAATTAGAACTGTTTCTCTTCTTAAATTTGATGCACTGTAGAAAAAGGGCTTGTAATAAAAATGAGAACCAAATATATCTGGTGGTGAGCCAAGCTTTGTTCAATTAAGAATTTGCTACAACCTGGTGGCAGTCACCATCCGTTTATTAGTATTAGTCTTCATGTGATTCTAGTTGTAATTATAAAAGTGCAATAAGAACATACGATAGCGCAGCTATATTTGAGTTGTAAAGAAATTGTCATACTTTTAATCCTACCAAAATAAAATCATACAATGACTTTTCTCAGGTAAGCATTCTCTTGAGATACTTTCTTATATTCATCAGAGCTTTCAGGTTAGATATATAAGTAAGTTTTTTTTGTCTTTTGTCTTTGCAGAGTTTCACTTCCAATGCTGAATGTGATAGCCCAATTACTTGACAGACAGGTTTTTACTGCATATTGTCATCAACAAACAGATAGAAGGCAAATAGAGTGAGTAGTATATTTACAAAATTATCTACATATTTATATTTAAATATTTTTTTTCCTTGCTCAGTGTTGGATAAATTTTAAAATATACTTGTCAGTTAAAATTTCAGTAAGCTCTTTTAGTTATCCTGGCAGCAAAGGCTGATTTTATTTTTTCATTTTCCTTAGAATTTCTAAGTAACAGTATTTTAAAATTCTCATGTAGTGACTATTAAGGGATTTCATGACTTAAACAAAGTTAAGGCTTAGTAAATTTTTATTTTATCTGTTTTCTTTTTAATTGGAGTAGATAGAAACTACTATCGCCTGGTTGATACTCCTTCCTCTTCTTTTAAACTGCAGTAGAGGCTCATCCCTTGTTTCCTGTTTGAAAGGGATTTCTGGTTTCTTTCCTCTCCTCAGATCTTAATAGTGATGCTGTCGCAAGCGTTTTGTAATGTGTGTGGATGGTGGCAACGTCTCTTCATTCTGATGGTACCGGGTTGGCAGTTTCCTGGTTGCTGTTTTCGACTGGTAGTTAGGAGTCTGAACTCTTGCGTAGCATCTTGAGAGGCTGCTCTGATCAACGGTTGAATAATATCAGGGTTCCTTGTAATGCCATGTTGCGCATGAATGAGTGCCCCTGCAAGTGCAACCCTGAGGCCACATTATGCTGCAGTCTGTGCCAGCTTCCTTCCTACAAATGTTGCATTTGATGACCAACTACTACTCTAGGCCTCTCCTTACCAAAAAAAGATCTCTAATTATGCCATCACACAAACTAAGAATTAAAAGTAAACCAGCTAAACAAAAATCCCCTAAACCTGTTAACATCTCTTTCTTGAACATCCGTGGTATCTGTACGAATTTTTGCAGCATTAAGTCTTTCCTCCATGTAAACTCACCTGGCATCTTAGCTCTCTGTGAAACTAACCTTTGTAGAAGTCAAATAACTTACCTTTCAACATGGCGGTCTCCTTTTGTCTCCCTGTAGGAAGGTGAACATTCAAGAGTGTGAGACTCACCTTCCTGATGTTTCCAACTAGCATCTAGTTGGCAGACAAAAATAAACAGGGTTGTAACTGAATACATTATTTATTGTATCGATAAATACAATTATGGCACAAGGCCGAACAAGAGGAGGAGTAGAGGTTGGTTCTTGCTTAACTATCCTATACCTAGCTAAACACTATCACGACCCATTCACTCATTACAATTTGCTCAATCATCAAAAGAACCCATCCATCATCTCCCAATCCTTCTTGCACCACAATACCACATATTTACAAGGGGCACCTAAAAATGGGGGAAAACTCATGACAATAAAAATGTGTTTATATACAATATAATACATAATTTAAAAGATTTAATGAAGAATGAAATGATGGGAAGGGGGATGAATCCCAAAACCAAACTAAAAATACAACAAATTTGGAACTAAAATAATAAACAATGTTAGTAAGACCCATCCATCCCAGAAAAAAGAGTGGCCGCTGTATTCCACCAGACGGCAAAATCAAGAAGCACATTGACTAAGGGAGTGGGTAAAAAAATTACAGGAATGGGACAATAAAAGGCTGAACCAGCCGTGATAAAAGGAGGCCAAAACAAACTGGGGAGGTTGGGAATCTCGACTTGGATCATAACAAAAGAGAAAGCTGGGTACAGACTAGGAACACATTCATTCGCTTTAGCTAGATACACAAAAGAGAGCTACCTTAACCAGGGGAGGGTTCCAAAGGAATCCACCCCGATGCAACCAGCAGATCTAAAAGAGAAAATCAAGACTAGCCCCGTTCACGCGAACCAGGCTTGCCACATTTACCCACCTTTTGCTGAAGTCTGTCAGATCCTGATGTGAAAGATGCTGACCTCGCAAGACTTCCTCTTTCCACGTCGTCCAAATCACCATTCGAGCCATGGCTAGCAGCAACAGAAACACCATACGCTTCATCCCAGAAAACGGGGGCGGCACATTGTCACAGGCAAATGCATGATCAATGAGCACAAGCTCTCGCGGCGCGAAATGAGCAGTCAACTCGCCGACACGGCCCCATAGAGGGCGAACCCACAAACAATGGTAGAAGGCGTGCAAATCCGTTTCTTCCAAGCCAAGGTTGCAGCGTTCACAATCTGGCAAGCCCGCCAGGCCCGATATGAAGGCCATGTCATTGAGAGGCAACCGATTCCGAGCCAATCGCCAGGTGAGCGAAAACTCAGAGTTGCTGAGATAATCAGTACCTGGCGCCTAAAACCAGAATGAGCGAAACTCATCCTCCCACAAGCGGAGCACTCACGTAATGAATCCTTCGCGACGCCCTCCACTAACCCATGATAGAAGACTCTCCTGGACCGTGGAATGGCTGACAAGGCCGACAGACATTCGAGGAGAAAACTCAATCGCCCTAGAGGCTTACGGCACCGCCTCGAGATCGGGGGAGTGATAGTAATGCTAGGGAACATGTCCCTCACTATCCCCGCCAGCAATGAGTCTTCCAAAATCACTCGCCTGAGAAAAACCAATGTTAACGCAACCTTGTGGCCCATCAGGTACGGCATTCCCAGACCCCGATGACACGGACGTTGGTAACAGACACGTTTGTCGATGTAGTGTTTGCGTCCTCTCCACAGAAGGGAGAATAACAAACACTCGATCACCTCCCTACGCCCTTTACAAAGTGGAAGTACTGACAACTGGCTGGTTGTTCTACAAGATCTTTACATGGCGCTGCGAACAGGATATACGAACCTGCATGGGAATAGCCCATTAGATTTCGAATCTTTTATTCCTTCCTCTGATTTCTATATCCCTGGTTACTTTCTCCTCTTTAGGAAAGACTCCAATGTCCATATGCATGGAATTGGCATTCATTTCCCTCCAGCTAGGGTGATTTCTCTTGAATCTCCAGATCATTCCTACATGTGCCCCCGTCTCTATCTACTAAGCTTGGTTAGCTACCTTTTCTTTATCTGCCACTCCCCTTCATCTCCCACCTTTTCTGTACTTGACAGCATCTCAAACAATTATAGATAAGGTTATTTCCTCTCATCCATTAGTTCATATATTTGTGTTGGAGGCTTTAATGTGCACCATGCCAACTGGCTGGAAAACTCTGTCACAGATCTTGCTGGTCTTCATACCATGAACTTTTCAACCACTCAATCTCTTACGCAAGGGGTGGATTTCCCCATGCGTTTCTTTAATAACCCTAACGGAACTGACTCCCTGACAGATCTCTATTTTACTTCTATCTCTGACTCTTGCCACGTCATGAAGCTTTGCCCTCTTGGCAACTTTGTTCATGCTGTGGTTTCTGTTAACATCTCGTTCCATGATTTCTTGTGTGACATCCCTTGGAACAAAGTTTTCAGTCTTCCCGTTGAAGACAGTGCATCCAAGGTTTTCTCTTGGGTTAAAGCTGACATCAATGCTTTCATCCTTGCCATGAAGTTATGACTTAAACCCCATTCGTCCCCTTGGTTCTCCCCTGCTTGCTTGGCCACCATTGCCCACAGGAACCACTTCTGGTTAATCCTAAATGATGCTAAACTGTTGTTTGCTGACAGAATGAAACAGCGTATAGCATCCTGCAAGTTTGGCTTCAAAGTCTACTGGCAACTCTGTAAACATGTATTAAATAGCAGTAAGCCTTCAATCCCCATTTTAATCAATAAATATGAAGTCCTCACATCTGTAGCGAACAAGGCCAAGTGCTAAGTTCATCAGAGCAGAAGCTGTGAAAGTATTTGTAGAAGAGATGTAGGGGATCTACATTGTGCCAGTGAGAAAGTGACTGTATCTGAGTTGCCAAGTCGGGATCGATCACATTACAGATTCTCCGGTGGATAGCAGGAACATATGTTCAGACAAATGTCCTCATCTTGGTTGCTGTCATTTTTCAGCCACTGTTTGTACATTCTGGCCTTATCCAGGGATGGCGTATTCCAGTAATTTTGAACTGAACCATTTATACAATCTGCAAGAATAGATTGTTCTCGTTCTGCTGGCCAGGATTAGTGGATAAGTTCATATTATGAGTTGTTGTTTCTCCTTAATTTGTACTTGTGATATTGTCTCTTCTACTGAACCAGAGATTACAACAGATGAAATCAAGAGGATAGCTCTAGTCTAAATATATAAGTGTATAATAATGATACATTCTAATTTCAAAATTGAAAGACAAAAATGATGGTGAATCGCCTAAATAGGGTTTTAACTAATCAGCCAAGTGGCAGCTCAGGAGATAACATGTTGAACTCCCAATAATTTACAAAGTTGTCTTAATGAAATATGTTTGCTGTATCTTGGAAAGGTCATAAATATATGGTAATTTTTTTTTAGTGTTAAATCAAGTTTTTATTTTTTAGATGTATTAATTCTGGATCACGTTTTGAATCAACTTCGTATTCTTTAGATGTAGTGATTGACAATTTGGAGGCCATTTTTAGTAAGACTTTCAAATCCTAATAACTTCTATGCTTGTTAGGGATTGCAAACTCAATATGCATTTTAGGCATCCTTTCTTTTTGCTTTTTAGCTTTTGACTCCTTTAATTGGTTCATACCTGATATCCTAGTATATGGAGGAACCCCTAACAACATTGTGGGTTTCTATTTTCTTTTTCATAAGCTTATTTTCTTTTAAAACTCTATCTCTCTGATGTATCAATTTAGCTTGCACAGTAAGAAATGTTAAAATATCTAGAGTATTATAAATGCCAAAAAATCCTTTTCTTACTTCTTAACATCCTTTAAACCATCAGTGCATTTTGACTTTATCCTTTTGAGTGTTTTCTTTTGTCATAACAGTAAAAAGAAAAAACCTTGTGACATAAAACGCTTGAATGAAGACTAATCCCCATTATATTTACTTTTTGCAGAGACTCTGCATTGCTGGAATTACTTGATTTGTGCAAGACTGAAGTTGCCAAGTGTGTGAATCTTCCCAAATTATTAGCAGGTGTCAAAGTGTAAGTGTTCTTTTTAATAGCACCATTCATATTATTGTATACGAATTTGTAATGCAAGGACTGACTATTTGATATGGCTAAAGTTTATAAGCAATCTAAACTTATTTATAAATGGAACTTGTCTCTGTGTGTGTGTCCGTTACCTATAGACTCCGAAACGGCTGAACCGATTTTCTTGAAAATTTACACAGTTGTACTATAAGCATCTGTGAGTGTTCTTAGCTAGGTTTTGTGTTGAGGTATCCCCGATAAATATCGATAATCGAAAAAATCGGGTTATAGAAGGAGTGGTCCAATTTTAATCAAATTTGATACACTCATAGACAAAGACGTAAGAAACGATATTCAGAAGTTTCAAGGTTGCAGTTCTTACAATAGTGCAGAAAATCGATTATTTTTATATATATATATATATATATATATATATATATATAAATGCAAGATGTTTGTGTGTATGTCTGTATTTTTTTCAGCCGTTTTATTTTAGAGCCAAACCCGAAGCAAAAACTAAGTAGGTATAATTGTAGTTCTTAGTCTCAGCCATGATACCATTTACTCAAAGGACTTATTTAGCCTTCAAAATTCAGTTTACGACAAAAAAAACTTATTTGATATCGGTACCAGGAAATCAAAATTTGACTTACATCCATTCATTTTTTTTCAGTCTGCGGTTTCGTTTTAATTGGAAACAACTATTGCTTTTTAGTCTTTCGTGCCAACGTCCAAAGAGTCTGAGCTTCAGGACCATGGATTAGTTTTAAAGTTTACATTACACCCAAGCAACGCTGGGCTATACTGCTAGTATACAAATATTTAAGTTTGACTTATCCAACATTAAATATTATTGAAGAATGTATTGCTGAGCAGATATGAATATTAATGAAGTTATTTCATTAATGTAGCAGCAACTAATGTTGTTTTGTTGCTTCTCACAACAATATGGCTTCTTTAAATGCTTTATATGCAAGCAATCAAAATGTAGAGCATAAGGTTTGCCTTCACTTATCTGAAAAAAATAGCCATTCTTTTCTGAATTAGAGGAAAAAGTCTTTAAAATTTGTGTTAGAAAAGCTTGCAAAATCTTTATTGTCCGTCTGGTTCTTATGCAAATCACATAAACCTCAATAACTTGAATTTGCTTTGAAGAATTTTTGTCAAATCGTATAATAGTTCTGCTTGTTCTTTCCTTAGTTAGTTACTTAGTTCCCCCGTCAGTTACACTTACTCTCTACACAAGCTTTTCCTTCCCCTCTATCGTTTTATAATTTCAGCCTTTTCTCACCTTTGCCAAACAGAAGGGTAGTAAAGATAGTAAAGAGTGAGAGAGTAGGAGGAGAGAGCCTATAGCGTTACCGTAGCAGTAGCAGCTTAAGCTGGTGGTTGTAGCAGTAATTGTGTGTGTGTATATATATATATATATATATATATGTGTGTGTGTGTACTGTACAATATAGTAAAAATAGGTAAGTTTGTTGTTGTATTCCGCAACCTAATAACAAAATTTCTGGCCTCTACACCCTTAGCCATTACTCAGTTGGTCTTTTCTGTTTACAATGGACACAGGAGCCATGACTTTTCAGTAATAATAAAAAAAAATTTCTCTTTCAAAATCTCTCACAAAATAGCGTATAGTATTTTGGTTACAGTCTGTGCATACGCCGCTTGATATAAGTAGCTTCTATAGACATTACTTTTATAGATATTTTAATAAAATTACACTCTGTGTTATCGTTATTTTATTATCCAATACCTTTGTTTGAAGACGTTACTATCGTTTGTAGTATGACAAAGTAAAATTTTTCCAGGAAATCATAATTATCCTTCCGTGGAAATTCCATGGGTTCCACTAGTTATAAATAATTAATTTAAACATTAAAAAGAAATCATGAGTTAACTTTTTAGTTAGTTTCAAAAAGTTATTGGATTTCTTATAAAAAGTGCAAAATCTGAAATTATTAGACAAAACCAGAAAATCAGTTTTACTTCAACAGAAAAGGAAATCATCAAAATTTGATCAACACCTATAATAAAACAAATAACAAACATATATAATAAATTTTTGAATTCTTTACATTTTAATATTTTTTTTATTGTCCATTGATTTTATTATTTTTTTTTTTATTTTAGCACATTCAATTAGTAACATGGCAGTTTTAATTGCTTCCTATAGACCTGCTTTTTTGTAATATTGTTTGCCACCATCATATAAGTTCATCTTCACAATTAACCATTGACTTTTGATTGAATTCAGATTGGGACTTGATGGTGGCCATTCTATTATCTTCTCTCTTGTAAACGTCTTTTCCGCTCAGAATATACACGAGAAGGGAGATTACCATGCATAAATACACGCTTCACTTTCAAACTGCAAAGCCGAGAACTTGTAGCATTCAAAGAAAGTCTTGTCCATGAATTTGTAATAGTTAGCCTTGTTCAGTTTAACTCTTTCACTTTGAGCCATTTATTAATGATTTGGTCAACAATTCCAGCCAATATGATCATCGTTGCTGCTTTCTTTTAGCCACAGGCACATCTACATTGGATGAAATCCATCCTTTGGCCCCCTCCCATCAGGTCCATAGTGTCAGCTGATATTTGTCCATGAAAATTACTTTAGAAAAGACAATTTTCATGTATTCCTTGGCCCAATTTTGAGGCTTTAGAATATTTTGTTTTCCTGAGAAGAGTTTGCCTAGATTCCTTGACAGATCTCAGTTTGCAAAGTATTCTACACTGTTTGTCGTTCTTGAGTCCCACAATTCCAGCCTTTTCAAAGATCTGAGCACTGGTCTGAAATAGTTGTTTTGTTATAACTCAGTTTGTTTCTCTCTAGGAAAAAGGTGCTGAAAGCCATTTCCTTGCCTCTAGTTTTACTTGTATTTTGAACAGCCCTTGAGTTATTGGGCTTTCTGTGATTTGCATAACGACTTCAAAGGGACTGAGGTTGAGTAATAATCTTGCAGTGAGATATTATAGACAACAAAAAAGGCAGTTCAGAGAGGAAGAAAGAATTTCAATTAGGGTTCTTTAAGTATTTCAGCAAAGCCAATACCTTATCTGTTTTTTTTCTGTTTAAATGTAGAATTTACTTTTAACTTAGTCTGTTTGAAAAAATTCTTTTAATTATATTCTAACAGCATGCATTTAAAATATATATATATATATATATATATATATATATATAAAAACTGGTGTTTTTTTTTTTAAGAGGGATGAAATTAAGGACTGTTGTTGACATTATGCTTTTTTATTTTAAGAAAGGTGAAAAATATGAGTGAAATGTAAAAAGATTTGTGCATTTTGTGGAGAAGGAATAGCAAACAATTAAACATGTCAAAAATGGTTTGTGAAGTATCAACATTATGATACAGGAATTATTCAAATAAAATGTTAAATCATTTACAAGAGTTTGATTATGTTAGTTGTTTTGATGTGTGACTTCCACATAAGCAGGAAAACCTACTGGATTGTATTTCTCTGTCTCATTTGCTATTAAATATGATGGAAATTTTCTCTTTCTTTTAAACAAACATAGAATGCAAAGTAAAAAACCCTTTTATTAACTATTAAAAATAGTTTTCACTTAATGTAGATGTTACATATGATATTGTAATTAATGGACTTGGAAAGAAATTCCCTGTTATAGACACACTTCCCAGAATAACAAACTATCGTTTTTTAAACAAGTATTTGTGTTAATTAGTCAAACTGAAGGCAGTAATTGTTGAAAAGCCTCTAGAATTAGAATATTATATCCTTCCTCTATCAGCAGAATGCTTGATTGCATGTTTCTTTGGTGACCAGACCTAAATTCTTAAGGTTAGCTAAGAAATTTTCACTCACCCACCATATTGGATTATTTTGTTCTAGTTTTCACAGAATTCTCTTAATGAAAACAAAATTTAATTTTCTGAAGTACTGGGATCTGTGCAGAAAAGTGTTTGACATCGCAGAAATATGCAAAGCATTCATAGAATTTGCAAGCTAATTTGTGTCCCCTTTTGAACCATTTCAGAACCCTGTCTGTCAAAATTAACTCTTTTTATTTCACTCTGTTTACTTTCTCTTGCTCTCTGTTTGTTTAATAAGCTAATTGCTTTTTTTTTCTTTTTCAATCTTTCTTTCTTCCAAAATTTGTTTGTTTAATAAAGTAATTGCATGTTTCGGTCTTTCTTACTTTGAAAACTTGTTTGTTTAATAAAGTAATTGGTTATTTGAATGACTTAATTTGTTTATTCATTCACCATTACTGTGAGTGACCGTGGGCATTGCCTGGTGCTTTTTATTCACTGTGAGTGGCTGCTGCTGATTTTGTAAGCAAATTCTTTGCATGTCACAAGCAGTTCAGAACAAATCACCGAAAGATAAAAAGAGGGGATTAGGAAGTCGGTTGAAAGATGGCAAAAGTTCGATAAAGTTAATGAAAAGTTTCTTACTTAATTGTTTTTTGTCTGGCCCAGTATTTTACAACAGATAGTTCTGCTCGGTAAATAATTTTACTCATTGTGTTATCTTGTGCATTAAATTATCATAATGGACAATGATTCTGTGTCCCTTATTGCTATTTTTAATAATTTTTCAGTTGCGTTTTTTGCTTCTTCTGCCATAAAGACACGATTGAGAAATTTTAAAATTTTATTTTCTGTAATCCAATTCTTCTTTATTTTTGTTTCTTGTATCCATTTCAGATTCTGTGGAATGCTACAATTCCCTGACCCCATCAGAAGAAAAGCCTTACAACAATTGGCAATGTTTCTTTGTCATCGGTTTCCAAAGGTAAGGTACCGACTTAATAGCTCTGGACTCTGAGACTGTCATTCAAGTGTAGGCTCTTCCGTGAAGTCTGCATGGAAGTATTTTTAGCTCTGATAATCTAGAAATATTCATATTTTCAAGTCTCATTTCCTTGTATTTTTATCTTTCTAAGTTTTTGTTTGCTGTCTCTCTTATTCTTTCTTAGCTCAAATTGCTTTTACATTCATAGGTAATTTTTAGTTGTTCACTAGCAGTACAGCTTGACATTGCTCAGGTGTAATGAAAGCTTTAAAATTAATCCATGGTCCTGGAGATCACTTTTTGGACGTTGGCACAAAAAAAACGTAGGTTGTTAAAACTAAGAACTACAATTATACCTACTTAGAGCAAAATCCGAATCAAAAACAAAAATAAAAGGGCTGAAAACCTGATTTTGATCAGACCTGATAGGTTATCGGAGTATCGATTTCCAATATCAAAGTCAAATAAGTCATCCAAGGATAAACTAACTTAAGTCTATCAAAACATTGTACCCATCGGGAGTAAGATTGGAGAAAATGAGCCATATCGATGGCTGAATATTGGTTTTTGATCAGATTCAATAGAATATTTGAGGGGGTATCAATTTCTGATATTGGGGAAAATAAGTCTTCTGAGAAGATCTACTAATGTTTGAGACTAAAAACTATAAATTTACGAAGTTAGAGCAAATTCTGCAGCAAGAACCACGATAAAAGGATTGAAATCCTGATCTTGATCAGACCTGATCGGATATCAGGGTATTGATTTTCAATATCAGGGGGAAATCGGAAAAAATAAGTAGACCATGACCTGACCGGAAGCCTAAAGAATATTTGTGTGAAGTTTGGTGAGAATTGAATAAAAATTGTGGATTTGTACATGACAGACACACACACTCAAACATCTTGCCTTTTTATATATATATATATATATATATATATATATATATATATATATGTAATGAATTATTTTGGACATTATTTTTACCTCGTCTGATCAGGAGGCTATCCATAGTCAAGTGGTTAAGACAGTACCAGATCAAATGGTAGCTTCCCCTATGTAAATAGGGGTCGCAGGTTCGAATCCTGCTGGATGGCACACATTTTCGCAATAAAAATTTATCGTGAAATAATCAGGCCGGTAGATATAAATATAAAATACTGTTTAATTAAAAAACAGAATATCTACTTAAATACGAGTATCGGTAAAAATAATGTCCAAAATAATTCATTACAAATTGTCGGTTGCCTATAACCGAGTTTCGTTAAATTTCGTTAATTTCCGTAACATGTTATATATATATATATATATATATATAAAGGATAACTTTTGAAAATGCTGATCAAGGCAGAAGAATAACTTCACCTGTTTAACACAGGCCACAATTTCAAAGTAATTTGATTATTTTTGTATTCTGTAAAAAAAAAAAAAAAAAAAAAAAAGTAATTTTTAGCTGAAATTATTTTTTCTTAAGTCGTACTTTATAAAAAGATTTTTGACGTTTGTAATTTATCATTTTTATATATATATGTATAGTCATCCGCAGACAGATCTGTTTAGCTGTATCATAGCTCATCAGTATGGTTAGACATCCGATTGCTTTTAGCCAGGATTGAAATCTCAACCGAATTGACATCAATTGGCAATTCTACCTCTGAGCTATGGGTGGACGCTTGGTAAAAGAAGGCAGACTTTTAGCATGTAATATACCATGTAAACACATGCCAGTAACTAAGAGTGTTCTAATTCATTAATAATCTTTTGTTATGCCTGACAAGGAAGATTTAATTAATTTTAACTTTTTCCAGCATCCTAACATTTGTCCATTTTGTTGGAATTGAGGAATATAAAAAAAATTGTCCATAATTTGTATCATCCCAAGCACTTTTGGCCACTTCTATAACCATTTTTAATGGTGTTTGTCTCTGCTGTTGTTATTTTTTTCCTCATGTTTTGACTGTTATGTAGTAAATTGTTATTGAAAAGTCTTCCTTGAGTAGATACCTTACATGTCACCAAACAAAAGTGACATAAAAAAACATTTATTTACAAGAAACCTTAAGGAAAATTCTGATTTAAAATACAATATAAATCAGTCAGTTAAGTGCCATACATGATACTTGCTTTGGGTGATCATGTCTCGAAAGAGACATGACTGACTGAGCAGAAGATTATCTTGCAGTAGGTTGCCATTGCTATCTGTGGTTGGTTGGTTGCCAGCCAAGGCTATAGAAACCAATCTGTTCTATTTTTTAACCCATAACTGAAGGGAAGAAACAGATTAATACCTTTCCCAAGCATATTTGTGTATAAGTGAATGCAAGGAATTCGAATTCGGCTCCCCTGATTTGTCGTTTCGAGTTGATATCCACTGCACCACAACGCACATCCTCTATATAAATCCCAAAATCAAAAACATTTCACTATTCGAGAGGCTCTATATATCAAACATTTCTCTCCTACCATCAACCTTATCTTATTTAATGGCGAAAATGGAGTATTGAAAGTTTTTTTTTAATAGAAAAATTCTCACGCAATTTCTAGTTGTGTGTAGCGCGAGACATCAGAATGAAGGCTCTTTTTTTAAAAAACGAAACAAATGTAACAGTCAAAACATGAGAAATAACATCAGAGATATAAACAGCCTTGAGAATGGCTATAAAATGTTAGAATGCTGGAAAACTTAATAAAAATTTAAAAAATGAAAGATGTTGAAAAAAATTGAAAGGAATGTTGCTTCCCAAATAATATATATCATTTAAAAATGGAAAATATTCAAAAGTTCTACAATATAATTGTATCGAACACTTTTTAATACAAATGTGTACTGGTCTAACCCTATTATGACAAAAAACTAAGTATTAAACATATATATATATATATATATATATATATATATATACAAAGAAAAATTAAGGCATACACGTTATTTCATGGTGAATTGGAAGTATAGGCCTATTTCAGGCAAACCATCATCAGCTTTCGTCTTTATTTGACAAAGGATTTTACTCGAATGAGATTCACAAAGACCTAAAAATGAATAGAAATAACGGTCGCTCCCTTAAAAGAGAAAGTTTTAAAAAAATACATCAGTTCCGCAAATACATATTCATACATACACGCAACATATAATCAGATGACACGCGTAGCAGCCAATGTCAACAAAAGTTCGAAGATACATTTGTCTAACAGTTAGGTTGCAGACCCATAGATTTGAAACATAAAGAAAGTGGGTTAGATGTAGAGAAAGAGAGAGGAAGAGTGTTAAAAAGAAAGGGTAAGTAACTTGAAGTGTAAACGAAAAGGGAAGAAGAAAAGGAACAAAGGAATAAATTTAAAATAGAAAGAAAAGATGATAGAATAAATTTAAAATGGGACTAAATATTAAAAAACAAATAAAAATATAAATTTAAAATAGGAATAAATTAAAATAGAAAAGATGATATGAGAAAATAAAAAATAAATAAACAATATGAGTTAACGGTAAAAGGAATTGGAGTCTAAAAATTAAAAATATATTTAAGAGATAATCCGTTAATCTGTTGTGATCACAAAATACTCACACTATTATATTAACAAAATTAGACTAATTATGCAATCAACAAAACAAATATAACACAATATAAAATTTTAAAATAAAATTTAAAATTAAAATTTTTTTTTATTATTTAAAAGTAAACCTAATTATTCTATTTAAATTTAGTTATTTAAACTTGATTATTAAGTTTAAAAATAAATTTACATATTACTAGTGAAAGGATAAGAAATTGCAATTTTTTTAAAAACCTAAGAAAACTAAATAATTAAGATATAATAGTTAATCAATTCGCTTTAATCACAATTACCACCACACGACTATATAATCAAAATTATACTAATTATTTGGTTAACAATACAATAAAAATAATAATACCATAGTGTTGTTAAACTTTCGGTTAGCAGTACAGTTATAATATTGTATACTTTTAGTACTGTAAAAAAACATATGTACACATACAACTCATATACACACATAAATGTGTACACACATACCTGCATACCCATGTATGTACATGTACACAGATACATGTATACATATACACACATATGAACGCACACACACACACACATACATATCTATCTATCTATATATATATATATATATATACACATACACACAAACACCAACAAAAACAAATATGTAACCAATACCATAGACATATAAAAACCCATATATATATATATATATATACATATAGCACCATAGTTGGAAAATAATCATGTTCACAAAAAAAACCTGAAAATTCTGTATAAAAATCTAAAAATAGCCAGTTGGCTTTTACAGACCCATTATCAACTTAAACTGAAGAAGTTATTTTTATCTAGTGTTCAATGAGTCCTGTGTACCTTGACAGATGGGTTTTGTCCAAGTGACATCAACTGCAGTGCTGTTATCAGGTCATTTAAATAGTTTTAAAGGTCAATGATAGACAAGAGGAGAAGGATGAGATCATCATGCTTGATTGTTAAAGATAAACACAAGGACAAAACCAACTCTTTTAAAAGACAAACACTGGTTGAATGATATCCTCTAGAATTTCAGCAGTGAGTGAAGCTCATTGCTAGAAAAGAAATGAAGTTGTAATGGGGGAGGGGACTTCAAGGGAAAAAAAGTCTGGTTTGTATTGCAGGTAAAATTGATTTGAATGAGGAGATTAGAATACTTTAGCAAAAGAAAGCTGAATTGTTGGCTGCATTTGTTTTAGGTTAAAAACTTGTGGAACCAAAATTGGTTAAGGCTTTGAGAGAAGTTGTTTAAAAGGCATGGGTTTTTAATTAATGTCTTTATCGACTGGAATTTGATTCATGAATAAAACTCTAGAAAGCAAATTAACAGGAGTTTAAACTTATATTTTGCTCTGTCTGTTTTATTACTTCTGTAGGAAAATATTCTGCAGTCAGTCATGTCTCTTTTGAGACATGATCACTCAAGCATGTATCATGTATGGCATTAACTGATTTGGAGCAAACTGCCAGCTATGGATCTTTTTAAAAAAACTTTAAGATGACTAAACAGGATTCATAAGTTTAATTGTCATCTATCTACTTTTTTATTTATTTACTTTTTTTTATAATCATTTCACCCCAAGCAAGGCAGTACTACCACTGGTGTGCAGGGGGTTACAAAGGAGAAGAGCGAAAAAAAAGAGGAACAAGATACAGGGGGTGTTGGAGAAAGGATAAAAGATGGGAATACTGGTGCGCAGTGCGTTAGGTGAGAGTAGAGCGAGAAGGAAGAACAAGATACGGGGTGGGGGAGCAGTAATAGGCTAAGAGAAAGAGGGAAATCAAGGAGATAAAAGATGGCAATTGATCTTGCATTTAAACTCTTGGAGATTGTAGCTATCAGGGAAGCAAGTATATGGAAGTGAGTTCCACAGGTGGAATGTGCAGGAAAAAAAACTGAGTAGAAGTGGCAGTTAGATTTGACTGTTAAAGGGTGAGACCTAGTTGCCAATCTAGTAGAAGTTTAAAAGCAATGTCAATTGCCATCTTCTATCTACTTGAATTCCATTCATTTCTGATCTTTCTATGACATTCCTTGCACCTTGTTTTTTCTCTCGCTGTATTCCCTTGCACACCAGTGGCAGCTCTGCCTTGTGGTTGATCATAAAACAAGAACTACTACCTGCTATGGATTAAAATGGTTAATTTTTGCACCAAAAGTAAAACTTTAGAAAAACTTGAAATTCTCATAACATCATCATCATTATTTTTATGTTTATTCATAATTAGACAAAGTCAAAGTTGACAATGGTAAAAATAGTTTTTATTGCTATTGCCCTAGTCATGTACTTATGAGGGAGTGGCTTCTTTTGTCCACAGCACTTCAGGCTATGATAGTAACAAAGACATTTTGTTGTGATGGCAAAAGGTAAAATGGATATATCTTTTCCAAGACAATCAAAAATGTGACCAATCTTGTCCAAAATATGTATTACATATATGTATCAATTTCATTTTCCATGCTGATAACCATTTTGCTACTCCAACCCCCTCTCCCACAAACCCTACTTCCTATTTACCCCATTATTTTATGCTTTCTATCCAACTCTCTTAACTTTTGAGTGTTGTTGTACTCCCTCTTCACTGTCATGAAAAAAAAGACCTTGATTAAAGAAAGCAGTTGGATAAACAATCAAAATAATGAGTTGTTTATGACTTAAATATTATTTTGACAGCTTGTTATTAGCATTTATCGCAGCTAAAATGCTTCCTGCTTGGTTTATTTATATGCACATCCTGTAAAATGTCTATAGACTGAGATAAATTGAAAGGAGTTTATAGTAAGAAACTGCGTCAATGTGATAATCGTGATGGGAACATTAAGCCTCCTTGAATTCTGTCTGTTATTTAAACTCTTAACTGAATATAATATTTTGTTTTTATTTAAATTTATTGTTATGAATTTAAGTAGAAGTTATTTCTTTCTATTTGTCTCTCACTATTTAAAAAAAATTTTTTTTATAATTACCTAAAATTTAAATGGTATTTCTATTACACTAGCAAAGCAGATTAGTCTCTCTACTCATAGTTGGCAAAAAGAAGGAAAATTCTGAATTCAAAACCACAGAGTAGGTAACAGGAAATCACTCCAGAACTTTTCCTAAGAAGCCATGCTAATTCACAGATAATAAAAAAAGGAATCTGTGAAAAGCTGTCGATGTTTTGGCTGTTCTATGCCTTGACCGTCTTCAGGAGACTGGAATTTTAAACTGAACCCTTTATTTTGATCACAGATGTAGATTGTTTTTGTTTCATGCGTCATGCTATTCATGGATGTCTTAGTTAACTCCCTTTAACTCAACTCTCGAAGTTTTTGTTCTCCATTGCTGTAGGTATTGAACTCACAATTCATTGGGTCAAGTCACTGGATTCAACCTACACTTTTATTCACTTGTTAATGTCTCAGTAACCTTCTTTTTTTTTTTTTTTACCAGAGCTCATTTTATAATCTTGATGTTATTGGTTTTCTTTAGCACTGGTTTCTATATTTCATTCAAAGGCAATGCGACTGTTGTGATGGGTAAAACAGAATATACAGAAAAAACTGGAAGACCTCATTAGAAATGGTAGCTGTAGCAAAGTAAAGATCTAACATTAAAAACAGAATGACAACTCTTGCAGATTCTAATCAAGAACAAGGACCATTTCCCACCCAAGACATACAAGTAGTTGTCTCAACATTACAGCAAGCTATCTCACATATATGGTCTCCATATAAAGATGGTATTCCGCTCAGGCCAGTTGTTAGCTGCCAAGGCTCTGAGTCACTTCCTTGTCAGCATAATTGACCCATTAATAGGAAAGTTGCTATATGTCTGAAACTTTCCTCACTTTGTGGAAGTAATCAAAGATGCTCCCATCCTATCCAACCAGATGGTGAACTTGGATGTATTGAGCTTATTCACCAAGGTACCCATGGTGAAGGCATTATCAGTAGTCAAGGACAGACTGGTTTTGGACTCCTCCCTAGCAGAACATACCAATCTGCCAATAGATAATCTAATGAAGATGCTGACTTTCTATACACACAGTTTGGAATGGGAACAGATATATATTAGCAGGATGAAGGGTTAGAAATGGGCTCACCATTATCACCAGCTGTGGCTAACATAGACATGGAATACTTTGAGAAAATGGCATTAGATTCCACATCACTAAAGCCAACTCTATATTGGGATATGTAGATGATACCATCATACTCTGGCCACAGCAGGAAAAGGTTCAGCTACTACTGAACCATGTGAATGCAATAAGATCATTGATACAGTTCACAATGGAGACAGAAAACAACAAACTAGCATTCCTGGATGTACTAATATCTTGATCAGGTATTCAAGACAACATTCCCCAGACAATACATCAACTTCACCTCCCACCAGTGTAACAAATGGAATTGTTCACTGCTTACAACATTGAGCAAAAGTCATGTGGCAACCGAGAGACATGAACAAGAAATGGTCAGTATAGACAGTACCCTACAACATGACAGCTACCGGGGTTATGTGACAGCAGCTCAAACAAATGCAGATAGAATAGTGCAAGCAGATAACAACCCTTAGGATAGGCAGACTGAAGCTGTTTTCTATGTGAAGGGATTATCAGAAAAAAATACAAAGGATCTGTGGTCCATATGACATCAGGATGACCTTCAAAAGTAGTTCTACATTTTGCAAAGACCTCCCCCAAGTAAAATCTCCAATATAAGAAAACATGACCAAGGACTGTGTGTACATCATCCTATGCAGCTGTGGTAAGAAATATAAAAGAGAAATAGGCCACCCTCTTAGGATACGGCTATGCAATGTTCTTGCAGGCTTAACATGAGAGGAAATAAAATCAGGTGTAGCTGACCATATATGGAGGAAACCCTCTGTAGGATGAAGTTGAAATATTGGTGGACACCACTGGAAAATACAAAAACTTAGGGAATCAGTGCATAAAATCTCTTAAGCTGACCAAGCATAGAAATGAATGTAATAAGGGAACCAGTAATATGGAGCGCTAGAGAAAACCATTAGCATCAAGATTGTAATATGAGCTCCAGTGAAATAAAACTGGTTACTGAGACATTAAGATTTAAAGGTCCCAAAATTTAATACACTGATGTCCTCAAGGATATATGGCACAGTGTTGGTTAGATCCAGTGACTTAACCCAAAGAGTTGTGAGTTCAATACAGGGCTACAGCAGTGATAAACTAAAACGAGTGAAAAGGCATCCGTAAGTGCCATGACTCATGAAACGAGAACACTCTACCCCAGTGATTAAAATAAAGAGTTCAGTTCGAAACTCCAATCACGTGAAGAAGGTTGGAGCGTACAACGGCCAAAACGTTGTGAATATGGTAATAAAGTCCAACAGTCCAAATAATGTAAATACGAGGGTCATTCAACAAATAAGGTGAATTTTTCAGTATAAGGACTTCTAATACAGATAGAAGCTTACTTTTTTCTTTTTTTAACGTAGTCTCCCAGCAGTGTGTCACACTTTTCCCATTTGTGCATAAGCTTCCGTATTCCCTCAGTGTAAAAATCTTTGGACTGATGTCTCAGCCAATCACTCACAGCACTTTTAATTTCATTGTCACTTTCAAGGGACCAAACAGGTGAAAGTCTGAAGGGGCAAGGTCTGGGCTGTAAGGGGATGAGGGAACAGTTCCCAGCCCAGCTCTTCTGTTTGTGTTCTGCAGTAAGCATCTTTGACACCACCGGCAACTGACCTTTGAGTAGGCAAGGTCATCATGGACAATTTTGTGTGCTGTCCCAACAGATAGGCTCAAAGTCCTTGCAATGTCATCCACTGTCACCCTTCTGTCAGACTGAATGAGGTCATTGACTGATTCGATCACCTCAGGAGATGTCACTTCTGTAGGACTCCCAGGCCTGTCTTCATCCTCAACACTGCTCTGTCCTTCTTTAAACAATTTAGCCCACTTGTAGACATTTTTTGGCTGAAACATGTAGCACCATACACAGTTGACATTCTCCTATGAATTTCAATTGGTTTGCACCCTTCAGCAACCAAAAACTTGATAACTGACCTCTGTTCAATCCTGGAGCATGCTTCTTGGTCTGCCATCTTTGTTAATCTCCAAAACTCTCAAAGTTTTTTTTCAATCTGCAAAAAAAAAAATGAAATCCATTTGAAAAAGAAGTAAAGAAAAAAAAAGTAAGCTTCTCTCTGTATTAGAATTCCTTATACCGAAAAATTCACCTATTTTATTGAATGACTCTCGTAATTACAATTTCTCATCTCAAAAATATAGACAAATATTAAACTTACTTTTCATGATATTTAGTTTTTATTTTTTGTAAGACATTTTCTTTTTTATCATTTTATCACTTAATTGCTTTTTCAAAATGTCTATTATCCCATTTTGCTTAGCTTTTTTAAAATCAAAACATATTTACTCTTTTGAATCCTGAGTTTTTTGCTGTTTTGTGTGTGTGTGTGTGTGTGTGTGTGTAGGGGGAAGGTAACTGACACTAATACGTTTTGAAACATTTTCAGTAATATTGTTCTAAGGTCTATGCAAATAAATATTGAAATATAAAAATGAACTGTACTTCCTTGCTAGTTGATCCAATATCAATCATCTTTTTCATTACATCATGATAAGTGGTGGTGGGGGCGTATCTTTTCTTTTCATCTGCCATTGCCTTAAACGAATGGATGTAAAAAGTTAATTTCATTTATCGGTATAGTTAATGATTTTGAAAAGCGAATTTCTTTAATGGCCTATTTTGAAGAAAAAGATATTTTTGTAAAATCTGTCCTTTAATTTTAAAACCCGCTTTGTTGTCTTAGCAACAAACTGCAATTTTTCTAAGATTATTCACTTTGTTTATAATGAACCGCAGTGTGCTGTTTCTCCTCAGGACGTAGGCATTTGGAGCTCTCCACAACTTCTTGTCCTCTTTAACTCTTAATTCATTAAGTCTTTGTTATTTTTCCTAAAAACAGTTCCAGCACCCATTTACTGAAGCTCACTAAGTACATGTAACATTTCGTTTTTTCTTAGTCTCTTTTGCCTTCAATCTATTCTGTGAGTATCAAATTTTCCAAGCCCTCTTTCCTCATTATGTACTCTTGAAATTTCACTTGATGTTTTTTTTTTGCTTTCATTTTCTCTAAAGCTTTGTCGTTGCTCACATAGTCAAACCATGGTATCCTCAGCCTCCTTCTGTAGAGCCATATTTGTGTTGCTTCGAGTCTCATCTTTTAGTAAGTTGACCAACACTCGTTGCCGTACAGGAGGACATATATCATGTAACAGTTCAGTACTCTCTTTTTTGTTTCTAAATACTCTGCTTAGATTTTGAAAAGCAGCTTTGGCCATCCCAATATGCCCCCTCAGATTTCAGTGTTGCACTTTCCGTCGTCTGTTAAAATACTTCACAAATAATATTTAAATTTTTACACTTGTCTTATTTTGATATCTCCAATTTGCAATTCACACTTTGGATTCATGCCTTTTGCTAACAATCATGCGTTTTGTCTTCTTGCAGTTGATCCTTAGTCCTTTCTTCTTGTTTTCCTTCACTACCTTCTGTAGGAGTTCTTGTAGTTTCTTTTCTGTCACTGCTATCAACACTGCATCATTTGCTTATTTTATGTTAAGATTGTGGCCACAATAATGAATCCTGGTAAGACTATAGGTTGGATAAGTTTGGTTAGAAAACCTATCCTTGTCTTACACCTTTTTTGATTTTTCCATGCCTGCTGAACTCCTTTTTTATCTTTTATTGTTTACTGCCAGTATAGGTTTTTGATTATTCTAATATCACTCCCAAATATGTCAACGTTGCTGTGCTCTTCAAACAGGTCTTTGTGGTGTACTTTGCATAATCTATAAAACACAGCTACATGTTCTTCTGCATTTGTATTTTTCTTTCTGATGACATCCTGAACATAAATATCGCGTTCCTTGTGTCTTTGATGAACCCACAGTTTCTGTCCTATTTCTGGTCTGATTCTGATGCACACTTTGTTCATCAGAATTCAGATGATGAGTTTTCTTATATGGCTCATTAGGCTGATTGTCTGACGGATAAAAATGGCTCTACTTAGGTCTTTCAGTATGTCACCACTGTTGTAGATTTAATTTATTATTTCTGTAATTTTGTCTATGCTGAAATCATCTAGGACCGTCAATATCTCTCTATTACAATCCCATCTGGGCTTGCCACTTTGTTTCTGCCCAATTTGGCCAGTAAACATTCCCTTTTAGATTTTAATATTTCCAGTTTGTTGATATTTCTACGTATTGCCAGTTCTCTTTCATCATGGAAGAGATCTCCAATATATTTGTTTCATCTCCAAATTATTTTTTCTTTTCACTATATCAATGTTCTGTCCTTGCATTTTATGTATCTTGCTGTTGAGCAAGTCTTTTATCTTGTTCTTGTAATTAATTTTTTTTTTTTTTTTTTTTTTAGATGTATGTATATAAATATTTATAATAAATCTATACAATATCTTAATTGAATGGGAAATTCAGGACATTTCTTAAGGTCTGTAGTTTTGCTGAAATGTCATATTTCAGGCGTTATTATTTTTATTTATTTGAAGAGTATATAACAGTGATGCTTGGAATCTCAGGTAAAATTACTTTTCTTGGGATTCCTGATCTCATAATTTCCTCTGCTATTTGAAGTATTTTTTTAATTATTATACTTATGCCTATGATTGAATTAAGGTTATCTCTGTGTGTGTGTGTGTGTGTGTGTGTATATATCAGCATGCAGTGTGGGCATAGAAGAATCCAAAGGGGTATCCTTTATACATAATGGTAGGATAACTCTATGAGAGCTCTAAACATATATGCATGTAAATACATATAGAGCAAATATAAGAAAAATTAAGAGTGAGTCATCGTCAGCTTCCGTCTTTATTTAAATAAGAATCCTTTGTTAAATAAAGACGGAAGCTGACGATGGTTTGCCTGAAATAGGCCTATATTTCCGATTCACCATGAAATAACGCGTATGTCTTAATTTTTCTTTTATATATATATATATATATATATATATATATATATATAAGGTAATCTGTGTGTGACTGTTCCCTACATTTTTTAAGCTATGCTATTCAAACTTTCTAGGGACACATATCTACAGGGAAGCGAGGTCGACACATACTTTTTGAGTTTAACTTCAGCAATTTCCCCTTTCGCACTTTTTGGCTAATGGAGCCGATTGTTTGCAATTGCTCCATAAGACATCTAAGATCTAAGATGGTTGCTAAATTACGTCACAGAAATCAAATCACATGTGTCAAACACGACTAAAATATTTTTTATTAAAAAAAAAGAAGAGCTTTTATATTTAATTTTTATTCTGACGTTTTAAAAATTCATTTGGTCAACAAAAAAAGTGAACATTTTTTGGAGCAAAAACAAAATATGTAAAAAAAGTGCCAATGGTTAATTTAATTATTTTCCAAATTTCAATAAATGATTTCCATCTACTCCTCTCGTTGGCATCTTCTACTACTAAAATGTTCTGAGTTGCACGGGCAACGCTGGGCTATGATGCTAGTGTGTGTGTGTGTGTATATATATATATATATATATACATACATTTTATTTTAAAAAAAGGAAATTGTCTATCACTTGATATATTATTTTACTACAGGTTTGAACGGAAATGTTTTGTCATTTATACACATATTAACATTACTGGGCTATGATGCTAGTGTGTGTGTGTGTATATATATATATATATATATATATATATATATATATATTTTATTTTAAAAAAAGGAAATTGTCTATCACTTGATATATTATTTTACTACAGGTTTGAACGGAAATGTGTTTTGTTTTGTCATTTATACACATATTAGCATTACTGACGTATAACCCCACTTAATTCACCTATAGTTTAAATACACTTGACACATGCATTATTTCTGTTTACATACATTTAAAATATACATCTCTTGCTTTTATCACACGTGACTGACAGACGCACACATCTATTGCCTTCTTACACATGATACATATCTGATGGAGAAAACCCTCCTGAGTGTATAACATGTCAAAAGGCATACACAGTAAAACATTTTCTAATAGACTGCACTGCCTTAGCCTCCACCTGACAAAAATACTATAATTCAAAGAATATAACAGAACAGATGAAAAAGTCATATTGAACTACTTGAAAAAAGTCAATCTCTTTTCAAAAATATAAACCCTTATATATTAAAAAAAATAAATAAAAGTAACCTACACCCATTTAAAGAAAATATACACCATAGTAATAAAATAACCAAGACTGACATGCTGAAAACATCAAAACAAATTTATTTCTCCATGGTACTCACCAGCCACAAACTTATAACCAACAATAAATTTTTTTGAAAGAAAATGTATTACCAGCAATAAATAATTTAGTTGGCAATAAATGACCCACAGAGGTTGATATACCATAAAATAAAACAACCAACCAACATATCTGACCAATGAAATAAAACCTCAATTAACATACTGTCTCTTGAAACTTGTTTTTTTAATTTTCTAAAATTTTAAAAATATTCCTCTTAGCAGATCTCTGAAGAAGCATATTAAAACGAAACATGTTAAATTAAAAATACTTTTTTCTACCTGTTCTTTACTTATTCTATTCATCTTGTCGGATTTCACTCCATATGTTCAACTAATATATATATATATATATATATATATATATATATATATATATTAATGTGCACACAGTAGAAAATGATTTTCTTATAGCTTCATTTTTTTTCTTTCTATCAGATTCTACTTTTATTAATGGTAGTCATCTCTTTTTCCCTCTTTTAATAGCTTTCTTTATTTTTTATTATTACTGTTGCTACTTCCACTATT